>CM053401.1:152275576-152343503 GCA_028644305.1 Xerus rutilus | reverse complement strand
ATGGATTAACTGGGTGGTAACTCTAGGTAGGTAGGGTAGCTGGAGAAAGTAGGTCACTGGTGGTGTCCCTTTGGGGTTTATATTTTGTCCCTGGGGAGCAGAGCTCTTTTCTCTCTCTCTCTCTCTCTCTCTGCTTCCTGGTTGCCATGTCCTGAGTTGCTTCTTTCTGCCATGCCCTTCTGCCATAATGTTCTGCCTCACCTTGGACCTGGAGCTATGGAGTTGGCCAGTTGTGGACTGAACTTCTGAAACCATGAGCCAAAATACACTTTTCCTCCTCTAAGTTGTTTTTTTAAAAAACTATTTTTAGTTGTTGAGGGACACAATCCCTTCCTTCCTTCCTTCCTTCCTTCCTTCCTGTGGTGCTGAGGATCGAACCCAGTCCCTCACACATGCTAGGCAAAAACGCTACCACTGAGCCACAACCCCAACTCTCTCCTCTAAGCTGTTACTGTCAGCTCTTTTGGTCACAACAACAGAAAAAAACTGACTAAAACACCACTCCTCTTATTCTCTTACTACCTGGATTTAGCTATTCTTTTTATGCCTGATGGACTTTGACATTCTTTCCATGCCTGATCCAAAGGTTATTCCAGTGACAATGCAGACCTCTTTCTCGAGAGCTGCAGATTCAAGAAACCCTGTGTCTCCTAAAGGACTTTCCTAGATATCTTTAAAGGACCTGAAGCTGAGCAGCTCTGAGATGGAGCTCATGGTCTTCCAAATTTAATTCTCCTCAATATCCCCATCACTATAAAAACGATGACCCTATCCAAGATCACCTTCTGGAGTTACCCCCACCCTCATACAATCTATTTCTAAGGCTTGAGTCCTCTGTCTCAAAGTTCTTGTCTGACACCTTGACTGTTTTAGTGGCCCTTAACTGGTTTTCCAGAACCCTCTTTTCCTATCTACCATTGCTCTATACCCTAACTCTTCCAATCTTCATATAGAATTCATGGTTATTCATGTTCCTATTCTGAGAAATAACCTAGCTGTGTGACACTGGGAAAGTCATTGCCTCATTCTGGGTCTCAGCTCTTCGTTGATCATGGAGAAGCTGGTTTGGAGACTTGCCAAGGACCAGCACAGGTCAGTTTCTGTGGTGTCACGAGCCTATGGGGCTGGCTGTGTTCTGGATAGAGAGAAACACAATGATGGGGTAGGGGACCCTATCAGTCCTTCTCCTTGTGGGATCCTTCAACTTCTAGGAGATTTTATGTGTTGATTTTTTTTCCCTATTAAGGATTGAACCCAGAGGAGTTCTACCACTGAACTACATCTCTAGCTCTTTTTATATTTTATTTTGAGGCAGGGTCTCTCTAAGTTGCCCAGGCTGACCTTGAACTTGCAATCCTCCTGCCTCAGCTTCCTAAATTTCTGGAATTACAGATGTGAGCCACTATGCCTGGATCATATAATGAATCTTAAAACCTTTTTATTTTGAAGTTATTTATTTGATTTACAGAGAGTTGCAAAGGTAATATCGAGACGTCTCATGTCCTTCTCACTCAATTTTCTTCAGTAATTACATCTTATGTAATTATAAGCATTATAAGCATCTTTCCATGCCCTTATTTGCTATTATATATATATTCATTGATGAAATGTCTCTTCATGTGTTTTTCCCATTTTCTAATTGGATTATGATATAGCACAGTGTCAAAACTGGAAACTGACATTGATACAATGTGTGTGTACATGGTTCTGTTATTTTATCATTTACATAAGCTTGTGTAACTACCACCCCTTTGGGAAACATCCACTTCTCTCTCTAACATCCCTAACCCCTGGCAACCATTAATGTGTTCTCTACATTTTTTTTTCATTTTGAGAATGTTATATAAATGGAAGGATACTGTATATGACCTTTTGCAATGTTTTCCCTCTCTCAGAACCATGCCCTTGAAATCCATCTGGGTTGTTGCATATATCAACCGTTTCATTTTTGAGTAATAATCCACAGTCTGAATGTACCACAGTTTGTTCAGCTGCTCATTTATTGTAGGATATTTTGGTGGTTTCCATTTTTTGCTATTATAAAGCTGCAATGAACCATCATTGACAGGTTTTTGTATGGTCATAACTCTTGATTTCTCTGGGATCAGTGCCCAGGAGTGCAATTGTTGGGTTGTGTGTTTAAGTGTATATTTAGTTTTTAAGAGACTGACAAAGTGTTTTCCAGAGTAGCTCTACCATTTTATATTTCCATTAGCAATGTTTGAGAGATACAGTTTCTCTACATCCTCATAAGTAATTGGTACTGTCACCATTTTTTATTTGAGCAGTTCTAGTAGTGATGTAGCATATCTCATCAGGGTCTTAATTTGCATCTAAGCATCTTTCCATGTGATTCCATGTGATTCCATATTTGCCATTATGTATCCTTATTGATGAAATGTCTCTTCAGGTCTTTTTCCCATTTTCTAATTTGATTATCAGTATGATCGTGATTATTTTATTTTTTTGTGGTGCTGGGAATTGAACCAAGGGCCTCACATGCTGGATAAATGCTCTACTAGCTACATCCCTAGTCACTCTTCTTTTTTAACCTGTTAAGTTTTGAAGTTCTTTATAACTTCTGATCTGTGTCCTTCATCAGATACATAGTTTACAAATATTTTTTTCTGCATGACTCATGTTTTCACTGTTTACACAGAGTCTTTTGTAAAAAAAAAAAAGTTACTCACTTTAGTGAAGTTTGATGTATTAATTGTAGGGTTTATGTCTAAGAATCCTTCGCCAAGTCCAAGGTCTTGCTGATTTTCTCCTATGTTCTCTCCCAAAAGTTTCATAGTTTTATGTTTTACACTTCTCTACAATCCATTGTGAATTTATTTTTGTATAAGACATGAGGTTTAGGTTTAGGTTTGTATTTTTGCCTCTGAACAATCCTTCCTTCACTGAATTGCTTTTGTACCTCTGTCAGAGATCAGTTGGCTGTGCTTGCATAGACCCATTTCCGGATTCTATATTCTGTGTTATTGGCCTATATATCTATTTTTCTACCAGTGACTCACCATCTTAATTACTGTGGCTATATTATTAGGGCTTAATATTGATTAATGATTCCTCCCACTTCATTATTCTTTCTCAGCATTATTAATTCCTTTCCTATAAATTTTAGAATAATCTTATCTGTCCAAAAAATCTTGTTGGGATTTTGATAGGAATTGTGTTAAACCTGTCTATCATTTGGAAAAAATTGATTTCTTTACTATGGTAAGTCTTCTAATCCATGAACACCTATGACTCTCTAGTTGTTTAGATTTTCTGTAATTTATTATTTAATCAATATTTTATAGTTTTCAATATGCAAGTCCTGTACATGTTTTGTCAAATTTATTCTTAAATATTTATTTTGAGCATTTGCAAATAGTATTGTATTTAAAATTTTGTTTCTCAAGTGTTCATTGCTAGTGTATAAAAATAAAATTAATTTTAAGCCAGACATTGTGGCACATGCCTGGAAAATCAACTATTCAGGAGGTTGAAGTAGAAAGATCACTGAGTCTACAAATTTGAGATACTCCTGGGTAACGTAGTGGCAACTCAAAAAAAAATACACACACATACAATTTTTATTTGTTGATCTTGTATCCCTCAATTTTGCTGAACTCACTTAGTAGTTCTAGATTTTTCTTTCTTTCTTTCTTTCTTTCTTTCTTTCTTTCTTTCTTTCTTTCTTTCTTTCTTTCTTTCTTTCTTTCTTTCTTTCTCTCTCTCTCTCTCTCTCTCTCTTTCGATTCCTTGAGATCTTCTACATAGACTATCATGTGATCTGCAAAGAGAGGGCAGTTTTATTCCCTCCTTTCAAATCTGTATGTTTCATTTCCTTTTCTTGACTCTCTGTGCTGGTCAGTTTTTCCAATACTATGTTGAATGGCCGTGGTGAGAAGGGACATCCTTACCCTGTTCCTGATCTTGGCAGAAAAGTATTGTCATGAAGCAGACTTGGAATTAACATGCACACCTTCCAGGTAGAAACTTTCCTGCCTTGGCAACAGAGGAAGCATGGAGATGGAGTCTCCCTTAGCTGGATCCCTAAGTACAAAAGCCACAAAACAGAGGAACCACAACCCTGCACTCCACCCCACTTACCCAACTGACATGCAATGGTCATGCAACATGAGCAAGAAATAAACTTTTGTTGCTTTAATCACCTGGTGTGTGTGTGGGGGGACGGGATGCATTATCTTTCACCATTAAATATGATGTTAGCTTATGCATTTTTCATGGATATTTGTCTGTATAAAGTTGAGCAAATTCCCCTTTGTTACTTATTTTGTAAGAGTTTTTATCATGAACGAATTAAAAAAAATTTAGTTGTAGATGGACACAATACCTTTATTTTATTTATTTATTTTTTATATGGTGCTGAGGATTGAACCCAGTACTAGGCAAGTGCTCTACCACAACCCAAGCCCTCATGAGCAAATTTTGAGTTTTGTCAAGGGCCCTTTCTGCATTAGTTGACATGATTTTTTTCCTTAGCCTCTTTATGTGATGGATTATGATGGATTACATTAATCGACTTTTGAATACTGAAGCAGACTTTCATTTCTGGAATAAACCCACTGGGTCATTATATACATATGTGTGTGTGTATACACACACACACACACACACATTTTATATACACACGCATGGAGTTAGGTGTTGCTTAATGATGGGGATACGTTCTGAGAAAGGTGTTGTTAGGCAATTTTATCCTTGTGCAAACATAATAGCATGTACTCACACAAATTAAGATGGTCACGATGTCACTAGGCAATATAATCTTATAGTATCACTATTGTTTATGTGGTCTGCTGTTGACTGAAATGTTGTTATGCAGTGCATAAACTGTATGTAAATATATATGAACTCTATTTGTTAATATTGCTAATGTTTTCTTAAGGATATTTTTATTTATATTCATGAAGGATATTGTTCTATAGTTCTTTCTTTTTCTCTTTTTGGTGCTAAGGATTAAACCCAGGGACTCTTCACCACTGAGCTACACTCTCAGATCTTTTTATTTATTTTGAGATAGGGTCTCACTAAGTTTCTGACACTGGCCTCCAATTTGGGATCCTCTTTTTTGGGGAAGGGGTACTGGAGATTGAACTCAGGGGCACTCAACCACTGAGCCACATCTCCAGCCCTATTTAGTATTTTATTTAGAGACAGGATCTCACTGAGTTGCTTAGCACCTCGCTTTTGCTGAGGCTGGCTTTGAACTCGCGATCCTCCTGCCTCAGCCTCCCAAGTGGCTGGGATTACAGGCGTGATCCACCTTGCCCAACTTGGGATCCTTTTGGGTACAGTGTTCCATAAACATCAACTGGATTCTGTCATTGATGGTATTATCCTTGCTGCGTTTCTGTCTAGATGTTCTATTAATTGTTGAAAGATGTTGAAGTCTCCAACTATAATGATGTGTTTGTCAGTTTCTTCTTTCAACTTGATCAATTTTTGCTTCACATATTTTGCAGCCCTATTGTTTTAGGATTGCTATGTCTTCTTCTTATTTATGTTCTTTTTCTTTTTCTTTTTTTCCTTATAGGTAATAAATGTCATTTCTGCTTTCAAGATTCTTTTCTTTGTCTTTAACTTTTAGAAGTTTGGCTATCACATGTTTTGATTTGGATTTCTTTGATTTAATCCTGTTTGAGGTCACTCAACTTCTTGAACCTGTAGGTTCATGTCTTTTGCCAAGTTTGGGAAATTTTCAGCCATTATTTCTTCAAATACTTTTTGAGATGTGCCCTCTGTCTCTTCTCCAGCTGGAATTCCAGTGATACAAATGTTAGATCTTTTGTTAAGAGTCCTACAGAACAGGCTCTGTTCATTTATTTTTTCAGTCTATTTTCTCTGTCATTCAGGTTGAGTATTACAATTACTTTATTTTCAAGCTCACCAATTTTTTACTCCATTGTCTCTGTTCTGCTGTTCAGCCCATCTTTTGAGTTTAAAAATTTTAGACACTATATTTTTTGGTCTTAAAATTTCCACTTGATTCTTTATATTGGCTCTGTTTCTTTGCTGATACCAAAACATTCTGTGTTCCGGCTCCCCGGCCCAGACTTTTTTTTTCTTCTTTTCTTTTTTGGTACTAAGGACTGAACTTAGGGATGCTTAACACCTGAGCCACATCCCCAGCCCATTTTGTATTTTATTTGGAGACAGGGTCTTACTAATTTACTTAGAGCCTCACTAAGTTGCTGAGGCTGGCTTTGAACTTGTAGTCCTCCTGCCTCAGTCTCCCAAGCAGCTGGGATTACAGGTGTGCACCACTGTGTCCAGCTCCCCTGAGACTTTTTGTTTGTTTGCTTGTTTGTTTGTTTATTGTTTCAAGTGTTTGTAATTGCTCATTGAAGCATTTTTGCTTCAACGTTTTGTAATTCTTTTTTAAAAAGTATTGTAGTTTAGTTGTAGTTGGACACAATACCTTTATTTTATTTATTTATTTTTTTGTGGTGCTGGGGATTGAACCTAGTGCCCTGCATGTGCTAGGCAAGTGCTCCACCACTGAGCTACAACTCCAGGCCCCTGTTTTGTAATTCTTCACAGATGATTCTAACATTGGTGTCTCCTTGGTGTTGGCATCTGTGGATCATCTTTCCTCATTCAAGTTGAGCTTTCCCCAGTTCTTGGCTTGATGAGTCATTTTCAATGAAAACCTGAACATTTTGGCATTTTGGTTGTTATGTTATGAGAATTTGGAGCTTGTGTTTTCTTTTGTCCCCAGGGGCACAATACCACTGAGGGGGCTGAAACCCAGGGGCACAATACCACTTACTACACACATCCTCAGTCCTTTTTTAATTTCTTTTTCTGAGACAAGGTTTTGCTAAGTTGTCCAGGCTGGCCTCGAACTTGTGATCCTCCTGCTTCAGCCTCCTGGGTCACTGGGATTTCAGGAGTGCCCTGCAACCTTGGAGCTTACATCAAGTTTCTGTTTTAGCAGAACTCTTCTGATGTGCTGCAGTTCAGGGAAGGGTTGCTTCCTTGTTATTGCCAGGTGGAGTGGAAGTTCAGGTTTCCCATTCTGCCTTTGCTGAGGCTCCAGGGTGGGGAGGAGCTTCTCAGTACTGGTGGGCTGTGGGTGGAAATTCAGACTCCCTGCGGGGCCTCCACTGACACTGTGGTTGGGAAGAGCAGGGGTTCCTGTTAATCCACACATGGCTGCCACTGCCACTATGGGAGAGAGAGGTAGCCTTGTTGCCACTGGGTAGTGGGGAAAGTCCTGAGTGTTCACTAAAACTCTTCTGAGACCAGCTCAGTGGGGAAGGGGAGGGGCGGAAGTCCCTCATGTGGCCTCCACTGACACTGATACTGGGAAATGGGAGGATCTAATTGCTACCTTGTGGGATCAAAGCCCTGGTTTCCCTCTCAGCTTTTTGTAACACCAGCCTGGCCAGAAGGAGGGAGGCTGAGTTGCTTCATTATAGCCTGTTGAAGATAGAAGCCTAGGATCTGCACTTGCCCTTTGATGATGTGGGGGGATAGGGCCACAATTTTATTCATTCGTTCGTTCACTCATTCATTCATTCATTCATTCATTCATTCCATAGTGTTCAGCTTGAGTAGCACAATTATTGTTAAAAGTTTTCTGGTCTTGCTAAACTGTCCATTTTGGTCATTTGGCACAGAAGAAAGAAGACTTTTCTTGAGGCTTATTTTGTCTATGCCATTGGTGTTTCTGGGTTGCTGGGTTCTCCTGCGCTGTGTTCAGGATATATGAGGCAAACAGATAAACGCAGAAAATTCAATGCTGTGTCATTTCCTGGTCCCAAAGCCCCTAGTAAATCTGCCTTCTTCTCTTCATTTTACGATGTTTGTTTTACATGCAGTGTCTAGGATTCTTAGCTGTATTTAGTGAAAAAGTATGTCTACTCTATCTATTCAGTATTGCTAGGAGTTGAACTCTCATCTATTGATTTAATCATGCTGTGGCTGCCTTTAGCTCTATATGCAGCAGATGTCCTCTAAGTCCTTCATGGGGATTAGGCATTGGGCTGAAGCCAAAGAGGAGGCACAGATTGACCCTGCCCTCTGGAGCTTACAGCTTTGCCAGGGACACATGGCCTTGCCTCAGGTAAGCTCTGATAGCGAAGGACAGGATGCCATAAAGGGAGAGATTATTCCAGAAAGCTTGATTGGGGGAGGGCTTCTGGGAGAGTGATAGTAGAGCTCACCTCACTTGGCAGGTTTCAGAAAGTAGCAGCAGGAAGTAGCAGTGCCAGGAGTAGAGGCCCCCAGGAGCAGTGGGGATGGCAGGAGGCAGCAGTGAGAGCTGGCCTGGTTGGAACCTGGGGTGAAGTGAGGGAGCTTTGAGGGTGCATTTTGGCCCTAAAGAGTCTTAATAGGCTCTTCCTCAGAAGAGAAATCTGGAGGCGGGTGTCAAAGCCAGGATAAACAATGGTATAGCATATGGGGTGTGGTGATGCACACCTGTAGTCCCAGCTACTTGGAAGGCAGAGGCAGGAGGATCCAAAGTTCAAGGCCAGTCTAAGCAACATAGAAGGACCTGGTCTAAGCAAGAAAGAAAAGTGCAGGGATGTAGGTCAATGGTAAAGCACCAGTATGCCCCCTCCCCCTGTTAAAACCCCCTCCACACACACACAGAGCAATGGTATAGGAATGATGTGGCTGAGTGATGATGGTGGTTTGGCCAGTGCAGTGGCCATGGGATGGAGAAGGGTACAGAATCCAGAGGAATGTAGGAAGCAGAATTTATGGGTTTTGGATAGATTGTGAGGGAAGAAAGAAAGGGAAGAATCAGATATGACATCAAGATTTCCAGCTACAATCTCAGGGGAAAGATGGGGCCATTAACACAGAGAGAAGCCATGGAGGGGAACCAACCTACAGAAGAAGATGAAATTTTGAGCATTAGTACCAAGGAATCTTCTCCAGATATAATGCATTAAGGTGTAGGGCAAATTTTCTCTGACCCTTGCAGTTTCTCAGCAAATCAGCAATGGATTGCTGCTAAATAAAAGCACTTTGGACAAATGGCAGCACATGGCAATTTTCAAACAATAATGGCTATACTCAACTTTTGAGAGAAAGAATTAGAAGTCACATTATGAAAAACTGAGTTCTCTCCTAGACCCAGGCCTCTTCTGTTTTTTTTTGTTTGTTTGTTTTGTTTTTATTGCTTTTATCTTGGTCTGATGGTCAGAGGACCTAATGCTCAGGCTGCAAGGCAGGGCACCTCACAATCACTCCACTCGCCTGTCTGAAGCTGTGAGCTGCATGATAAGTAAATTCAGAGCCACCCAAATCATTCTAGCCAATCAGGGGCCACTGTGGATGGTATGATGGTACTTTCTTTTCAGAGAATTGAAACCCTAAGAGGGCAGGAGTCTTTTTCTAATGTGTTTACAGGATCTCAAATGTCTAATAGGGCACCTGGTATATAATAGGTGTTCAGTAAATATTGGTTTGAATAAATGAAAGTCTACTGTGGGTTGGGGGATGGTCTGAGACCAGGGTTAGGGGAACACTAAGATCAGGTTATTAGATAATAGGCTCCTGTTTTTGGTACTGAGACCTGGTTGAGTTAGGTCAGGGTCTACCTATTGGGGCAAAGTAGGAAGGACATTGTACTACTTTTCCCAACCTGAGGACGCCTTATGGGGCCTAGATAGCAGTTCTTGACTGAGATTTTTTTAAAGCAAGGTCTCAGCTACCTGGAGTCTGGCTTGCTTTCCCTGAAAAGACAGCTATGCAGGTGCTTGACCATGGGCTCACAGCTGCCCCCTGGTGGCCAACTTCAGCCTCTGCAGCTCACGGATGGCATCTGCCTAGCCTCAGGTCACCAATGCACATCCCAACACAGGGTTGCTCTGCCTGCTAGACCTCCAGATGGCGAGGGGTCTAGCAGGTGTGAAACTTCACCAATTCTCTCCATGTTGCACTTGCCCTTCTTTCTGCTGTGTCTTCCTCAGAGAAGATATCGAGGGAGGACCTGGGCTATGTTTCTCTCTAGCATCCATGAAGACAGATCCCCAACCTCCTTCTCTCCAAGGCCATTTCTGTCTGTGCAGAACAGATTCCAAAAGCATCATGTCATGAAATAACTTCCCTTGGACCTCCTTGTCTGAACTCACTCTCAGCTCCTCCACCACGCATGCTCTTTGCCAGCCTGTGGATCCTCTTGTGGGAACTCCCACCAGCTCTCTGCCTAAATGTGTTATCTCACAGGGTCTGTGCCTGCAGTTCTGCAGTTCCTGGCAGGTTCTTTAAGATGGAGAGAATCCTTGAGGCTCCCCCTGACTACCTCCTTCTATCTACAAAGTATTGTACCCCTCAGCAAGCTCTTGGACAGTATCTCTCAGGGCCACCATGACTGATGTCAGTCTCAATCCCTGGGCAGCTATCATAGTCAGAGAGGGCACAGGCTCTGGCCACAGGACCCCATTTTTCAAGTCAGTGATTGGGATTTACCTCCCTCAACAATCTGATATGGTCTGATAGATAGCCCATGACAAGCTGTCTCCATGGCATGGACAGCTGGGGTAGATGGAGTCAGGTGGTGGGAGGGAGGGGAAGATCACTCCTGTCATTCCAGGCACAAAGAGCATTCCCAGGTAACTAGGCAGCAGGGTCATCTTCCTGCTTCTGTCCATGCATAGAGGGCACAAGTGCTTGTTCTATGTCCCCTTCCCAGTTCACGGGAAAGAAGATATGGGGCTGGATCTCCCCAGCTCTTGGGACAGGCTTCCTCCCCATTCTCCTCCTCTGGCCCTTCCTTCCTTCTCATGTTCCCTCATGGCCTATGGCATGCTTTGCAGAGCATCAGACCCTTGTTTGGGCCTTGGGAAGGAGTATTTTTTAGCAGAAAGAGGGCCTGACCAAAGCAAATCCCAAAGACCAGGAATAGGGGCTAATGCTGGGTCCAGGACTTTGGGATAAAAGTGGACTTCTGAGTGATAGGAAGCCCACAGGCTGGCATGAGGGGCAGCTGGGATGCTCAAGAGAGAGCCTTGAAAGAGCAGAGCAAATTTAATTGTACTGCAGCCAGCCTCAGGAAAAGGAAGTGGGCAGAAGATAATAGCAGGAAGCCCACATAGTCAGGCACCCTTCAAAATCTAGAGGATAGTAGGCTCATTTGGGATGGTTATGTATCTATATGTTTACACCCATCTCTATCTCTATCTCTATCTATGTATCGGTTAATCCTTACTGCATGACAAACTACCCTGGAATCCAATTAAGCATTTATCTTTTCTCACAAGTCTATGCTTTTGCAATCAGATGCTGGGTTGTTGGGCTGCCTGGGGTAGAAGATCATCCAGCAGGCTAATCCAGGCATATTCACAGTGATTGCAGGAATTCAGGAAAGCAAGTAAAAATATACAAGGCCTCTTGAGTTCTAGACTTGGAATTAACATATTGCCCCTTCTGCCACACTCTTTTGACAAAACAAGTCTCAAAACAAAGGCTTGCTTGAAAGCATTTTGCAGAAGATGCTGCTTCTCGATATAAGGTGTTACAAAATCACATTGCAAAGGGAGGGGTACAGCCTTGGGATCATTTTTTGCAATCAACCTAACACAATATTTATTTGCAAAAGACAAAAACCCATGTGCTTTGCTGATGTCTCGCTTCTCTGGAGGACTTACTTGGAACCTTTGTTTTGCCTCCTATAAATAAAGACACTGCTTCCACTTCTCAAGCATCTATTACATCACCAGATCAAGACTCCCTGCTGCCACCAAGGAGCCCTACAAGATCTGCTAAGCTGGTCTTCTCAGATCTAGGCAGCTGTGCTCCAGCCTCTGGACCACCAGGAGCCAGCAGGACCTTTTCAAAGCAAGTAAGATCATATCATCTCCTCCTGCCCCAATCCTTCGAAGACCCCCACATTAGTTCACAGTTGCAAGAAGCATAAACCCACTCTGACTATGGGAAAAAAAATTTACTGGAAAGACTCACAGGATGATTAGAATGGTAGGCCCAGAAATTACATAGGCACCAAGGGTGACATTTAAAACTGTGCTGCTGGAGCTTCTAGGGCATACACTGTGGTCACCACCACCACTTAAGCTGCCCCTGGCTTCCAGATGCCACTGCCACCATTGACAGAATAAATATTCCATTGTTCCTGCTTCTTTGTATTACTGGATGCAGATTCAAAGACCTGGGTGGAAGCAACTTATTGGCTAAGACCAAATAATTTGCAAATGGCAGTGGGAAAAAAAAAAAAACTCATTTAATTTCTGTGCTGACTCAGTGGGAGAGTCCTAGAAATTCCTAGAAAGATGCCAATCATTCAGTTGTTCTGAACCTTTACTGTACTTAGCAGGCTCCCAAAGCCACCAGCAGCTGGGTGGGGATCTTAACTGGTATTTGACATTTCTACTGCAATAAGCTTTATTTTAGTTAAAAGTCATAAACCCCTTTTGGTCTAAGTGATACGGTGGTGAGGATGGGAATTTTGCTTTTTTTGCAAAGTCATAAAGAAGAGAACGTCAGTCTGGGAGAAAAATAAATCAGTCAAAAGTGAAAAGTATTACCGATTGTCTCTGTTGTAAGGCTGAAAAATAGGAGAGGAGGCACATGATGGGCAAGCAATTCCTCTGGGCCTGGAGAGGAGGTGTGGGCCAGAGAATTCCAGTTGCAGGAGCCTCACAGAGTCCCAGCCTCTGGGAAAACCCTTTTCCGTGTCCAGGTCTGTGCAAAGACATGCATTCCCAGTTCTCACCCAGGGAAGAACAGGAGAGAGGCTGGAGTGGACAGCAGTAAAGGATAAAGGTCTGAAGTATACAATATTGGTGGTCTCTTTTACAGCACAGTGTCCCATCCACAGCTGCTGTGCCTGTCGGATCACAACTGCGTGTCTTCTCCAAAGAATTACCCTCACCCCAAAGGGAGCCTCCGGGCCTGGTGGACTAGCGCCCACCCGGCAGTGTGCAGCCAATGGCTGCCTTCCAGGTAAGACTTAGGTGCCGCGGCCCGATGTCGGAGAGGGGTCATCCTGAGGCTAGAGTCCCGCTGAAACTACACATCTACTTAGCAATCGGGGTGCCAGAAGCCTTGCCCATCGTGGAGACGAGGGCGAGGGGAGCAGTTGGCACGTTCTCGAGGCCTCCCCTTCCCACGGCCTGGACGCTCGCCCAAGCCAAGCTCCTGTGCACACAGTGTTTCGCTTTCTGCTCGCGTTTGGGAACCAAAACAGGCATCGCGGCAGGGCCATTGACTTTCTTCTGCCCCCTTGTGGACCTGCCGAGAACGTTGGTGATTCCCGATGGCTTTCCCCACAGTCGGCTTGCTTCTCAGAAAGTGGCACACCAGGACTCAGGAAAGGAGGGAGAAGGGATGATCCCTCGTAGCTGGCAAAACTGAAGGTAGTTTTTCCAAGCAAAGGGTTTGGTGGGTTGCATGGAGGAACAAGTGTTATTCTACCTTAAAAACTTTGGCGTCCCTGAGGGCCAGGCGGGAAAACTGTATGGTGAAAGGGCTGGTTGATTCTGCCAGTGATTTCTGTGACCCTGGGTCAGGTGCCACTTCTTTGTCAAGAGGAGAGAATCAGACCAGCCCCTAAAACTTGGAGGTCAGGGGCAAACTTAGAGCATCATTCTACAGATTTGAGAGAGTGCTAGGTGTATCAAGCTGCACTGATCTTGCTGCCTGCTGGATTTTCACCATATTAACAATTAACCATTTCACTTTTATTTGATTATCTATTTTCTTTCTTGTATGTATGGCAGCCTCTTCCTATGGGTCTTCCTGCTTCGTTGCAACTAGAACTCTCTTACCCAGCACCATTTGGCTATGGCACTGAAAAGCCTTCAAAAGTTTCCCACTGCATTTAAAGTCCAAACTGGACTTTCCACACCCTGCATGTTCTGGCCCCTTCCTGTTTCTGTTTTTCCTTCCTGTGCCCTGATGTACTGTGCTATTATAGTCCCAAACAATGAGGCCAATTAACCATGGACTACAACCTCTGAGATTATAGGCCAAAACAAACTTTTCCTCCTTTAAGCTGATTTATCTCAGACATTTGTTATAGTAATGAAAAGCTAACACATTTGCTAAAGGGGCATTATAATGCCTAAATTATGACTTATCACTCTTCTAACTGATAGGTATCAGTTAAGAATATGTTCAGCTGCAAGTACCAAACACATTTGATAAATAATGGACTTAACAAGTAAGGATTTCTTTTTCCCACCTCAGAAGAGATTCAAAGGTAAGCAATTGCTGGTATTCTTTTTATGACCCAACAGTATCATTTATTTCTATTTCTATACTCCTGCTCCGTTATCCTTGGCATGTTGATGTTTCTCCCCACATTTATTACCTCCTGGTTACAAAATAGATTGTTGATTGAGTTTAGTGCCTTGCTGTTACAGGACTGAGGTCCTGGTTTGCTTACTGGCTATAAATTAAGGCCACTCTCAGCCGCTGGAGGCTGCTGCATTCCTTGGCTTGGGGCTCCCTGTCTTGATCTTGGAAGCCAGTGATGGTAAGTGGAGTTCTTTCTTGTCCTTTTTCCCTGATGTAGTTGGGAAAGGTTCTTTGCTTTTAAGGACTCCTGTGATTAGATTGGGTCCACCCACGGAATCCACAATAAATCTCCCCATCTGAAAATCCTTAACCTTAATCATGTCTGTAAAGTCCCTTTTCTCATGTAAAGTAATATATTCACAGGTTTCAGGGATTAGGGCATAGACATCTTTGGGAGGCATTATTCTATCTGCCACACTTAATATCCCCAAATGTATTATTAATTCTATGTGTAATCCATATAAAAATTGTTAATGGGATATTTCAATTTCTTTCTTTTAGCTGTTTATTTGTTTATTTTTTGGTATTGGGGGATTGAACCCAGGGGCACTTAACCACTGAGCAAAACATCCGTAGCCCTTTTTATTTTTTAATTTTGAGACAGGGTCTTGCTAAATTTGCTTAGGGCCTCACTAAATTGCAGAGGCTGGCTTTGAACTTGAGATCCTCTGGACTCAGCCTCCAGAGCCACTGGGATTACAGCCTTGTAGCACTGCACCTGGCACAGTTAATAGTCTTAAGTGTGATATTGGCATTGGGGTGATGTAGGAGAATATTGAGATTATTAGGAGATGGGTTTTGTTGTGATCATGTCACAGGTATAGAATAGATCTTCCCATCCACCCAAAATTTGGCTTGAATGTTGAGACCAACAGTGTGGTCACACACCAAGAAAGTAAGAAAAGCTTCATTACTTACTTAATGAAAGATGTATTGGAGAGGGCAGGTTAGGTTGCCCAAAATTGCCTGAGTCAGCAGGGAGAGGGCACTGGCTTGTCTTTTTTTTTTTTTTTGGTACCAGGGATTGAACTTGGTGTACTTGACCACTGAGCCACATCCCCAGCCCTATTTTGTGTTTTATGTAGAGACAAGGTCTCACTGATTTGCTTAGCACCTCGCCGTTGCTGAGGCTGGCTGTGAACTTGTGATTCTCCTGTCAACCTCCCAAAGTGCTGGGATTACAGGCGTGCGCCACCATGCCCGGTTACTGGCTTGTCTTTTGTTGTGTCTTTTTGTTGTGGGGTGAGTGTTCCTGACCATGGGTTGGGACTTAAATGGATTGAACTTTCTGCCAGCACCTGGGCTTTTTTATTGATTTGCCCAGGTACAGGATGAAATGAAAGAGGGAAGGGTGGAGCTTGACAGCTGTTAGCATCCAAACATCAAAAGGGAACTCAGGCCAGGTGTGGTGGCTCACGCCTGTAATCCCAGTGGCTTGGGAGGCTGAGGCAGGAAGATCATGAGTTCAAAGGCAGCCTTAGCAATTTGGCGAGGCCCTAAGCAACTTGTCTGTCTCTAAAATACAAAAAAGGGCTGGGGATGTTGCCCTGAGATTAAGTGCCCCTGGGTTCAATCTCTGGGAACAAAAAGAAAAAGAAAAAAACGTGAAGTCAGATTATTTTTTTTTAAATGTTATTGTATTTTTTGTACCTTTATTTTATTTGCTTATATTTATGTGGTACTGAGGATTGAACCCAGTTCCTCACGCATGCTAGCAAGCGCTCTACCACTGAGCTACAGCCCCAGCCCCAAGTCAGATTCTTTATTATGGTTCATTCCTGAAGTTTGACTGAAACTGCAGTGTGCCATGTTTCATCCAGCTGAATTAACTTGTTTAAGTAAGCCATTATGGTGCTTTATGAAGCCTGCATTCAAGGCCAATAAGGGATTGGAAAGTTCTGCTGAAGGTCTTGTTCAAGAGCAGAGTATTCATTGTCAAAATTAAAAATGTTTGTGCATCAGGGCTGGGGTTGTGGCTCAGTGGCAGAGCGCTTGCCTCTCACATGGGAGTCACTGGGTTCAAGCCTCAGCACCACATAAAAATAAATAAAGATATTGTGTTCATGTATGACTAAAAACCATTTAAAAAATGTGCATCAAAGGACACAGAAGAATGTGAAAATACAGCCCACAGAATGAAAGATTTTGCAACTCAGATTTCGGATAAGGAACTTGTATCTAGAATATATAAAGAACTTTTAAAATTCAATAATAAAAAGATAAATAGCCTAATTAGTGTGGATATTATTCATAGAGTGAAAAGACAACCCACGGAATGGTAGAAAATACTTGTAAATCATATATCTGGCAAAGGCTTAATATGCAAATACATAAAGTACACCTGCAACCCAGCATCAAAAAATAAACAACCCAATTAAGGGGCAAAGGACTTCAATAGATGATTTTTCAAAGCAGACATCTGCTTTGACAAATGGCCAAAAATCACATGAGAAGTTGCTCAACAGCATTAATCAATAGGGAAATGCAAATCAAGATCACAAGATAATCCTCCACATCCACTAGGATGGCTATAAAACAACAGCAACAAAGGAAAATAGCAAATGCTGGTGAAAATGTGAAGTTGGAACCCTGTACGTTGCTGGTGGGAATGTCAAATGGTGCAGCCAGTGTGGAAAATCATTTGTTAGTTAGAATTAGCATATGACCCACAAGTTCATTCCTAAGTAAACATGGAAAAGAATAAAAAACAGGGACTTATGGAATTAAAAACAGGGACTTAAACATTGTATATCAATGTTCATATCATCATTAATCATAATAGCCAACAAATCAAAACTCAAGTGCCCATCAAAAGATCAATGAATAATGATGTGGTATATTTGTATGGAATATTATTCAGCCCTAAAAAGGAATGAAATTGTGACAGAAGTTAAAACATGAATGAACCCTGAGAACCTGAAGTAAAATAGGCCAGACACTAAAGGACTATATTGTTAGATTTTGTTTCTATTACAGAGGAGAGAGAAATGGGGAGTTATTACTTAAAGGGTACAGTTTCTGTTTGGGGTGATGAGAAACTTCTGGAAATACTGGTGATTATTGTTCAACATTGTGAATATGCCTAATGCCACTGAATTATATCCATAAAAATGGCCAACATGGTAAATTTGATGTTATCTAAATTTGACCATAATTAAAAATTTTAAGAAGGGACGAGGTTTTTGGGTAGACATTTCAGCAGAGAAGATATACCAATGGTAAGCACATGGAAAGTTGTTTAACCTTATTTACTCATTAGGGAAATGGAAATTAAAACCACAGTGAGATACTACTTCACACCCACTAGAATGGCTATAATAAAAAGGACAGTAACCAGCACTGGTGAGGATGTATTGAAATTAGAGTCCTCATACATTGCTGGGGGAGGGTACTATAGGGCAGCCACTTTGGACAGCAGTGTGTCAATTCCTCAAATGGCTGAACATAGTGTTACCACATAACTTTATGATCCCACTTCTGGGTATATAGCAGGACTAATGATTAGGGGAGTTCCTTTTTGCCCCAATGAAGTCTTCTAAAATTGATGATGGTGATGGTTACACAGATCTGTAAATATACTAACAGCCATTGGCTTGTACACCATAAATAGGGAATTGTACAGTATGTAAATTATATCTCAACAAAGCTCTTTGTATTTATTTATTTATTTTTGGGGGATTGAACGCAGGGCCGCTTAACCACTGAGCCATATCCCCAGCTCTTTTTTTTTTTTTTTCAAATTTTATTTAGAGACAGGATCTTGCTGAGGAGTTGCTTTGGGTCCCACTAACTTGCTGAGGCTGGCTTTGAACTCACTATCTTCCTATCTGAGCTTTCCAAGCTGCTGAACTAAAGCTCTTTTTAAATATGCCAAGTATCGTGTGTTCTGAGAAGTGAAATAAATGTCTGTAACTGTCAACAATGCCTGGAACTTCAGAGGGATTAA
This sequence comes from Xerus rutilus, assembly GCA_028644305.1. Classification (NCBI taxonomy): domain Eukaryota; kingdom Metazoa; phylum Chordata; class Mammalia; order Rodentia; family Sciuridae; genus Xerus; species Xerus rutilus. The sequence goes on along the minus strand of CM053401.1, from coordinate 152,325,271 downwards.
ACAGAATCTTGATGAGGCTTTGTAAACTTATAGTTTTGGTGTGTGCAGAAACATGTGTGACCTTGATCTGTATTTGAGTTATTTGTGAGGTAAGAAATCCCCAGAGTTCTTTTCTCCAAAGGAGAGTGACCTTGGAGAAGGAATTTTTATTGCTGTCATTGATGAGGCCAGATAGCCAGACTGTGGGCATTGTTTCTAGAGTCTGTAAAAGTATGTAAGTGGGGTTAGGTGTTGGTTAGGGCATTCAGTGCTACCATGACTACTAGGATGTTCCAGTTAAGGTATGAGAAGCTGCAATTTTCCATCCACTTCCATCTTGCATGATGGTGTCTGAAAGGTGTATGAACTACCTTTGCTGTTTACTCGGTTGATTCCCAAGGGTTCTCTGGGTAACCAAATGGTGACCTGTTATACCATAGCATGTGGCAAGGGACCGATGGCCGGGGAGGTCACTTCCTTCTGCAAATGGGATTCACCAGAGGGTCCAGATCTGGCTCTCTCTTGTAGGTACCATTCCTATTGTAGCAAGGAGGCCTCAGTGGCTGTGCCAAGCATAATGGGAAACTGGGAAGCTTAGGGATTGTGACAGCCTGTGTCTCCAGGAAAGCCCAGCATGTAGCCAGGAATGGGTCATGGAAACACTTGGATGTGAAGCTCTTACCCGTAAAGGTCATGTGTGATGGCAGGGCTGTTGACATTCTCTCTAGGGAAGCAGGTAAAGGTGAATTCTATCTTTCTGATGGGGAAGACAAACTGCCCAAGAAGCTTTTGAGATATTTGCTGAACAGAACATAGTAGCCAAATCTATACTACAAATATATGTTCTACTTGCTGATTGGGCTGAATCATTTCAATAATATTGGATATTATTGGATAATATTGGACTGAATGGGTGGCACCACAGCATTAAGACGGTGGTAATTCCGTGAGGCTCCATTCATTCTTTCCAGATTTTTGAATAGGATATTAAATGAAAAAACAGTAGCGTAATTACCCTTTCTCTAGATAAATCCCTTTCTTTCTTTCTTTGGTGCTGGGAATTAAATGTGGGGCCTCTTGCGTGTTCTACTTCTGAGCTAACATCCCCTCTATAAATAAATCTTGACTAATGGGTTTAATTTCTTGATGGCCCTGTTTTAATATATTTTGGGCATATAACTATTTTAAAGAGAAGGGAAGAGGAAGGTCCACGGGAATACATCCTATCAAGTCAATTGCTAAGCACCAAAGGTTTAATTTAATATTCACTGGCTCTGAGAGTCCATGTCCACTATGAACATTTAGGGCAATGTGTGCTACAAAAACGAAATTTTGCTGGGCAATGGTTCTGATGGTTAAGGTGAGACATAGCTGCTTTTCTATTTTATGCCTAAGATTTTTAAGGGGTACCTTGTTTTAATTTATTGGATTAAGACATTCTAGTGCTAATTATAGTTAATTCAGAATTTATGTTGTAGAGGTACAAAAACCAATCCATACTCTTTAATATATATTTTTGTTGTAGAAATTCTTTCAGCAAGGTTTGGATTTCTACTTGGATCCCCAATCGTGGACCTCTGTCTTTTATTTTCTTTTCCTATACTCAGGTATTTGGGAGTGTGTATATGGGAGGTATTGCTTACTATTATCCTTCACATATTTATATTTCATCCTGCAGAGAGTCTCAAATCAGTATGGTTAAGGTTAGGAGTTATGTTCACTGATAATTAGTACCTTATTGGTTAAAAGTAACCGCTCAGCCTAAGCAGAGGGTAGAGTAGATCTGTAGTGTTGAAAGCAGAGGTTTTTTTTTAAATTTTTTTATAGATGGACACAATGTCTTTATTTTATTGCTCTGTATGTGGTGCTGAGGATCGAACCCAGGGCCTCACGCATGCGAGGCAAGCGCTCTACCGCTGAGCCACAATCCCAGCCCGAAAGCAGAGTTTTGAGATGAAACTCGTTTCCCTGCCTCTGTTGGCAGGTAAGATTGGAGTTTCTCCGCTTCTGCTGGTAGGTGGGGTCTACAAGAGCTTGAGAAGTGTTGTCACTCTTATTGGTGGGCCATGTCCTTTAGTGTTGCAGCAGACCCCGGCAGCTCACCATCAATTTCTTTTTCTTTCTGGGTCCTTGTCTCCTGAATTGAAAGAATGAAATCCACAGACCAGGATGAGTGAGTGTAAGATTTATTGAAGAGTAAAGATGGGAACAGAACTCTTTGTAGTGGTAGAGGGCACCCTTGAGTTTTTCCTCCCTCTGAGTGTGCTAGTCTAGGGGTTTATATAGCACTTGGATCACTGCTATTGGTCCAAACATATGCTAATTAGGGTTTGGGAAAGTACTAACACTATTGGTCAACTCTTGAGTCCCAAATTCCATTCAGGTCGGCCCCACTTCCATTGTCTCCTTGCAGGTCAGGAAGCAGGAGGTTGAGGTTGTTGGATGGTCTATGCTTGCAAGTTCTGGGCTGCAGCACTGTGGAGCAGGCTTCTGCAGCGGGCATCAGTACTGTGCCCAAGCCTGGCCACTGAAGGGGGACACGCTGGCTCACATTGCCTCAGGCCCTCCATACCCGCATGGTGGGCTCCGTGTGGTGGCAGGCTGTGCTTGCTGCCCCTGCTCCAACCCACCGGGGCTGTCACTCCATGGCTCCACTGCTCCACCACTCTGCTGCGCTTCTCTGCAGGGACCAATGGGCTGTCTGCTCGGCTTGGCAGCCAGGTATCAATGTGTTAGTAAGCAATTATTCAATTGATCTCAGAGTTTTTGTTAACCCAATTAACAGTTGTCCAAAGGGTCATGATGCCCTCTGGCCCCTGAAGAGGGGCAGGGATAAAGCAGTCCGGGCACTTCTCATAGGGATCACGGCAGCCCACTGGTTGCCATGGGTTTCTGTCTTGTAACCCTGAGGATCAGCATCCTTGCTTTGTCAAGGCACAGGTGGCAACAGCTTCATCTGGCACTTTGTGAGCCATTTGCTTCCAGGAGACTGGACCTCATCATGTGGGGTCTACTCTTCCTCTACCTGAATGACCACTTGGGTATAGCACAGGTGTCAGGAGTTCCCCTGGATGCTCTATAGGTTAAGGGCCAGCCCCCTGTTGAGACACACAAGAAAGGTCAGGTGGTAAGAGTTGTTCCCCGAGCTCAGCATCCATCATAGCTTATGCTGGAATTGAGACACATGGATCAGTGAGACATGCAGCTAGCGCCAGGCTGAGGTACACCCCCCAAAGGCTACATGAAGGAAGGTTCCAATCCTGTGCTTCTGTCCTTAAATTCCAATCATTGAGGGTAAGACTCACTCTTTGTTAGGAGCATAGTGACTGGTGGCTCAAAACAAAAACAAAACAAAAACATTGCTAGGAGCCAGACTCCTTGGGTAACAAATGAGCACATTATTTAGCCTCTGTGTGCTTTAGTTTCCTTATCTGTAAAATGAGGGTATAATAGTTTGCTAGGGCTACCATAACAAAATACCACAAATTGGGTGGACTGAAAAACAGAAATTTATTTTTTCATTATTGTGGAAACTTGAAAGTCTGACATTGAGTTGTTCACAGGATTAGATTGTCTGAGGTCTCTCTCTTTGGCTTGTAGCTGGTCACTCTCTTCCCTCCTGCAACTTCATGTGGTCTTCCCTCTGTATATATCTGTGCCTAGATTTCCTCTTTTTATAAGGACACTAGTCAATTTTATTGGGAGCCACTCTAACAAATTCATTTTAACTAAATGATGTTTTCAAAGACCCAATCTCTGCAAGCAGTCACATTCCAAGTTACTGGGATTAGGACTTCAACCTGTGAATTCTGGGGAGGGGTGGGAGATGGTCACATACCTTATCCCCTAGCAGGAGGATGATATCAGGATTTATCCTTGTTTTTCCAATACTTATTTAGTTGTCGTTGGACCTTTATTTATATGCAGTGTTGAGAACTGAACCCAGTGCCTCACACATGCTAGGCAAGCACTCTACCTCTGAGCAACAACCCCAGCCCCAGGATTTATAATGAGACTTAAAATGAGAAGACATGCAAAGTACTCATGTGAGTGATAGAAAATTTTTCTATTATTAAAGATGCAGAGGTGACATGAAAATGAGGCCACTGTTTTATAGATTCCCTAAGCTCTGGCTTCCTCTGGAAGTCGACTTTGAGTCCTAACAGTTCTCAGATCCCACGCCCTCCAAACCCCACTTCCCACCTCCCCTTGGCGCCCATCCTGACACTTGTTTCAGGTATCTCACTTCCGAGTCTCAGCTCTCAAAGGCCAGGGTCCTCTGGAACTCTTATCCCCACAGGCACCTGACTGGGTGGTCCCCTGAAAGCCATTAGGCCTGTGATTCTCATAGTGTGGTCACCTGGCCAGGTGATGTGGGTGACCCCTGTAATCCCAGCAACTCAGGAGGCTGAGGCAGGAGGATCACAAGTTCAAGGCCAGTTTCAGCAACTTAATGAGGTGCTAAGCAACGAGTGAGACCTTGTCTCTAAAAAAACAAAAAGGGCTGGGAATGAGGCTCAATGGTTAAATGCCCCTGGGTTCAATCTTTGGTACCGAAAAAAAAAAAAGTGCAGTGACCTTGGAACTTGTTAGAATGGTATATTCTCAGTCCCACTCCAGACCTACCAAGACAGAAGCACTCAACTTGCAGGTAATTCTAAAGCACACTAAAATTTGAGAATGGCTGAGCAAATGTCTCACAGCAGGTCCTTAGTGAAGGAATCAATACTGCAAAAGTACCACTTGGGGGCAGCATAGGCTGATTAGAAGCATCTCTGATGGCAAAAGACTCCCTCCCTCTCTTTTTCCTGCCACCAGTCTGCAAATAGCCTAAATGACCTCTGGGAACCTGGAACCCCATAGTGTCATTGGTCCAGAATTCTTCAGTGGCTCCCTAAGGTCTGAGAGGCCCTGCATCTGCTGAGCAGTGTCCCCTGCCCGCTGTGCTGCTCACCCGCATTCTCTGTCACTTCGCGGGAATCAGATTGATCTGCGTTCGAATTTCAGTTTTGCCTTTTACCATCTGGGTGTGATTTGGGCAAGACATAATATTCTGAGCCTTGGTTTCCACATCCATAAAATGGGAGCAATTAATAAGACTATGCTGATAGTTGGAGACTTTGTTATAAAGAGGCTTTAGCCTGGAGTCTGGCAAAGAGTAGATGCCTGGTATGCTTTTCCTTGTGCACTGCCAAGCTCAACACACAGTCCAGGAGCAATAGACCTACCTCCATGCCAGGTGTAGGAGATGCTATCTAAGCCCACCCACCCATCATGACTTGGCAGCTGCTGGAGCATGCATGGCTTTGCCTGGCTTCTGGTACTCATTCTGGGACCAGAGCCGTAAAACTCTGCAAAGGGAGGTAATAGCAGTGCCTGCTTCATGGCACTGCTGGGAAGGCCTTGTTAGTGCCCTCAGATTTTTACTATTGGGGTGGCCCAGAACTTGCCATTTCTGTGACCCATCTATTCACAAGGAGTGACTATCTCAGGAATATTGGGAAGTGAATAAGGGCACTGGACCCCTCTCCTCCAGGTCTGGCTCATATTGTGGCTCCCTGCTCTACCACTCTTGATCTCTATGGGGCCCTCAGGTTGGCTCCTGCTTACCCCCTTTCAGACACCCAAGAAGCCCGAATTTGTGTATAGGATGTAAGAAGACGATGGGTACCTAGGACCTTGGCAGGGCAGCTAGTTCTTCAGAGGCTTTCAGAGTCTGACCAATCTTAGGCTGAGGACCTAGAGTTGACACAGCCCCTCAACCTGCAGCCTGCAGGGCCAGAAGATCTTGGACTTTCCTAGGAGTATGGGCAAAAGGCACAGACTTTATCCAAAGTCACTGTCATCAGGACCCAGTTCTTTCTTCTGGTTGCCACTCTCCCCAACCTGAGTATCTATCTGCCCTACTGGATTGTCATGCTGTCTGTGTCTGAAACTTCAAGGCTAAGCATTGCCCTCTTCCAGTTGCTCTTTAAAAGTTAACAAATTGCAGTCTGGACCTGCTACGTAATTTGTAAAGCCCTGTGCAAGACAACAGTGCAAAGTTTCTTGTTCAAAGTTATTCAGAATTTCAAGATGGCAACGTTGAAACATTAAACCAAGTGTGGGGCCCTGCACTGCTGCACAGGTTGCACACTTTCAAAGCCGGCTCTGCCTGCACTGCAGCTTCAGCTCTTGGTGTGACTGAGTTTGTTTTTTTGGGTCTTTGCATCAATAAGGAGCCCCAGAGCTGCTCAGGAAAGATCAAGGACACAAGGACAAAATTCGCCTCTTCACTCAGTTTCACTCTGTGAAACCCAGAGTTCTCTGTCCAGCTGACTTTTCTCACTGAGTTTCTTTTTGGAGTCTCCTGAAAATTCCTCTGGGCATTCTAGGTCCCTGGAGCCATGGCTATTTCTTGGGCTTTTTCTGCCTCTGACCTGGTTAACACAAGCAGGCAGCCCTTCTTAATTAGTCTCCATGGCTGTGTTTGCCAGGCCTGTGTTGCTTGGGAAGTGGACTTGATCTCATGGGGCCTTTTCTCTTTCCTGGAATCCATCAGGCCTTTGGATCTGGGTCCCAGCTGCCTTGAGGGTGCTCCCCAGGCATTTTCTCTGTGCACTAGGTGCTGTTCTTACTCCATCCACTCTTGATTCTCTGCTTGAGGAAGTGCCCCAGGAGGCTAAGCTGTGTGGCTGCCATAGTGGGCTCCCTGCACTCTGGCTTCTGGCTGGTGAAAGCAGTGTGAGCAGAGACTGGAAACTGAAGGGAGCAGGGAGAGAAATGGGGCTCCCTTTCATCCACTGCAGATTGAATGCAGGGGCACTTTACTACTGAGCTACATCCCTAGCTATTTTTTATTTTGAGATGGGGTCTCATTAAGTTGCTGAGGCTGGCCTCAAATTTCTGATTCTCCTGCTTCAGGCACCCGAGTCACAGACATTATAGGCATAAGCCACCACACCCAGAGAAGGGGGGCAAGATCCCTTGTAGTAAACACTGCCCCCTGGCTGTGTCCATGTCCCAGGTTCCAGCTCCTTGCCGGGCAGCTCTCTCCTTACAGCCCTCTCTGCCTCTGAGTTCTAATCTTTCCTGGTAACAGCTCCCTCCCCTTGGCTGCCAGACCTGGGGTTGTCACAGAATCTAGCTGTCACTGCTGTTCCTCTGGTGAGATCTCCTGACACCCTGCCTAAACCTTTGTACCATGGTGAGTGTGCAGCCTGTGTGGTGGTGCAGGGCCCCACACTTGGCTCAATACTCCATGCTCCACTGTTGCCACCTCAAAATCTTTTTTTTTTCTTTTTGTTTTGGTACTGAGGATGAAAGCAGGAGTGCTAAATCACATCTCCAGTCCTTTTCATTTTTTTATTTTGAGATAGGGTCTCACAAGTTGCTTAGGGCCTTGCTAAATTGCTGAGGCTGGCCTTGAACTTGCAAAATCTCCTGCCTCAGCTTCCCAAGTTGCTGGGATTGCAGACGTGTGCCACCACACCCAGTCACCTTAAAATTCTTAATTATGTTAAAATAAGAAACCCTGTATTGTCATTTTGCAGAGCTTTACAAATCATGTAGCAGATCCTAACTGCAATTTGCTAGCTTTTTCAAAGAGTAACTGGCAGAAGGCAATGCTTTACTCTGAGGTTTCAGGCACAAACAGCATGAGCATCTAACAGTGGGTTGTTTAGGCTGTGGGTGGGGGAGGTGTTTTGGTGGGTCCCTTACATCAAATCCCTTTATTAAACTCTACCAGAAAGATGCTGAATCTTCATCTATTTCTTTCCGGATCTCTGAGGTAAGGATCTTTGCTCTCTGTTGTGACTACAAATCTTTAAGCCCTGATCCCTAGGGACGACCAGTTCAGGGGTCATACAGGAACTCAGGCCAGGGTCCACTCCCTGGCTCCTTGAAGAGCACCCACAGGAGCACTAGACCCTTCATCCTCAGCTAATTTGTGTTATGCATAAATTGTATCTTTTTTCTCCTTTGGCTTCAGGGCCCGAAAGAAGCAAGATAGTCTTATCAACCAGAGTGCTATCTCAGACAGGTTCCCTTTGACCAGGTGACTAGATAACCAGACAAGTAAATAATTAGACAGCTAGGCAACCAGATAGCCAGACAAAAGGCAATCAAACAACTAGGTAATCAGAGAGCTAGACCTCCAGGCAGTCATTCTGAGGAGGATGTCTGCTGTTTTGGGGGTTCTATTTTTACTCCCCCTTTTTCTGGTAGTGATTTTCCCTTGGAAGCCTCTGCTCCCTCCCTCTCAGCCTTCTGCTGAGGGGAGGTACCTAGGCCCTAGGCCCAAGCCAATCAGTCAATCAAGCTTACTAAACCTGTTCCTGGGACTTGAGTAACCAGGAGGAGGCTCTTCCTTACTGGACCTTCAGAGAAGTCTGGAGCTGGTGAGGTCTGGAGATGTTGCCACCCTTTTAAATTCAGGACGGGAATCAAACTAGAAGGCAATGCTGAGAGATAGACAGCCATTGCTTGAGCCCCCAATCAAGCCATTCCTGAAGCTAGATAACCCTGGAGACTATCAGTTGTATGAAGAAATGACTTTCCTTTTTGCATAAGCCCGTTTATGTAGTGTTCATTCCCTTTCAAAGGAAGAGCCAGGACTGGGAGGACAGCAACTGCAACTTTGTTCCAATGGCCTGCTGTTGGTGTGAGAGGCTTCTCCTTGCTTGTAAAAGTCTTCCTGGAATACCACCCAGAGTGGTAATCAGGATGCTGGGGCTCAAATCTTGGTCTGCTTTTAATGAGTTGAATCAATGGACACATCCTTTAGCTCACAGGGCCATCAGCTGTGGAGAGACCTCGAGCTCAGCTTTGCCAATGAATGGGACTGGGTGTTTACACCATTCCCTGGGGGCATTTAGGGAAGGAACATGAATTCCTCAAAGCTGTCAGCTCTAAGGACTTGTTGCTTCAGGGAGAGGAGCCAGGGCTCTCGGCTGCCCTCTTCTTCATTCAGGAATCCCTGCTCCCAGCCCGGGTGAGAGCCCAGTGCTGTAGAGGCTGAGATGTCTTCTCCACTCCTGAACTCTCTTTCCTTCCCTGTGCTTCTCCCTTCACCCCTGCCTGAAAGCAGTGTGCAGTGGGGAGCTGAGCACATGACTTTAACAAGGGTTTTATCAGGAAATTCCATCTGCACTCCTAACTCAGCCTTTAATCATTGGGAACTGCCTGTCCCAAGTGCTTAGCCCCATGGTTCTCAAAACGGGGCTCCAGAACCCTGGCAGCAGCATCACTTGGAAACTGATTAGAAATGCACATTCTTGGGCCCTGCCCCCAGAGCTGCCCAATCAGAAACTCGGCATGGGCCTACTAGCAATGTGCCTTGTAAGGGGATTTTGATTCTCTCTCACATGCCAGAACCATGGCTGGGAGCTGTTGCTGGCACAAAAGGTGCCCAGAGAGGATTACCTGGAGCTACTTCCATCCCCTTTAGCAGCAGGTGCACATTTTGCCAGCTGCTATGGATGCATGTTGGCTGCGCAGCTTCCAGCTGTCCCTTCTCCCTGTGCTGAATCACTATGCCCAGAAATGGACAACTGTCCCCTTGGGCCCAAGTCAATGACTGATGGACATGGGGGTATACAAGGCTCTAGGTGGGACATTGGTGTGATTTACTTTCTAGAACCTCTTTACAAATTAGGCCCATTCTAGATTTCAGCCTCTCCAACAGCCCAGAGCTGTTGTTGGTACAACAGGTATGAAATACTGCACAATACTCCGGTGCAAAAAACAGTCACTTGTCTTGGTTTTGCAAAATTAAAATAAACCTGACCCTAAAGCTCTGCCTGCCAGGTTGGCAGATGTCTGTGCTTGGTTATCCTTCTCTGCAGGCTGGTTGAAAAGTTAGTCTCTCCTATATCCAGGAGGCTGGGGAGGCTTCTGCTTTACAGGCCTTGGTGGCTACCAGCTGTGGTTGGACCATTTTCTCTTGGTCTCAAAGACTCAGCTCCTCTGCCCTTAGCTCAGACCTCATAGGGACACATTTCACAGGGTGCATAGGAAATACAACAACAACAGCCAGGTGCGGTGGTGCAAGCCTGTAATCCCAGAACTTAAGGAGGCTGAGACAGGAGAATCGCGAGTTCAAAGCCAGCCTCAGCAACGGCAAGGCACTAAGCAACTCAGCGAGACCCTGTCTCTACATAAAACACAAAATAGGGCTGGAGATGTGGCTCAGTGGGTCGAGTGCCCCTGAGTTCAATCCCCGGTGCCAAAAAAAAACAAAGAAATACAACAACAACAACAAAAAGTATCAACTCCTCCTTCCCTTCACTGCCCTTCCTGAGAGGGGAAAAGGTTTTTTAAAAAAGTTTGCTTTTTGTCTCAATAGAAAAAAAAAAGAAAAAAAGGCAAGACAACGAATTCTTTTCCCTTCTCCAATTAATTTTTTGTGGGTATAACAGAGCAAATGGTAAATGTGTCTGTGTGTATCTGTATGTGTGTGTGTGTGTCTCTGTGTATGTTGGTATTGGAGTGTGTTTGCATGTTTGTGTGTATGCATATGGATGTGTTTGCATATGTGTACAGGCACGTATCACACATGTATAGAAGTATATTTGTATATGTGTACAGGTATGTTTATACATGTGGCTTGGATTTCCTTATAGAGAGATTGTCACTAGGCCAGAGCCCCAGAGGATGCCAGTCCCTCCCTCAGTCCCAGGCCTCACAAATGACTGACACGGTGTCCATATGCTGCCCTTGTGGAGTCCATTGGGAGCACAGAGGGTGGTGCTGGACAAGACAGTGAGATGACCTGTTTGAGCTCCAGCCACCTCCCTTTGGCATTGCAGGGGTCTGGGGTTCTGCGAGAACCTGAGCAACTATGGGCTTAAACACCTGGAAGAGACTGAAGGGAGACCTAGCTAAATAAAAATAAAAAAGACAGATGGAAATACAGTAAAACATTTATAAAATTATTTTTCCCCTGGGAGCTGTGATTATGGGTGATCTCTATTTATGTCTTTTTGTTTATTTGCATTTTTGAAATGTACTATGATGAACACAAAGCATGTGTGCTATGATTGAAAATGAAACCATAAGAATACTTATCTGCACCCCCACAGCTGGCCCTTGAGTACCTGCTTCTTCTCCTACTCTGTCAATATAGGAAAGCTTTTACTTCAACTTTCTGCTGTGATAATTCCTGGAGTATGGACATCACCTGATCAATATACGATATGCTTTACCACCTAGCTTCAAAATTGGACTTTTTTCACATTTTATTTTATGTATATTATAACATATGCCTTTGTCCTGAAACATTTAAAAGTAAATCTCAGATACCAAGATATTCTACCTTTAAATACTTTCAAATACATCGTCTAAGAAAAAGGAAAGTCTCCTTGGAACCACAGTGGCATTTCACAACAAAGATACTTTATTTTCCCTAATATCCAGTCAATATTCAATTTCCACACTTGTCCTAAGAATGTCTTTTGTAGCTGTCTATTTTTTTTAATATATTTTTAGCTGTAGATGGACATAATGTCTTTATTTTATTGCTTTGTATGTGGTGCTGAGGATCAAACCCAGGGCCTCACGCATGCGAGGCAAGCGCTCTACCGCTGAGCTACAATCCCGGCCCCTGTAGCTGTCTATTTTTTGAACCAGGATCCAATCAAGGGCTATACTTGGTATTTGGTACTTGGTATTTAGAGATTGAGCCCAGGGGCACTTTACCACTAAGCTATAGCCCCAGCCTTTTTTATTTTTTATTTTGAGACAAGGTCTCACTAAATTACTTAGGGCCTCACTAAGTTGCTGAGGCTGGCCTTGAACTTGCAATCCTCCTGCCTCAGCCTCTCGAGTTGTTGGAATTACAGGTGTGCCACTGTGCTTGGCTGTTGTGTCTCTTTAATCTCTTTTAGTTGGAAAACCCACATACAACCATTTTCCCCCTGATGGCTTTAACTTTGTAAAGAATCCAGGCTATTTCTTGTGGTACATCCTACAATATGGATTAATCTGTTTCCTTGTGAGATTTTTTTTTAATATTTATTTTTTAGTTGTACGTGGACAGGATATCTTTATTGTGTTTTTTATGTGGTGCTGAGGATGGAACCCAGTGCCTCCCGCGTGCTAGGCGAGCACGCTACCACTGTGCCATAACCCCAGCCCTCCTTGTGAGATTTTTTATTTGTCCTTCTCTCCTTTGAATTTTCTGTAGCTTGGAGATTATCTTCAAGGATTTGGTTATACTCAAGCTTTCTTCATTATTATGTATTGATTAGATTGAACATTTTGGGCACAAATACTTGGTAGGAGGCGCAGAGCATCTGGTTATTCTGGTGTCCTTCATCATTTGGTGAAGCCCATGATTTCTCAGTTGAAAGGCATGTTTCCCCCTTTGCAATTAATAAGTGGGATTTTATTTTGACATCTTGTAAAATATTCTATTTATACCAACTTTTCACCTAATGTTTTTCACATTGATATATGGTTCTGGTCTGAATCAATTATTACATTGGGGATTAAAGTAATGGTGATTTTTGGCTGGGTATGTAGCTCAGTAGTAGAATGTAAGGCCCTGGGTTTAGTCCCCAGCATGGCAAAAATAAAATAAAAAATAATGATTTGGAGATGTCATTATGGGCCTTTGACATGTCATTATGTCAAATTTAGATGATTATTTTTCAGTGCAATGCAATCAATTACAGTAATTGCTCTTTTTGAGCAATTTGGCCAATAGGAGCCCCCTCATGCTGGTCACATTTGTTTTTGACATGGATTGAACCCATGAGTGCTCTACTCCTGAGCTACACCCCCAGACCTTTTTATTTTAAGACATGGTTTTGTTAAATTGCCCAGGATGGCCTTGAGCTTGTGATCCTCCTGCCTCAGCTTTCCTAGTAAGTGGGATTACAGATGTGCCCCATCCTGGTCTATATCTGTATTCCTATGCTTGTCTTATTTATCTTTTGTTTTTACAACAGGAAATATGTTGTACATACCATTTGCACTTTGAATTTTTCACTTACATCCAGGAAGTCATTCCACATCATCTATCGTGTTCATTCTTTCATACAGCTGTGTAGACGTACCAGAGTTTATTCAGCCTGTTCCTTGTAGACAAACATGTAGGTTATTTCCCATCATTCGCTGTTATAAATAGTTCTTCAGTGAAATTCTTTGTTGTTTTGTATTGGTGGAGGTGTAACTTTAGGGTAGATTCCAAGAACTGAGGTTTCTGGGTCAAAAGCTTATGTACCTTCATAGGACAGCTCTTTTTAAACCTTGATCTGATCCTCTGATAGTGACTTCCTGTAGTCGGGATTATGACCTCAGACTTTCATCCTGCCTTACTCTGACCTTGATTCTAAGCAGTGTTCTTTATTGAGCAAGCATACAGAGTCAACTTTCTCTACCAAGGCCATTTCCCTGCATGAGGTTTCTCTGAATTGCTTCATTTGTCTAGATCTTCTACTGATTAAAGGTCTATTGCTAGCTCTACCTCCTCCATGAAGCCTTCCTTGAAATTATCAAATAATATCCTGTTCTGTTATTTAAGTCTTTATTCAGCATTTCCAATCCTGCTCTCCAGGAACTCATAGTGTGGGGGGTGCTTTAGGAAGCACCAGGATTTGGTGCTGGTAGAGGGAGAGGAGAGGCACCTCCTGGAGGATGAGGTGGTTAGAAAAAGTATTTTAGAGCTACAGATGATATCTGAGCTGAGACCTGAAGGATGCATGGGAGGTACAGAGCCAAGGGCAGATCATAGTTGGTGGAAGATGTCTTGGGACCAGATTGTCAATGTTAAAAAAATTTCTCTTCCCACATGTTCAAAAAAATTGTTTGAATGAAGTACTGAAAGGAAAATAGATTACAAAAGAACATGGGGACTATGTAGGAACTATTGCAGCCTCCAGGAGCTAATTGAAGCCCAAACTCAAGTAGATGGATAGGATTATTAGGGAGGTGCATCTACAGGGTCTGGTTATTTATTACACATGGTTGAATGAACTGGGGGATTGGTAAACACTTATAAAACATCCAAGTTTTCAGTTTGATTATCTAGATTAATACTAGGGACTTCACTGAGTCAGGTAATTAAAAAAAAAAAAAGAAATTGGATTTGACAGGTGGGTGGGGGAAATGGGCTTCCTTTCATTGAAGTTTGTTTGAAGTGCCTGGGGTTCATCCAAGTGCAGACTTGTAAAAGGGAGTTTCTATGAAAGGTCAGAGGGCTTGTCCTGACGGAAGATGATAGATTTGTGGGTGATTAGCATATGATGGCAAAAGAAGCCACTTCTAGAAGAAGATGTGGCTTGAGAGAAGTCAACCAAGCCCCAAACTCAGAGGAACTACCACATTTTTGAGTTTGCTAGAAGAAAGACACCCAGAAGGAGCATCCAGAGAAGTGAGAGGAAAGCCAGGGAACTGGTGCCAAAGAAACTGAGAACACTTCTAAGGAAAGAGGAAATAGCCAGCGAGTCAAATGATCCCCAAGGAGGATGCACAAAGGTCCGCAGAGGACAGAATCATTAAAGAACAGTTTCGGTGAACTGAGGAGGGCAAAAACAAGATTCCAAGGGCTTAGGTGATAAGCAGAGAACAAGGCCTGGAGATACCCACCAGAGGTTGCTCTATAAGCAATAGGAAGGAGTCGAGAATGAAGGATGGAGGAAGGGAGCAAGGGAGAGCCCTTTGAAGTGGGTCTGCCATTTTCCAATTTTCCATTGTCCCTCAGCATCCAGCTAGGGAGGAGGAAGGCTGCGATGAGACCTAGGGGTGGAGGAGGAATGTGGCAACTGCCAAATAAACACACCATCCAGGGAAGCCAGCCAAAGCTGGGCCCAGAATATCTGAACCGGAACTCATCTTCCTTCTGCAGCAGGAAGTGGAGTCGGGAGTTGAGTTAACTGTGGAATTTCCGAGGTTGGAGGATGTCCGTGGCAAAACTTTTTATTTATTTATTTTTTCATTGATGAAAAAGGAGCTGGAATTAAGTGATGCCCTCCAAGTATTCCCTCCCACAAAGGAAATGCTTAATTTAGCCTTATGTTCATAGTTAAAAAAAAAAATCCCTGAGGTTTGAAGGTTTCTTCTGGGTTGTTTGTTCTCCTCTAACATGGCAGGATGTTAAAATCAGACTCTTGGTGTCTTGATTTCAGCTGAGGGCCTAAGAGAATCAGTGGGTGCATTCCAACCTCAGTACCAAGAGGAAGTCCTTGTAGACCACCATGGGGGATGTAGAAAGAGGTTTTGAAAACCAGCTTTGGGAATCTTAGATGGCCCCACCCCCTGGTCCATAAAATTTGTTGGTGAGTCAAAAAGAGAGTTGAAAATCAATCTGAGCATGGTGTTACATGCCTATATCCCAGCAACTTGGGAGGTTGAGGATTCCAGGCCAGCCTCAGCAACTTAGGGCCTAAGCAACTTACTGAGACCCTGTGTGCAAATTAAAATGAAAAAGGGCCAGGGACTTAGTTTTAGAGGTAAAATGCCCTGAGGTCAATCCTCAGTACAAAAAAAAAGAAAAAAGAAAAAAAAATTAGAGAATATTTCTTTAGAGCTGTTTGTGCTATATGTCTATCATAGACTCTTGAGGTGAGATAGACTGCCCCCCTCACTTAGGGCAAAATGAGAGGTGCTTCCATGGTACTACATACAGAAAAACTCTTGTTCTGTCCCCGAGGGAGATGACCCTAAGTCCTATCCGATTCTAGCTCAAAGCCCAGGGTTTATGGAAGATGTGTAACTTTTTGTATCAGGGCTAGATAAACCTCTCTGTGTTCAATGGCCTATAAAAGAAAAGTCAAGTTATCTGGCTTGCACTACATACAAGGATGGGTACAATGCTGGGGTGAAAATAAGATCACTACAACCAAAGCATCTCATTCAACCAATGGGAGAGCGGGAAACCTGCAGAGTGGTGGGTGGTCCACAGCTATTGTCAAGCCCACTGGCTGGGCAGGAATCATGAAACTCCCTCCTCTAAGGATGGACTGAATTCTTTGGCTGCCCCCTTGGTCCTGCTCATTTCTTTGACCTTGCGGCACTATCACTTTGAGGTTAATTCTTCTCGATTTAAAGCAGGCTAAAAGTGTGTGTCCTTCCTGGGTTCTGCATGGCTTTCAGCCTGGCACAGGTTTGGGGGGCCAGGATTGCCTTACAGGTTGCATACAGGCTTAGAATGTCTTTAGTAACTCAGCCTCTTCAAACCCTTAGAAGGCTTCAGGTGTATTTGTTCACACATGATTTGATGTTTAACCTCACTATCTTTTTTTTTTTAACATTTGAAAACTTAACTTTCATTTGTTGTCCTCTATACTGCAACAGTCTCTCTTTTTCAACTTACTGATGGCTTCCTTGAAGGTATATGAAGTAATTGACTTGGATGTGAAGGCAACAGCTGTGTTCTTCCTTCCTTCCTTCCTTCCCTCCCTCCCTCCCTCCCTCCCTCCCTCCCTTCCTTCCTTCCTTCCTTCCTTCCTTCCTTCCTTCCTTCCTTCCTCCCTCCCTCCCTCTCTCCCTCCCTCCCTCCATTGCCTTCTGTTTCTCCCCTCTCTTGACCTCCCCTCCCTTCCTTTCTTCTTTCTTCTCCTTTCCCTTCCCTTCTCTTTCTTTTCTTTTCCTTTCCCCTCCCTTTTTCTCCCTCTCTTGCTCCCCGCCTCCCCCCTCCCCTCTTTCTCATACCAGGAATTGAGCCCAGAGGTGCTTAACCACTGAGCTACATCCCTAGCCCTTTCCATTCTCCATTTTGAGACAGGGTCTTGCTAAATTGCTGAGGCTAGTCTCGAACTTGAGATCCTCCTGTCTCATCCTCCCGAGCTGCTGGGATTACAGGTGTGAGCCCCTGTGCCCGCAACAGCTGCATTCTGAGATTTAGGTGCCCACTGCACCCCTCCTATAAGTATTGACAAGACCTTGGAGTCTCATCTTTTGCTTAGGATGTCTTTATGAAGTCATTTCTTAGGGACACTCAAATACTTGGGATGATGGCCACTGTAGTATACTGACTATTAGAAAAGTTACTAAATAATATTCCATTTCCCCCACTTTCTTTTATTGTATATCAATAGAAGTTTTTGCTGGAAGTTTAATTGCCCAGCTCTGACCTTGCTTCTTAGCTTCCCCTCTGGCTAGTTGTGGCCACGCATCCAGGTCAATGGGATATGAGTGGAAGTGATGTGTACAGTTCCCTGGTTGTTTTCTTAAAAGGAAGTTTGCCAGTATTCATTCTAGTTTAGTCTTCATTTCTACAATGATTTATTTCAAATTATTTTTGAATACTATCTCCTTAGTTGTAAAATTTCCTATTCCGGCTTATATTGTCATTTCAGATCTTACATAATTTCCTAATGTCTTTTAGCTCATTTTGATATAGTAGGTGATGTTTTAAGTCTGTTTTGTGGACATGGCTTTCTGGCTTATGTTCATTGTCATTGAGATGTTATTTTGCTCTTTATTCTCTTTTTTCCTTACAATAACATTGTGTGGGATTCGGCCTTGATTCTTTGCTATGGCTTGTTTTGTTGTCAAGTTAATTTTCTTGAACTTTTAGAAGAACACTGGCCAGACAAGGTAAATAGAGGACACTGAGGGTACTTGCCTTATTCCAGAATTTGAAGGGTAAAGTTTTAATGTTTATCTGCTAAGTTTTTATTTTCTGGTATTGGGAATTGAGCTCAGGGCCTTGTACATGCTAGGCAAGTGCTTTATCACTGAGCTACATCCCCAGCCCTTCTTATTTTATTTTGAGACAGGATCTTGTTAAATTGCTCAGGTTGGCCTTGAACTTGTGATCCTCTTGCATCAGCCTCCTGAATAGCTGAATTACAGGTGTGGGCTACCACATTTAGTTTCAAGGTTTTTTTTTTAAATTTTTTTAAAGATTTGGCGGTTATCTTTCACCAGGTTTAGGAAATTTATTCTGCTCCAAGATACCTAAGAATTTTTATCCTTAATGGGCATGAATTAAAACAATTTTTTTCTTTATTTGATTATCTTATATATTTAAAAGTTTTTAAAATGTGTATATATAGTACATTTTAATGGTGAGCCATTTCTGAATTCTGGAGATAAATCTAATTAGGGTATAACGTATTATTGCTTTGAATACATTGCTGGATACAGTATGTATAATTTTGTTTAGAATGTTATGTTTATAATTGATGTCGGTCTGTGAATTTTCTTTCTTTCTCATTTCATTCTTGTTTGATTTGGGGATCAAGGTTTTTGAAGCCTCATAATTGAATTAAGGCATGTTATCTTATTTTCTGAAACAGTTTGTATGAGATTGAACTGAGCTATACCTCAAGTGCTTTGAGGACAGTGCTTATAAAACTATCAGAGCTTGGCAGGCACAAGCTCTGGAGGCCTGTGATCCCAGCTACTTGGGATGCTCAGTTTAAGGCCAGCCTGGGCAACTTCATGAAACCCTGTCTCAAAATGAAAAATAAAAAGGAGGCTGTGGATAAAGCTTATCAGTGAAGTATCCTGGGTTCAATTCCCAGAACAGGAGAAACAAACCAATAAAACCCATCAGAGGGCTGAGGATATAGCTCAGTTGGTAGAATGCTTGCCTCACATGCACAGGGCCCTGGGTTCAATCCCTAGCACCACACACACACACACACACACACACACAAACAACAACAACAAAAATCAGAGTTTTTGTTTTGGGTTTTTTTTTTTGGTGGGGGGGGTACTGAGGATTGAACCCTGGGATGCTGAGCTACATCACCAATTTTTAAAAATTTGAATTTTGAGACAGGATCTTGTTAAATTGCTGAGAGTCTTGCTAAGTTGCTGAGGCTGGCCTTAAACTTGGGATCCTCTTGCCTCAGCCTCCATAGTCACTGAGATTACAGGTGTGCACCGCTATGCCTGTCAGAGCTTATTTTTAATAAGTAGGTATTTAAACTCCTGAATTAATTTCTCAAATGATTATCCAAATATTTGGCTTTTTTATTTCTTGAGTTATTTTGATAGATGTATTATTCTGGAAATTATCTTTTCCATCTAAGTTTTTAAGTTCAGTGGCAATAAATCATTCCTAGTTTATAGTTGCTTATAGTTTACATTTCTGGGTTTTTCCATCATTATGCAACTTTTTCATTTTTAATATTGTTAATTTGTGCCTTTTTTGTTTTATATTGCATATGTATTTAATTTCTAAATCTTATTTTATACCTTCTGCCTTCTTTGGATTCATTCTATAATTGGTTCTCTCATGTCTAATATTGGCTGCATTGCTCAGTAATTTTCAGCCTTTTGTATATATGATGCTTATTTTTTGCTATTGGTTGCAGATTGCCCTATGGTTTATTATGTGGTCAATTTTTGTAAATATTATGTATGTACTTTAGAAGAATGATTTTTTTCTTTTGCTTGGAACAAAATTCTACATTTGTCTTTTAGGTCAAGCTTATTAACCTGATTGTTCAAATCATCTTTATTTTTCCCCACACCAAATACACTGGTTGTTGTCAAGTCAAATTCTCAGCACCAGTCCCTCCAAGGCCTCTCCCTTTTCCTAGCTGATAAATTTTCCTACCTACCAAGACCTGGATCAGATGAATGTAGGCGACCTTTCTCTCCTCCATCTCAAATTTCTATTCCTTATCCATCTGAGGATACAAGCTGACTTCTAAGCACCTCAGGATGTTTGCATTTTCATATAGAAAATAATTTTAAAGATTATTAAAAATATAGTAAGCTCACCAAAAAATAATAGTGACTTGGTAGAATGACCAGACACTAGTATTCTTGGACATTGAAGACTATCTGGCAACTAACCATTTAAGACTAAGTGGGAAAAGCTACTCTGAAAAGGATACATACTGATGATTCCAACTATATAATATTCTGGAAAAGACAAAACTAGACAAAGTAAAAAGAGCCAGTGGCTGCTCAGGACTTGGGAGGAGGAAGAGATGAATAGGTGGATCATAGGAGACTTGCAGGCAGCAAAACTATTACTCTGGATCATACTACAATAGTGGATATATGACATTATACATTTGTCAGAACCCATAATATGAACAACACCAAGATGAATTCTAATGTAGACTATAGGCTTTCATTGATAATAATGCATTGATATGGACCCATCAATGAGTTCTACGTTAAGGCAAAATATTAAAAATAGGAAAGGTTGGTAGGGAGTCAGGGGGTATATGAGAATTCTCTGTACTTTTTACTCAATTTTTCTGTAAAACTCAAAGCTGCTCAAAAAAGTATTCATTTAAAAAAAGTGATTCAGAAGAGTTTAACTTTTTTTTTTTTTGTACAAGGGATTGAACTCAAAGGTGCAAAACTTCTGAGCCACATCCCCAGTCCTTTTATTTATTAATTTGAGACAGGCTCTCACTAAGTTGCTGAGGGTGTCCTCAAACTTGCAATCCTCTTGCTGCAGCCTCCAGACTATTCAGGATGTGCTTAGATGAAGATAGTGATCAAGGTTGTGTATGTAGATTGAGCAGGTGCCATACTGAGACATGAGGCTAGAGAGAGTGTAGGGAAGGGGAGGTAATTGGGACCCAGATGAGCCTCCTCATTCAGGTAGGCAGGAGAGAAACCAGGAGAGGGTAGGATCAAACAAGCCAAGAGCAGAAAGCCTCCTTAGTAGGAGACAGTGGTCAAGTGTAGTGAATGCTTCTGAAGGACTGAGAGGTGAGAACCACTGGATTTGGCAACATGATAGTTGCTGGAATTTTCAGCAGAGTGCTCTGAGGGTGAGACCTAAATAAATTTCTCACAAGCTCTCCATGTGTTTTTCCCACAGGTGTAAAGCATTGAATTAGAGGGACAGAAACCAGGACATTTGGATGATCTGCAAGTCTAGGAGAGAATGGCTGCCATTCTAGGTGGAAGTTCCTAGTGCTACCAGCTCTGAGAATTCTTTCTCTCTTAACTAGTGACAGATCTACAAGCCAATTCTGGAATTTACCAAGTATGGAGTGCCATTTATAGGAACTGTAAATCTAAGAAGGGATATTTTGCAAAGTAAATAACATTTTCCAAATGTATCTATGTGTATGTGTTTTGAGTCTGAATCTCAGTTTTGAGTTTCATAAATCTTGATCTTCACTCTTGTCCCAGTGCTTTGGAAAGCCTCTGAACTCTCCTTTCTCTCCACAGGTCATCTTTGCCAGGGTTGTCACAAGGACCTTCTTGAGGCCTGGTTCATCTTTCCACATGGTTTGATTCTAGCTTTCAGTTTGGTTGGGAAATAGGAATGAAGTAGCCATTCTATGTGTGGAGCCACTTCCTTCACAGCTGAAATAAAGACAGGAATGAGTCAGCTGGCCTGGGGTTGTAGCTCAGTGGTAGAGCACATGCCTAACATGTGTGAGGCACTGGGTTCAATTCTCAGCACTGTATATAAATAAAAAATAAAAGTCCATTGACATCTTAAAAAAAAAAAGAATGAGTCAGCCTCTTCCAACCTCCAGGATCTCCCAATCTTCCCAGTGACTCAGAGGATGATTTGTTAATGGATAACTGCTCCTCCCAGGAAGCTGGCAGCCCCAGCCTCCCCCTACCTGAGTCACTAGCCCTGAGGTGCTCCCATCAATGAAGATGGGGGCGGGCGGTAAAGCAAGGAAGATCAGCTAAAAGTGGGCCGGGAAAGAGGATGGGAGTCTAAAGGTTAAGATTCAGGAGGCTAAATTGGTTCCTCATTTGCTAGTAGCCTCAATTAAACCAACAAAGGATTCTGTGTCCCTACATGGAAATGGAGAAATCATAAAACTTATAACATTGATAGATTCAGTAGCCACCCCAAAGGAGTGACATTAATTCTCTCTGGAAATAAGTCTGGAGAGAGACATATTTTGGAACTTTTCTGTGCAAAAGGAAGAGTGCTCTGGGGGTGGTTTTATCATCAAGGAGTTTTAGGATAAGCTGTGGTCTGAACAAGGCTTGGTGGAGGGTAGAGGAAGATTGAAGAGACCTCCATGAGATAAGGGGCAGGTTCAGAATCAAGGGCTGGGGCAGGAGGTCATATGTAAGGGGTGCTGGCCAGTAGCAGGGGCTGGAGTGACCAGTGGGAGACAGGGGAGGTTGACAAGTAGGGATACCTGGAGGGTTACCTTTGGGGACTCTGACCACTTGGTGTTGGCACCCATGAGCTGTGGGCTCTGGTTTCCTTCTCTCTGTCTACTTCTTGGCCTCTCTCCCTCATTTTCTTTGTTCTTCTTTGCTCATCCCCCTTTTCTGTCTTGCTCCTTCTCTTCTCATCAGGAAGCAGTGAAGATAGCCCTTGCGTGGGTTGAGTGTTTTCTTTCCTGTTTAGATGGCATGTGGCATCTGCTTTTGGAGCAGCCATCAGCCCATCCTGTTTACTTGTTTCTGACACAGAAGGCTGTGGTCAGAAAGCGCATCCACCATGGTCCCCCCTGGGGGCCATAAGGAGGGCAGGGACCAGGACACTGACACACATGGGCATACACACTCCTGCCATGACCAGGTCAGTCTACCCCACCAGAGCCAAGGAGGTCCAGAGTTTGTCCTGTTTCCGTGTCTGGGACAGTCTTCAGGGCCAAAGTTGCCTCCACAGTTTTCAGGGACAAAGTTGCCTCTTATAGTGCTGATATCAGTGACCCAGCATGGCTCAGGGCTCAGAAAAGATGTCCCGAGTAAAGTTAGTTCGAGGTGTGCAGCTTTTTGAAGAGTAGGGAACATCTCCAAATCAAGAAGGGCTGTGCTTGGACGGGAGCACCTAGTCTAGTGCTCCTATTTTGCACTGGGGTGTTAGGCAAGGGGCTTAAGGGATGAGTGCCTTTTCCACATTCTCTGTCTGCTCTCTTTCCTCTGTTTGAGCCTCTCCTTAATTCACGTCATTTGAGACATACTCCTTGTTTTGTTTTTCTTGGTTTCCTGTTCAGTGGCCACTGTCTAGGGTTGGGCTACAGGTGGATGAAGTTTTCTGAATTGGTGATATGGATGGGGTAGCAAGCAGGCTTGTGGGAGAAGAGATGGTGGTGGTGATGGGCATTTAAATAGAGGTATAGGGAGACCTAAGGCAAAAAAAAACCTGTTTTCAAGGTGTTCCTAAACTCTGAGATAAGGACCTGAACATAACATAAGGATCTGAGCAAACCCCACATAAATAGAAAGTCTAGATTCAGGGCCATTGATGTTCTGATGAAGTTCTTTGAATTCCCCAGGCCAATTGGAGATTTCCAGGCATCTGATCTCCTGGCCTGATTGCATACCAAGCATGAAGGTGAAATGCCAGATACCTCTGGTTCCTTCTAGGCAGGAGAATCTGTTCCATGCCTCTCTCCTAGTTCCCTTTGTGGGAGAGCAAAACATATACCCAAGGCTGCTGCAGTGGCTGGTGTGACTTTGCAAGGAGTATTATTTTTGAGACAGGAAGATTCTGTCTCTAAAATAAAAAAATAAAAAGGGCTGAGGATATGACTCAGTGGTAAAGTGCCCTTGGGTTCAATCACTAGTACAGCCCCCCCCCCAAAGCACACAGTATCCCCAGGGGTTTATGCTTTGTGATAGGTTATCTGCAAAGATGTATGAAGGATTCCTTCTATGTCTGTGTGCACATTTGTTATGGGGTGAATTGTTCTTCCCCCCAAAAGATGTTAGTATCATAATCCCCCATACCTCAGAGTCTGATCATATTTGGATAGCATTTTTACAGAGGGGATTAAGTTAAAATGAAGTCATTAAGGTGAGCCTTAATTCAATGTGACTAGTTTCCTTATAAGAAGAGGAAACTTGAGAGATAGAGACACAGAGAATGTCATGTGAAGATGACGGCAGAGACAAGGGTGATGCAAAGGAAGATCAGAGATTGCTAGCAACCCATTAGAGGCTATGAGAGAAGCATGGAACAGACTTTCCTAGAAGGCACCAACCCTACCAACACCTTGATCTTGGACTTCTGCCGTTCAGAACTGTAAGATACTAAGTTTCTGTCATTTAGGCCATCAAATCTGTGGCATGATGTCCCTAGGAAATATGCAACTCCACTTTTTCCTTCACTAGGTGGACTTAATTTACCCTTCTCTTGAATCTGGGCTTGTGATTTTCTTTAGCCATAGAACATGGTCGAAATCATGACTTGGCAGAGCTGGGCATAGGTCTTAAGATGCTTGGCAGATTCTATTTTTATCCTCTGGGAAACCAATCTACCATGTTGTAAGGAAGCCTAGACCATCCTGCTGGAGAGGTCCCATGGAGAAAGAAGTCACTTTAATTGTTCCAACTCCAGATAAGTTTCCATTGAGTGCCCTTAATCAACATCATATATAGCATAACTGTCCAGCTGGGTCTAGTCAACCCAAAGAATTGTGAGAAATAAATTGTTACTCTGTATCAGAGGTGGTTTGTTTGTAGCAAAAGACAACTGAAACATGCATTTCACTTATTTGGCAAGTAGTCCAGCACCTCTGCCACTCTTGCCCCTGAAGTCAGATACCTACATTTTCGTTCTTGCTAGCCTCCTCCTGATGGTTTCTGGGTGGTTCCTGGCTCCTTATGTTACTCACTTCCACACGCAAATTTTCTATGATGCATCTCATTGGCAGGGCTTGGATGTTACCAGCATCATCAAGAGATCGCAAAATAAAATTTCTGACTTTGGAGTAGGGGTGGGAAGAAGGATTCATGAAATAGAAAGTTCCCCAAACACAGAAGAATATTCAAAAAGTACTGGTACCCCTGAAACATAATGAAGGTCTTCAACAATAGGCACTACTTTTTGGAGGGAATTTCCTGTGAGCTTGGCACATAGTTCTGGGTCCATTCACCATGTAATGGTAAACAGTGCCCTGAAATCACTCTCACTTCCAGTCCACATGGTTTAGATGGGATTGGCTCTAGGGGTGGGAGTGCCATTCAATCCGAAAGTCACAACCTCAAATCATTGGTTTGGAGATGGCACATGAACCAGTCAGAGCCAACTTAGTATAACCTTGGCTTTTTGCTGAGAGAAAAGAGCACTTGGATTGTGAGAGTAGCAACCAATTTACAGCTATAAGGAACAGAGATGGAGAGATGGGGAAAGGAAGATCAAGTCTTGATAGTTTTTGAGCTGCTTGGTCCTCGAATCAGTCATACCATTGGAGTTTTCCATTATATGAGCATATATATTTCCTGTTTGCTTATGCCAAACTAATTGGTTTCCTATCATTTGCAGTCCATCCAGTCCACATTAATAATCTTATTTAATACAATAACTCTTTGGAGTAGCTGCCATTTATTAAACCCTTCAGGTGAGGCTACATGGAGGCAGAATTCAAACCCAGAGAATCTAATCCTGAAGATCCACTCACAAATGTTTATTCTGGCTGGCTGTAGTGGTGCACTCCTGTAATCCCAGCAACTTGGGAGGCAGAGGCAGGGGGATCATGAGTTTAAAACCATCCTCAGCAATTGAGTGAGGCACTAAGCAACTCAGCGAGACCCTGTCTCTAAACAAAATACAAAAAGGGCTGGGGATGTGGCTCAGTGGTTAAATACCCCTGGGTTCAATCCCTGGTACCATAAAAAATAAACAAACAAAAAACCTGTTTATTCTGCTCTCCATGGTGACAAGGAAGAATTCATGATGGAGGTTGTGATGTTTAACCTGGCATCTAACTCTAAAGGGGTACAGGAGTCTGTGGGGAGTGGTAAGGAGAAGGGGCTTTCAGGTGAAGAGAACAGCCTGGTCAATGATGTCTTTTTCTGCTGAGAAGAAACCTCATCTGAAATTCAGTTACCCCTGATGTGAAGCCTGTCCCCAAGTGGTTCCCTCTTGCAGGGAAGCATCAAATCCCATTTCCACAGAACCACCCTCCTGGCTTAAAGCATGCTGACCTGTGCTTGAAGCTTGAGCTTGTTCCTTGGTGTGTTCCTCCAAGCCTGAGATATGTTCAGGACTGGGACTCTGCTTCCATCAAAAGCTTGTGCCCCGTGGATGAGCCTCTGGCAGCCCATGGTTAAAAAGGATGAAATTTTCACACCAGGTGTCCGCCTCCATTAAACTATGAAGATAAAAATCTACAAGAGAGTGGTGCTTGCAAAATCTCAAATAGAAAACAAATAATTTCTAAATAATTCTGATTTTCTAAAGGAAAACCAAATAAGCCACATACTTATCATTTGCTTTAGCTTTTTTTTTTTTTTTTAATATTTTTTTAGCTGTAGATGGACATAATGTCTTTATTTTATTGCTTTGTATGTGGTGCTGAGGATTGAACCCAGGGCCTCACGCATGTGAGGCAAGCGCTCTACCGCTGAGCTACAATCCCAGCCCCTGCTTTAGCTTTTATAAAGTCAGTCTTCTAGCACTGAGTCACAATAAAAAAAATACTTTCTCATATATATAATTTTTTTGGGGGGGAGGAGCCCTGGGGATTGAATTTAGGGATTGAACCATTGAGCTACATCCTCAGTCCTTTCTCCTGTCTGTCTGCAACCCCCGCCCCCCCCTTCTTTTAAAAAATTGAGACATAGTCTCTCTAAATTGCTGAGGCTGGCCTCGAACTTGTGATCCTCCTGCCTCAATCTCCCCAGACGCTGCAATTAACAGGTCTGCAACACTGGGCCCAGCAAAAGATACTTTCTTAGGTCGTCACTTTTGCTCACAGCCCTGGCCTGTGAAAGGACAGGCTGGGATTTGAGTGCAGGCCCACCCATCTCCAACTGTTTAGGATTTGAGACTGTTGCGTGGAATTTTCCAAGACGGTGGTGGGGTGGGATGGTGAGTTGAGATCGGAGGTGGCCCTTGGAAACTAGCCATCTGACCCCAATTAAGATCCCGTGCAGGCCGAGGTAGTAGAATCGGGAGGGAGGAGAGGCGCGCCTTTATCTTCAAAGGTCCGTTCCTAATTCCTTGGGTTAACCAGGGTAGGCGTTCTGGCTCTGGTGGTCGCCTGGCAAAAAGCCTCGGCTTTGGTTACGCCCTGCACAAGTTGGGCAGGGCTGGGTCGGCTACTTTTTCTTTGTAAATGAGTAAGTTGCAGCTTTGCTTGAGCGAAGAGGTGTGAGCCCAGGTGGCAGCGCGGGACAAGACGGCGACACCTCAATCCTTGGCTGCAGTGGCCTTCGACTTCCCCGCCTCTGAAGGGGCGGGTCGGGGGAGGAGCTCAGCGCGTTCTGCCCGGAGGCGGGGCAGAGGGCCGGGCCGGAGCGGACCGGGCGGGGTGGGCCGGGGACGCGAGGCGGAGCGGGGCCCCACACAGGCCGCGGCGGCTGGCTCGGGCCCCTACGGTCCCGGCGGCGGCTGGAGGAGGAAGCCAGGCGGCTGGCGGAGGAGGGGAGGCGGAGGACGCCGTGGCCACTTGCCGAAGACTCACTTCCCCCGCTCAGCAGGGAAAGGTACCGCGCGCCCGCTCTCCCGTCGGGCCCCCAATCTCCGCCTGGCGTTGGCAGGGGCTGCGGCCGCTGAGGGAGGGTGAGGGGCCCGGGGCGGCCCCCTAGGATTCTGCCGGTCTGGGGCTCTGGCAGCCAGCGGGGCTCAGTGACTGAGGGCTGGGGTGCGCTGCGTCCCTGGAGGCTTGCGGAGAGCGGTGGGCGCCGCGCCCCCTGGCTCGGATGGGGGAGGTTGTGTAGAGGAAGGTGGAGGCGATCCTGGGGCGGGGGCTGCGCGGGCCGGGCGTAGGTGGGTGGAGGGCAGGCCGGACCCGCCGGCTGAGTGCTGGACGAAAGCCCCTGGGCGCCGGGCAAGAGCGCTCCGTGGGCGCAGACAAAGCCGGGCGCGGACACCGGGCGACTACTCGGACTGCCTGGAGGGTGGGCACTGGGGAGAGAAGAGAAAGCTCCACGGGGACCCAAGGAGAGGCGGGCTATCCTGGCTCCTGGCTCCGGGCAGCGTTCAGGTGGCCTCCTTTAAGGGCCCTGGCGGACTGGGGAGCAGCTTTCTTGGATGAGCCAACTAGGGGCTCGCGATCTGCGCCGGGCTTGGCAGGAGCCAGATTCGGATAGCGGTAGGGTGTGTTGGAGTGCTTACTTTGTCCGGGAGTGGGAAGCTGAGGAAAACCACTACCCTGAGGCGGAGGCTCTTTGTAGAGCAGGTGAGGGACCCACAGACTCCCTCGGATCCTGCACTAGGAGGGATACTGCCTGAAGTGATAAGCGCGGTGGGTGGCACGCACAGTGACTTGTATCCACAGGTTGTTTGCAGAACCTGTTGGTCGTGGCACATTACGTTCCAGTCCGTGGGGGCAACTTGGCTGTGGCTGGGCAAACAGCAGGTGCCAGGGCTCAGTGGGACTGGGCATGAATGGAGGGACAGGTAGGCGTGCATCTGGTGCTTCTGAAGGTGTGTGTAGGGCAAGCCCCACATTTGCATTCCATTGCTTCTGCCCCCTTAACGATTGGCAAGGAGCAATCAATTCCTGCCTCCCCTGGCTCCAAGATCCTTTTTCTCTGTTGCCCCATTCCTCAGTTACCTCCCCTCTTCAGCGTTAGAAATGGCTTCTTTCCCCTTGGATCATTCTCTACACTATAAGAACAGGCTTTGTTCCCTCTCCCATTTTATAGCCCTCTTTATGCCTTGATCCCTCCTCCCCCTTCAGCTAGGACCTACTTCTCTTCATAATGGAACTTCTCTGGAGAGCTGACTATACCTGCTCCTTTAGAGCATCCCTAACGTTTTGCAGCCCACTTGACTGGGATTTAGTTTCACTCCTTCCCTGAAACTGCAGCGCCTGCAATCAGGGCTAGTTCTTTGCACACCCATCAGTAGGTCTTTGCCCACTTCTCTTTGTTCTTTTCCTAGAACCAATGTCCTTTCTTGGCTCCTCTTAGTTTTCTTTTCCCCTTCCTGGCTCCCCCTTTCTTAGTCTTCTTTTCTGACAACGGCTTCACTCAGTTCTGCCTGCTGTAGGCTCTACAAGCCGGTCTCTATCCTCAGTCCCCTTCTCTCTCCTGACTCTCCAGCTTTGCTTTACCCTTTTCCCCTCTATTCACTCTCCCTTGTCCCAGTTTCATTCTTCCTTATGATTTTAAAGAGCAAGTATTAATTCATAAACACACAGGTCTTAAATGTTTTCATTCTCGTAATTTTAAGTAGCTGATTTTATCTCGGGCCCCAGCCATTCTATGCAGCCGCCCATCTGATTTATGAGGTCCTGGCTGACAAAAAAACAATGTGGATGAAACAGAACCCTGACTGCACTCCTCACTTAGGATCCTCTCCCGGCCTTTTCAGTGCTGCTCAGAATCTACTCACCTTTTAAGACAGGGAATCAAGTGGCATCAACTCCTTCCTTCCCCTCTTTTTCCACATGCTGTCCAAGAGGAAGTCCTTTTGGTTCTTTCCACAAAATCTAGATCATTCCTGTTCTCCATGCTCTAACTCCATTGTTACCACCCCAGGTTACTGCCTCAGGCTTCCTGCCCCAGGCCAAGCCATCTTTTAAGTCTTGTCTGAATGCTGTAGTATCAGCAGAGTAACCGCTAATGGGCTAACCGGCTAATGCTTTTCCCATCTGCATGTGTCCTCTGATTTATTGTAACAAGAATAATGTAGAAAATTTTGATTAGATCACCTTATTCGTCTAAAACCACTGATGTCTCTCTATTGTATTTGAATAAAATCTCAAAACTTTCTCCTTGTTAATCAGACCCTCTGTGATCTAGCCATTTCTGACCTCCCCAGCTTTGTATTGACCACTATCTTCTTGTAGTCTCCCTGACAGACATCTGAATCCTATCTGTCTGTCCAACAGCCTAGGCACTTTCCTGCTTCAGGGCCTTTGCTTGTGCCATCTTCTCTGCCTGAGGATTTTTCCAAGTTTTCAGTGGGCTATCTATGCTCCTTATATTTCAGGCTTCCACTTAAGTATAACTTCCTCAAATGCCTTCCCTGTGTAGGTAGAGGGCCACTCCTCTCCTGGAATTTATTATAGTATCTGGTTCACTTTCTTCATTATATTTATCAGAGGTCATAACTGTTACAGTTGTCTTAACTTTGTTTACTTGATTTTGTCTGGCTTCTAAGACTTTGTCTGGAACCTTGACTGAATGGCTTGCTGCTCTATCTGGAGCATTAAGCACAGTGCTTGGCATGTAACTGAAGCTCAGGAAATCTGAGCCAGGTGGGAAGGATGGGACTGGACAAAAAGAGATGGGTATTGGAGTTACCACAGGAGCCCCTTTAATCTTCAGGTGACCCAGAAGATTTTTATTTTTGTTCCACAAAAGCAGGTTTGCAAATTGCTGCAAGAATCTGAGAGAACCAGTGTGATGTGAAAAAGGGAAGCAGAAGTGGGGTGCAGTGGCACATGCCTGCAATCTCAGTGACTCAGGAGGCTGAGGCAGGAGGATCACAAGTTCAAAGCTAGCCTCAGCAACTTAGTGAGGCCCTAAGCAATTTCGCGAGATCATGTCTCAAAATAAGAAATTAAAAAAGGGCCTAGAGATGTGGCTCAGGGGTTGAGTGTCCCTAGGTTCAATCTCTGGGGGTAGGGGAGAAGAGGAAATGGCTTGAGGGCAGGCCTCTACACCAAGGGGGAGATAGAAGTGTTTATGTGTGTGGAGCCTGTGTGGGTCACTGTGGGTTGAGGGCAAATGATTTCCTTTGCCTTATTTGGAGGAAATCAAGTCTGGATCAACAGAGGTGTGTGTATATGTGTGTTGGGTGGAAGGGAGATTCTCCATTTCTGGAGAGGGGTGCAGTCTGAGATTCATTTCAACCTATACCCTTGGGTGGCTGCTGAGTGCTCAGCCCAGGGGGGAAGGATTTGGTGAGGAAGAAGAAGCTGGGGCTGTGTGTGTGGGGTCTTCTCTAGACTAACCTTTCTGCCCACAGCTCTCTTGTTTGCACAGAGAAGCCAGTTGAGTGTTGAATCATGTGACTGGTACTCTCAGAAAGGAGGGTTGAGAGCCAGGGGACCTCAGATCTGGGAAGGAGGGGAGCTCAGCTTTTGACAGGGGAACTGGGGATGGACTGAGGTCATACCACGAGTTGAATGCTGAAACTCAGGGCTGGTGATTCAGATCTGGGGTCAGGCTGGCACACCTAGAAAAGGCCTTGAGCTGGAATAGGTAAGAATAAGGAGGGTGTCCTGGGTTGGAGAAATCTGGCAGATATCAAAAGGCTGGGGCGAGGCTCTGGTACACTCACTGGGTCTCAGGCATTGTTCTAAGAACTTTGCAAAATTGACTCCTTTAATCCTCTTACCAGTAGGGTCAGTCTCATTCCCATTTTATAGATGGGCAGACTGAGACACAGTCATACAACTAGCAGTGATGGTGGTGTGCATTCTAGCCTACCCTGCCACTTCTCTCAGATATGTGCCACCTGTGGACGTCTGAATAAACAAGGGGTTTTTCCTCCCTCTCTGAGGTGCCTGGCTTGGAAAGCTGAGGAGGTAGGACAGAAGTCATATCCTCTAAGGGGTAGAAGGGGTCCTTGCATGGATGGAGGTGAACGCGTTTTCTGCTTCATGTCCTGCTTTTTCTTCTAGGAGGCGCTCTGAATCCAGCTCAAGTAGTTGGGCATCATGCATGCTGTTACGTCAGGGTGCTGTGGAGGTCTCCTGCTTCAGGTGCAAAAAGCTGTTAGAAGGTCACCCCTCTGGGTGTAGCGTTGCCTTCTTTGTTGTTTCTTAAAATGCCTGGAGAGGAGAGGAAGGTCAGGTAGGGGCCCTGCAGATAGTTAGCCTGTTTGGGATTCATCTAGAATGCTGTTAGGTACAGCTTCCGGCTTGAACCTGGGAAAACTGGCTGGAGTCTGAGTTGGACTGAGTTGAATGTGGGAGCACAGTTGGGGGAACAGAGAGATGGAAACCAGAAGCAGCTTAATCCACTTCACTGTTGGCCCTGTTGGGCCTCTTTTTGTCTGTGACATGGGGTCAGAAAGACTTCTTTTCTTTACTCCTGGAGGTTGCAGAGGCCAGGAAGCTCCTTGAAGCTACATGCTTGAGTACCATCTCCTATAGACCTAGTGCAAGGGAGAAAGGACTTACCAAGGGATGCCAGTCCCAGGGACTGGGCCAGGGAGAAGGGAGCAGGGATGAGGGCATGGCAGTTCTGCCCTGTGAGGCTTTTCTGTTCAGGCACCAAGACACCTCTGGACCAGGCTGGCTGACTGAGGAAGGGTTGCTGATCACACAGGAATGGAGTCTTTCTTTTTGCTCCAAATTCTGAGCCTCAGAGTTTTGGGGATCTGCTCATCTATCTGAGCATGTCCTGCTAGCTCCACAGGAAGAGAGGGCCAGTCAGCATTCTCTTCTGCATTTAGGGAAACTAAGGCACAGGGCAAACACATGGTTGAAAGCTCACCAGGCCCCATGGTTGTTATGAAGTCCATGCAGGAGGCCTTTCCATAGCACCTAAATCCTTATCTGCTGAGTTAAAGGGAAGGCGGTGGCAGAGCCTAAGGTGGGCAGGCCTGAGCTGAGGGTGGACTTCCTGACAGCTGGGCACTGGGCCTTGTTAGCTGTCATCAGCACCAGGCATCTCCTGTATCCCAGCCTGGTATTCAGAGCCAGTGAGGACAAAGGACATGGTTCCCACTCTCCAGGAAATAAAAATGAGTCATGCCAGCTGTGATATAATGAGGTACAGTTCAAACTAGCTTCCTGGAGGAGGTAGTGCTTTGAGAGGGTCCTGGAGTTCTGGGTAGCTATGCTGACAAAGGAGGGATGGCATTCCCAAGGCAAAGGGGAGTCCAGACCTGGAGAAGTGGGTTGAAGGCAGCCTAGGAAAAGCTTGACTGCCAAGCTGCTAAGTCTAGACTTGTACTGAACCCCAGGGAGCCATTGAAGGTTATAGGTTGTGACTGCCATGACTTGATTAGAGCAGTGGTCTATAAAAGTGCTTCTCAAAACTCAAACACAAGCACATTATCTGCGCAGCTTGTTAAAATGCATGTTGGTCCTGTCTGATTCAGCAGGTCTGGGGCGAGGCCTGAGACTCTGCATTTCTAACAAGCTCCTGGGCAGTTCAGTGCTGCTGGTCCAGGGGCCACGATTTGTGTAGTAAGGATTTAGACTGGAGTTGAGAAGAACTGGCACGGTTTAGGTGGGACTTGGAACAGGTAAAGGGGACCTTCCCAGTCCCTATGGACTGTGTTAGGGAGGTGTAGGAAGCTGCCTATG
This sequence comes from Xerus rutilus, assembly GCA_028644305.1. Taxonomy (NCBI): domain Eukaryota; kingdom Metazoa; phylum Chordata; class Mammalia; order Rodentia; family Sciuridae; genus Xerus; species Xerus rutilus. The sequence goes on along the minus strand of CM053401.1, from coordinate 152,292,293 downwards.
TGGGGGGTTTGGGGTGCAGGTGAGGCTGGGGTCAGGGCAGAAAAGAGCACAGTGGACTATAAGAGTGGGGCTGGGTAAGGGGCCTGGGGCGGGACATGGCTCTCACTTGGGAACACAGGCTTGATTGATTTCTAGGGTTCCTCACTGGGAGGAGCTCCCAAGATCACAAGGGGGTGTTTGGGGTGGCTGTGTTCCTGGGCAGGGTGACATGCAAATGACATGTAGGGCACCTTATCTCTGCCCACAGCCAAGCCAAGTGCTGTGTGTAGCCAATCTGGGGTGAGCACCCTTCCTCCAGCAAGGGTGGGGTGAAAGATTGGGGAAGCAGCTGACTCTAGCCTCCAGCCCCAGCTGTGACATCTCTGAAAAGCCCTTGAAGTCTCCCCAGCTGTGGACCATCACTCCTGGCATGAGCCCTGTCTGTTCCTCTGGCTGGGTGTGAATCCCTGGTGCTTCTGCTGATGGTTACTTGAGCTGCTGTTGGGTTTTATCCCACTTCGGAGGTTCCCCTCAGCGAACCTGGGAGTTGAGGGGCCTGGATGCTTCTCTCTGTTTTACCCCTGGCTGGGCCCTTACAGGCAAGTGTCTGCTCTCCTTTGAGGCCTCAGTTTCCTTCTCTATAAACTGAGAGATGTTCAGTCCTGGGGGCAGAGGGGGCTGTCATAGGGTTTTTTTGGTGAAGGGCACTGCATCTTTTCAGAGTGGCAGCTTAACATATTTTAATTTTGGTTTAATATTTAAAACTTGCATGCTAAGTGGTGGAGTACAAAAAGCAACTTGCATGAACAAGCCGTCCAGCTTGCTTTGGGGGTCTCCTAAGGTTCCTTATTCCCCAGGCTCTGCACTGACGTCACTAGTCAGCTGAGGTTCCCCCAGACACTGGCAGGGGAGTACATTTTCTACACCTGGAGGAGTGTAGGGAGGGCAGAGTTCTGTGATGCTGGGTAGTGCCCAGAGGGGCTGGCAGGGCAGGGGTCCTCTTGCTCTCAGGCTCCTCAGGTGTCCCATCTGCCTCTTCAGAGGAAGTGAATGCCAAGCCAGTCTTATCTCCTACCTCTCAGGCTGTCCTGAGGGGGTGGACGGGGCAGCATTTTTCTGACTGTTTTGAGAAACCTCAAGGGTTCTGGGGACAAATAAGAGCAGATAGTGGCAAATCTACTCCATCATCCTGTGCTCCCACAACAGATTTATGAGAATTAAAGGTTTTGACAAGTCCTGTAGAAAGAAACCATTTTATGTTTCCCAAACTGAGTTAACGAAGGAAATCTCTTTTTTGAAGACTTCCTAATAATATCCCACTGACTAGGAAGACACCTGTTGGGAACAGCTGATGTGGAAGATGCTGCTTGTTGGGAGACCACAAACATGGGTGAAAGGCAGGCCTAGAAAGACTAGGGAAGAAAGGAAGGATGGTGAGGTGGCTTCTGGAGAGAGGTGGACTTGGTGACAGGCACATATGGATAGTCGGTGGAAGAATAGGGCACTGCAGAGGGAAGACAGACTGGATAGTGCATGGGCCCAGAGCCAACTCTGGGCTCTTGTGGTCATGGCCTTGCTTCACGGAGCAAGTGACAAAGTGTCCTGAATGGACTGAGGTCCAGGACCTGGTAGTGATTGTGCCTGGATTATCTGGATTCTGGGAGGGTCTCCTGTGTTATACATCCCTGCCACCTCCTCACTCTTAACAGCAGGGTTAAGCTTCTTGCCCAGAGCAAGAAGCCAAACCTCCCTGTGCCTCAGTTTCCCCATTTGTACCATGGGGATAATGTTACCCCCCCCTTGTAGGGTTGTGACAGTCAAACACCAGCTGGCTGTTGTTACTGGTGTGATTAATGGATGGAGGTGGTATCTCCAGGAGGGACGTGGGGAGGAGGATCATTATCATGGACATGTGAAGGCAAGGCATAAAAGCCAGCCGACTAAAGCTTAGAATGGGGTCCTGGTTGGAGCAGAGCAGTCCTTAGAGGAGAAGGAAGAGTGAAGGCGAGGGCAGCCAGGACTGGCTTCCTAGAGGAGTGGCCAGCAGGGTGGGGAAGCAGAATGACAAATCACAGGCTTGAATCTGGGAGTCAGAGGATACTGCTGGGTATGTGTAGGATACCAGTGGCCTGCGGGCAAGTGGGAGGTGACAAGGACCTGCCTTCATTTGTTAGGCCATGGGGAGTCATTGCAAGTTTTGGATGTGATCACAGCCATGCTTAGTGAGAAACATGGCAGGGATATGCAGTGATGGAAGTAGGGGTGCAGGACCCTCTCCCCCTACCCACCAATAATAACTGTGCTCCTTAAAGTATGGGAGGGGGCTGGTTGCTTATATATTCCTTGTCTTCCGATTCTTGATCATTTTACCCAAATGTTTGGAATCTTATCCTGTTGCCTTGGGAGAGGTGTAGCCAGTGGAGGAGGTGGGAGGGGGAGAGATCCCGGGTCTCTGTCCCTGCTGTCTCCCTGCTCTCTGTGTCTTGTGGGGACAATGAATGAGGCTATCCTGCCTTCGCCCTGCCACATCTGGTTTTCTGTGCAGTGTGAGGACTCTTTGTTCTGCAGCTCAGGTTAGTGGACAGGTGTGGCATTTCAAACAGTGTAGGAGGAGGAGCTGGAGTGGTGCAATGTCAGGTGCTGACGGGCTGGTGTGGGTGACTGACGCCCAGCCTCAGAGAGGCCTAGGAGTGGATGCTCTGGGGTTCTTCAGCCCCAGCTACACTCCCGTGTCCTCCTTTGTCCCTTGTTCATTCTTCCTCAAATAGGCCGGGGCCCAGGCTCTAAGTCCAGGGGTGGAGGATGAAGAACAAGGGAAAACATTTGGGTTGAGGCAGAGTTGGGTGGCCTGGATGCCTTGCCTTGCTAGGTCCAGATCGCTGAATCTTCTACCTGCTTCTTAGGGGAGGGTATTAAGACCCTGTGACTTGACACCAGGAGAAGCGGTACTTGGAAACGAGTTGGAATTTATTAGAAAACAGAACAAAGAACCTAGCCACCCCCTGTTAACTGTGTTCCAGGCCTTGGCAGATGCACAGTTCCTTGCCTCCCCACATAGCTTGGGAGGCCTGGTGAGATGAGACACAGATGAGACACTGTGAGTGCCAGTAAATGGAATGATGGGGGTCAAACTCAGGTTCTGGGACATCTGGCCTGATGCCCTTTCCTCACCCAACAGCTCTCTGAGTCTGTCCTAAGACATGTAGTTGGGAGTGCTGGCCCAGCTGCCTGCACTTCTGATCCTGGCAGTAGAGTGTATTCTTTGCAGGTTAGCAAAAAACTAGGCCCCAAGTCAGCTCAATTTTGGGATGACTCAAGCTGGAGACTCCCAGGACCACCAATGGGCAAACACTGTTAGGAAAGATTTTTTAAATGCTGCCTTTCAATGTTAAATACACAGAGCTCTTTTACTGTCTTTAGTGTCGGTAAATTAATTTAAAAAGACCATGCACAATACAAAACTTTGTGAGTTAAAGGTTTGGAGTCTAAAAAGTAACTCAAGGAAAGACAATGAACTTGACTCTTGCTGGATTAAAAAAAAAAAAGTGAGGCCTGAGGCTTAGTATCTTATGGAGTGGATATTGAAGTGCATTTTGTCAGATGGTAGGTTGTGGAACCTCTCAGTTTCCTCCTGTGTAGCACAGCAGCATCGATGTAAGGATTAATTGAAATATTCCATGGGGAAGTACTTAGCACTGCATTCTGTAGCTCGAATGTGCTCCGTGAAAAGCAGCAATAATGATGATGATAGAACGTTAAGAACCGACCCTTTTTGATTTCAAATGCTTGTGAGTTATTAAGTCTCTTTGAACTCAACAGAAGGACTTGAAGAATGTTTATCATCCAAACTTGGCATCTAAGCTCTGTAGGTGTTTTATGGATTAAATCTCAGGCCAGGGCCCATGTGTGCACTTTCTGTGGACACCTTTGGTTTTTCAGACCTTCTGGCAGTTGCTTGGGAGGCTGTGCTTCAGGCTGGGACGTTTTGTAGAGCCCTGTACAGGCTGGTTCTGTGCACTTGTTAGGTGAGAATGAACAAAGCACCCTGAAGTCACCAGGAGGGGACAATTTGGGGCCCATGAGAGAAGTGACTGTCTATAGGGAATAATAAGTTAGTTGCTTTTGGGATTTTCATTTGTGCTGGCAAAAGCAATGACATCACATCACTGACCTTATTTATGGGGAGAAAAGCAAGGGTAAAGGGCTGTGGCCTGGCACAATGTGGCTGACACGCCTAAGCCAGCACCATGGGCATGGAGACGAGAGTAGCCTGCACCAGCTAAGCACGCAGGCCAGGAGGCAGGTGGCCTCCTGGTGGCAGCCTTAGGTGTTGGCAGTGCAGCTGGGGTGAGTTGCCAGGCTTTGAAACAACCCTGCCAACCCAGAGTGCCTGGCACAATGTGTTCAGTGTCAGTATGTGAGGAGGGGTAAGACAGGGAAAGTACCAAGCCCAGGGCCGTCCCTGTGCCTGCCACCCTGGGAGGTAGAGTGGGGACTGAGAACTGAGCAAGGGTTGAGCCCTGTTCTACCACTCCCTCTCTCTGGGTGGCCTCCATCCTGCCTGTGAGGTTCTCTGAGCCCGTTTCCTCATCTGTACAATGGGTGGCTGTGCAGTGAAAATGAAATAATGCAGTGAATGAAAATCCCAGCCCAGAGCCTGGCACAGGAAGCACAAAATGAAGAGCAGTTTGCTATGAGGTGCATCTGGTAGCTAGATTTTTGAGGGAGGCTTTCCTTTTTTTTTTTTTTTTGTGATCATTTATGCTGCCTGCACTCTGTGATACACTGTGCTGTGTGGAGACCACAGAGAGGTTGTTTTGCTGGAAAATGGTTTATGGTGGAAAAGGATCCTTCCTCCCCCTGCAAACATTCCTTGGACCTAGCAAACCTCAGACAACTCTGCCATTGCGGCTGTGGAGTCTCTTTGCAGGCAGGGAGCACAAGTCCCAGGCTGGGCCAAGTGGGGATCCCATGGCTCAGGAGAAAAGATAGACTTGCAGGAGACACCCCCTCCCCGGGGCTGGAGTCAAGCACAGTTGGGCTTTGTGCAGAGTCACAAGGGGCCACCAAGGGGAAACTGCACCCCGGCTGAGCTGCTCCCACAAGCTTCAGTTCTTGTCAGTGGTTTTGAAAGAGTTGTGGAAAGTGCTGACTGGCTGTCCTTCTTAACCCTGGCACTGTGGGGCTGTGGCTCCTGGCAGGGAAAGGGGAGAAGCCTCAGGGCCCAGCCACCCCCTCATCTGTCAGCTTATACCTCCCAGGCGTCCAGTGCCTAATCTGCACAAAGGGCAGATCTCTATGCTTGTGGGTGGTGCTGGGGACACTGACTCACCCAGGGACAGGTCAGGTGCCTTCAGGTGATGCCTGATGCAGGGTAATACCCAATGCAGTGGGGCTGGCTTTGCGGGGTGGTGCATGCTGGGTCCTGTGAATGGAAGCCGCCTAAAGGGATGCTTGCCCAACTCTGGTAATGGCCTTGAGGAGGGAATGGGGCTTAGGAATCAGGCCAGCAGTGCCACCTTGCACTTGTGGGTCCTGCACCAAGGTATTTGAGCTGATCCCCCGCCCCCCCTTTTTTTTTCACACCACAGGCTTCTTGTGAAGTGCAGAGCCAGGTGGCTACTTGACACAGTTACAACCAGTCTTGTTTCCTCCCCGTGGTCATGACTAGTTACTCAAATCATCCTGGCCAGCCCTGGTCCCCATATCCTGCCATTCAATAAGTCCCTGGGAGGTCAACACAGCACTGTCACTTCCTCTGTTCCACTGTCACCTTGGCAGAGAGGCTTTCCATAGAGCCATTCCCTGTCCCTCTACCCTGACTTCTTTTCTTTATGGCACTTGTTACATGGACCTGCCAGATCCTGTAGTCTGAGTGCCTAGAGTACTTTTTTAGATGTAGGAATAATCTATACCCTGTCACCTACCCCTCTCCATTCTTTCTCAAACCTTGGCTGTGCTTATCTCCAGTCTTCTCAGCACCTGCATACCTGTAGGCCTGGGTCCTTTAAGATGGAGCTCAGACATATCCCCACCCACAGGTCCTATGCCTACTCAGATTCCCACACCCAACAGGGCGCAGCCCACGAAGGATGAAGTGGCCATGCTGTTTGCTGAGTGGCTATGTGGTCTGCCTGCCTGCCTCTCCCGCTTTCTCTGGAGGGCTGGGATAGGGACGCAGCCTTTCTCCGGACCGAAGGATAGGGACACTGCCTCGCTGCCGTGGGTGGGGGTGGAGGTGGCTTGTGTTCTCTAGCGGGCTCAGGCAGTCCTGTCCTGTCAAAGTGCCGCCGTGCCCAGAGCTTACCTGTGTGGCTGACGCTGGGAAGCTCTGGGCGCGCCGTCCACGCCCTAAAGGCGGGCTCGGGTGGGGCTGGGGAAGGCCCTGCGGAGGTGGGAGATGCTTCTTCTCCGCCCGGCGCTGCGACGCCAACTCCCAGGGCGGCTGCTGCAACTACCGAGGGAGGTCAGGTGAGTGTCGCGGCTTGAAACCCGGGGCTTTGGGGCTTGGAGGCCTTGCCAGGTGGTTGGGGAGTGAGGAAAAAGGGGCCAAGTTTTCCTCAGTTGAGGGTTGATTTTCTAAGTAGCACCTGGGAGCCTTTGTGCTTGTGGCTCCCCTGCCTGGAGTTAACATCTCATCGTGGAAATCTCACACCTTCCCCATCCCACCTTAGATTAGACACCCTTTCACTTCCTCCCTGGAATTCCCTATGGCGACCCTTTGCACTGTTCTACTCTTGAGTTAACAAGCCATGAGCTTTAGGGCAGCCCTGTCTCTTTAAGTCATTCTTGTGTCCTCCTAGGGGCAAGTGGAGCTCCATGCAAGACTAAGTCCTGGGGGAGACAAAAATACAAATATAGGTCTCTCTTAGGACTTGTGAGAGGAAGCTTAAGACCCAGTAGAGACCAGAGCAGGTATAATGGTAATTCCCATTTTACAAATGAGAAAAAAGACTTTTTAAGAACACTTGGAGCTAGACTGCATCCCTGCAGCCTGATACTTCCCCTGTGGAAGCAGTCCCTGTGCAGAGGTTGGGCCTTGGGCTGGAGTGGGCCTCCGAGGCAGAGAAAGGGGAGGAGGATATGGATGCGTGTGGTGCATGAGCAAAGCAGGCAAAGACACCTGTCTGGCTTCAGGTATGTTATAGACATGGAATGAAGTCTTAGGGAGCCAGGCAGAGGCAGAATAGAGGAGACCTCCAGCTAAACTCTAGGCAGGGTGACCTTGGCCACTGCTGCATGACAGATGCTGACTATCCCCTGGCTGTCCTAGAATCTGCATTTAGAGCCTGCTTTAGAGCAGTGGCTATATGTTAGCATCATGCAGGGCCCTAAAATAATATCCACATTTGGGCCTCACCCCAGGGAGTCTGATTTAAGTGATGTGGTGTGGGTATGGGTTGTTTGTAAAAATCTCCATGTGAGTCTAATGTGCTGACTGGGAAGCAGTTCCTATCTCTTGGGCCTTGTAAACTGTTGGGCCTGGGCCAGGCTCCTTGCCCACTGCACCTTAGTCCCACATTTCAGAACAGAGTGGGCTGAGATCCTCAGTGGGATGGGGACCTCTGGAAAGAGAATTGCTGACTGTTAGTTATCTATTGGCAGGTAACAAAGTAGCCCAAAATTAGTAGCTTAAACCAGTGATGAACTTTTATTATCCTCAGGGTTGGGGATGTAGCTCAGTGACAGAACATTAGCCTAGCATGGGGCCAGGTCCTGGGTTTAGTCTTCAGCAACACACACATGCGCATACACGTGCACACGCACTCACACAACCTCATTTATATAACATTATTATCCTCACCATTAATATGGGTCAGGAATTGGGAATAGTTTAGCTGGTGGTTCTGGCTCAGGGGTCTCTCATGAGGCTGCAGTCACCATGTTGGCTAGCACTGCAGTCATCTGAAGATCTGCTTCTAGGACGGTTCACTCTTGCTTGGCAAGCTGGTTTGGCTATTGAGGGGAGAACTCAATTCCTCGCCTGTGGATGTCTCCATGGGGTTGCTGGAGGGTCCTTATGGCATGATAACTATTTTCTGCCACAGTAAGCACTCCAAGGGAGTGAGGTGGAAACCCAGTGTCTTCTTTAACCTAATCTCAGAAGTCACAGTCTATCATTTCTGCAATATCCTATCAGCTACAAAGGTAGGCTTGCAGGAGGGGAAGACTAAACTTGGGTGTGAATACTGGGAGAGAAGCATCATTCGGGGTCATCTTGGTCACACAGGTTGTCCTAGAGTTACACTTGCAGCTTCATAACCCTTGCCTCATTGGTCCAAGTGCAGCCAGCAAGGGGGATCCTGGGCTGATCCTGCTCTCCTAATGCCCTGTTCCTCTCTTGCCATAGTAGTGTCCCTGTGGGGTGTGGTGGAATGGCTCTCTGGGGCCTGACATTCCTGCTGTGCAGTCATTGTGCAGAAGGCTCTTTGACCTCTCTACTGCTGGATTTGCCTCATCCTCACCCACATCTGGTCACCTGGTCCTATCTTCCCTGGGGTAACTGCTATTAGTATGCAGACTGAGCCCTGTAGGACAATATAAGAACCATTGCTTCTCTGTGGCTGGCTCTGGGGAAAGCACTGTTCACGCATCGTCACATTCAACCCTCTACTGATGAGGACACTGAGGCTTAGTTCTCCTATTCAATAAGCGGTGAAGATTCAAAAGCAAGTGATCAGACCCTAGAATCTGCATGGAAACCCTGGCGCTATAAGGAAGGGACATCAGTTATTTTATTTATTCAATTGGGTCATCAAATGAAACATAAACAAGTGTGCTTTTGTGATTGTGGGGTGTGTGTGAGAGAGATTCTCTTCCTGGGGTTCCCCTGGGACTGTAGTGACTTGGGCACCTCAGAACAGAGCTGGTACCCTTGTCTTGAGACTGACTGCCTTTTCGTCTCTGGGTTTCAGCCTTGTCAGAGACCTTTTTGTAGGGGAGCGAATGGCTGTGAGCACTATCTTCTATTTGTCCTCCTCTGCCTATAGCCTGGTTTGCCATCACCAAGGGCAATCTTGTACCAACATAATCACTGGGGCAGTGACCAGTTCTCTGATGTCTCTTACACTTATGTGGTTGATGCCTTCCTGGAGGGGAACTCTGAGTTGTGGTATCAAGTCCTTCTCAGATGGAGGAAATCCAGCATGGCCTTATCCTGAGAGTTGCTTAGAGAGCTGCAGGACATGGGAGACATAGCAGCTGGTGGATAGCATCTGGGATCAGGGCTGTCCTTACTCAGGGTAGGGGTGATTGTCACCATTTTATAGATGGTAAAAATGGGACACAAACAAGAGTGAATTCTTCAAGACCACACTGGTTAGTGGCAAAGGCTGCTGTCCAGGCAATTTGATCTTCCACAGAACTAGGCAGGAGTGGTATAACCAGCCCATTAGGCCTTGATGGCTGAGCGGGCATGGTGCCTGCATGCCTCTGGAAGATTTGGGACCTGAAGGGACAGGGGTGGGTCCTTCTTGTGGAGAGGAGATTCCCTTCCTGGCCAGCCAGGACATCTGCACACAGACACACATGAAGATGGGAAATCAGGGCATAGGGTGCGAGCAGCTTGGAATTGGAGATAGAAGCTAAACTGGAGTGCTGATTCAGTATTTGAAAGGTTCATAGGAGGCATTCAGAAAAAATGGAAACCAACCCCTGATCTGATGTATTGTCTAAATAGTCTTCTCACTAATTTTTGCTGAAGGTGGGATCTATGGGAGTGTTAGGGAGCTTGGGGTAAAGCTGTTGAGGTCAGGGTGTGGGAGGAAGAACTGCAGCCCCAGGCTGTGTTCTGTCTCAACTCCACATATTTGTCTCTCAAGGTGACACAGTCATTGAGATCTCCAACTGAGGGGACCTTTATGCCCATCAAGAAGACCCTATCCTTTCTATGGCTTCTTCCAAAACTTTTTTCCCTTCCTCCACCCACAACTAGGCTTCTAGTTGGGTAATCTCCTGGGCCTGTCTCTGCAGGGAGCTATGTAATTAACTATTCCTCCCAGGGATGAAGGTCCTGGAACAATTAACCTGGGTTGTCTGCAGGGCTATTCTGTCTTGCAGAGCATCCAGGGAAACAGAGACCAGCCCGAAGTGCTCACCACCCCCAGTGTGCCTCCTTGTCCTGCCTACTGATTCTCCAGGGGTAGGGGGAGCATTTGGTTCATGCTCCCATGCACTGAGTCAGGGGCTGCCTCTGTCTTTGTAGCACAGGCCTGCCAAGGATCTCTGGTTCCCCTATTTTCTTCTGAATAAGCTTATAAAGCCTTTTAAAGTTGTGCTTTTAGGGACTTTACACATTTAGGGAAGAGATGTGGATAACAAAGAGAAGAAGTACTTGGAGAGAAGTCTAGGTGCCAGGAAGGAAGATGGGGTCCTTTCCCTTTTTTTGGCCTGTGAGGGCCAGAGCACACTGCTAGTGATTGGAGGTCTGTGGAATGAGGCACTATGCCTTTTCTGGTTCATGAACTTGGAGCTGACTAATGGCTACCATCTCTGGTGCCCCCTCATGCTCAATGCTGGGTAGGATAGTCAGACTGAATCAGTGCTGTGGGGTTTAGACCGAGTATTATTGGGTTAGGAGTCAGTCAAATGCAGATTGTGGGGTACCTGATTGATGTCTGATATTAGGGTTGGGGCCAAGGCTGAGGCTGGGTTTTGAGTTCTGATCAAGATTGGGATTCTTCTACATGAAATGGAGTTCTGGACCCTTGGAGAGGTGACTCTGACTCCCTATACTGACCTTTTTTTAATTTTTGGTTTTTGTGGTAGTGCTGAGGATTGAACCCAGGGCCTTGTGCCTGCAAAGCAAGCACTCTATCGACTGAGCTATGTCCCCAGCCCCCTATACTGGCCTTTTGAGCAATCTTCCTCCCTTTTCCTCCCACCCTGAGGTGGTCTTTGCAAGTGGCCATACCGTTTGCCTGTGTTATCTCATTCAATCCTCCCAGCAGTCCTTCCAGGTAGCTGGATTTTCTGCCATTTTACAGATGGGGAAGCCTGGAACACTAAAGGAGGCTTCAGGTATCAGATGGGACTAAGTCAGGTGAGCCCAGGAAGCAGGGAACAGATGGTTTGTCATTGAGGTGAGTTCAGAGGTATTGGACAAGTAGAGTTCAAAGAAGGACAGACACTAGTTTAGGGGTCACCTGGCAAGCAAGGAAGATACTGAGCTGGAGCCTCAGCCCAGGTCTCCAGGCTCCTAGGTCTGTGTTCTCTCCCTTTCCTTTCCTGTCTCCTGGGCTCAAAGACTGCCTGTGCTTTCCCCACCAGTCTGGCTCAGTAATCCTGCCCCTTTTACTTCCTCGCTGGCCTGGATGAGGAGGCTGGGGAGGGTCTGGCTGGGAGTAGTTGGGGGGGCTCTCCCTGGGGTGAAGGGGTGGGAGGAGCCTTGCTGTGGACACAGAGCCCCTTTGTCTGCACTGCTGTGCAAAGCAGCTGGTCTGGGATTTCTGGGCATTTTTTACATTGGAAGAATAATTGCATTGTCTGGGGGGACTTGAGAATCCAAATCCTTCCACAGACCTGACAGGCAGTCCAAAGATGTTCCCTGGGCCAGTTCCTGGCTTCTGTTCTTCTCCCTCTCTTTACGTTAGAAGCTTGAGAGAGAGAGGGGTCCCTCTAGGGAAGGTGAGGGGGATGCTGCCTATAGGTGCTCATTATATCTGTTGGGAGGAGAGGCGTGAAGTACCCAAGGTTGGCTGGGGAGGGTGCAGGTGAACTGACCTTTGCTGCTGAGTGTACTCTGGACAGGTCTCCCATGAGAAAATGTGGGGGCTAAGAGGAGGGGAAAGACTTCTGGTTGGAAGGCATGGTCCATTTGGAGGGGTTCAGCTGGTGTAAACCTAGATCCCAAGGGGGAGGGGTTAAAGTGACAGGTGGGTCAGTTGCCTTAGGGCCTTACCCTTCTTCTGGAAATGTATAAGGAAATTCATCCTGAGGTAACCCTGAGAAAAGGACAGGGTGCAGGCATACTTGACCTATGTGACCTATGTTCAGAGGGCCCAGGGAAGGGTAGAATTCTAGGTATCTTTGAGGGTTGTCTTTGAGGAGGGATGTGGATACCTAGGAGCCTAGCTCTTGCTGGCATGGTTTTTTGTTGAAGTAGCCACTGTTAGAGTGAGACTGAGGCAGGCTCCAACACTGAGGAAGAAGGGATGCCATACACCCAGCTAGGCTGTTGGCCCTCCTGTGGGTGACTCACTGGGCATGGCTGTGCTTACCTGGGGGCTAGTCCATCCTGAAGCCTGGCCTTGTTCAGTGACCGTATAGGGCAACAGACCATATAGGCAGTCTCACTGCTGAGACTCTAGGCAGCAGTATTTCCTGAGTGAGATGTTGGTGTTCTGGGGGCTGGCTGGGGGCTGTTGCAGTGCAGAGCCAGTGTGAGGAACTCACAGTTCAAGGTGACTGCTGCTTTGGAAAACAGTAATGGAGCAGACCTGGTTCCAGCAATACAGTCCCATAGTCACATACTGTACAGTCACAGCACCTCCAACAAGGGTGTGTCTGTGCTGGGAAGACCCAACCAACTTTTGACACATGCAAGGGAGGGGTTTTCCCACAGGTCTTTAGGTTTGCTGTGCTGGGCTAGGGAGGCCTAAGACTTCAGTGGAGGTGGCAATCTGTATGTTGGCAGGTGTCTTGTGGGTGGAAACTAAAGCCAGAAAGGCCCCCAGGGTCCAGAAAGTAGAAGGGCTGACCTGCCAAGGGCTTTCCATGGCTGGCATGAAGTGGGTACTCGATGAATTGCTGAATTATATTCTTTGGTCATATTGCAAGAAGCCTGGCCATACTTGTCTTTGTGAAGATGAGGCTGGGGGATTGAGACCAGGCACTGGCTAGGTTCAGAGAGGTGGCTGGGGGGCTTTTGGGGAAGTTGGGGTTGGAAATGACAGAGATCTGGGCTTGTCCCAACTGAAAAGGAGAGTCTTTCACTGAGGATGCTTCCAGCTTTGAGCCTCAGGACTGCTCAGTGCTCCAGTGATTGATGGGGTAAATGCAAGGAGATGAGCCCCACCTCCCCTTCAGTTCTGGACATTTCCAGGAGGGACTCAGCAGGGTCAGGTGTTAGAGACTAGGACTAACCATGTCTCTAGTATTTGCATTAGGAGGCACTTGTTGCAGGGTTAATTGCTGAGTGACAATGAAATTGGGAGAATGTGGGGTTGATGGAGGAGGGACTGCCAAGCTTGGCTGCTCACGCCCACCCTGGTTCCACCTGGGCTCCTAGTCCTTATCTATGTTTGACAACTCTGCCATTGCACAGGGGTTTTCTTCTCTTTTTATCTCTTCTTCCCCTGCTGCCTTCTGTCATTCTGGCTTTTGAGGCAGGTCAACTTGGGGTGGTGCTGACCGTGGGCAGCAGCGGGTGGCTGTGGCCTGTAGCTTAGAGAAGTGGTGGGGAGAGGCAGTGGGGCATTTTGAATGGTGGTTGGGGGAAGTACTCATGTCCTGGCTGGCCTGATTTCTTGAAGCTCTGGGGCTTGGTCTGCTTGGGGACATGGGAGCCCTAACGTAGGCACTGGGCAGGATGCCCCAGCCACCCCCCCTTTGCCATGGAAGCAGCAGCAAGATGGCAAATGGCTATTGCCCTGCTCCTCCCTCCTCCCCCGCTTCCTCCTCCTTTCTCCTGCCCGGCTGAGCCAGCACTTTTTTCTTCTCTCCTTTATCTGCGTGAAAAGTACAGGGTGTTCTGTTTCTCCTGTGCATACAGATCAAGGAGCGGATGTTATTTATTTATTTCTTTACCCAAGGCGAGAAAAAGACAGGCAGGCACTGAGGACCATTTAAATGATTTTCTTCCTCAATAAGGCAGTTTCTTATTAAAAAATATCAAAAAAGGAGAAGATGATATAGACCAGCAGAAAATAAGTAGCTCTCTCCCCTCCCCAGCTGGAGACAATAGAGCACCCAAAGGTCCACTTGAGCCTTTAGCATACAGTAGGCGTTCCTAGATGTCTTCTCTCTTCTTTTCAGTTGGACCTGTGGAATGATAATGGGGGGCCACAGGGAAGACTCATCTCTCTTCCCTCTCTGGGCATTGTGGAGCTCCTTTTGCCTTGGGAGGCACCAGGTATTGATGGGACTGGTCTAGAACAAAGCCTATGGAGGACCAGGACTGTGGGGTTAGCTGTGAGGGTCAAGGATGCAGGAGAACCACAAGGGTCAAGGATGCAGAGAACCTCTGGTTACTTGTGTTACTTCCACCTGACACTCCATGTGTGATATCTTTGTGAGTTCAAGGTCTTTGAGACCTGGTATGGGAACTGAGGGTTCTTTCTGCATTCATTTTAAAGACAGAGAGTGCCTGCTAGCATTTCCCATGTCCAATCCAGAACCCATTCCCAAAACAGACTTCTTGTAATGTAGCTTCAAAACCTGATAAATTAAATTCTTGCATGAGCCCCTTGAAAATGCTGACAATCCTGTGGCAGCTACTTAGGGCCTTATTCCACTGTCTCCTCAATGGACAAGCTGGCCATACCCCAAGGAAGCCAGGAGGTCAGGTAACTGCCAGCAAGTTTTTCCCATCCAGGCTTCCCAAGGAAGGAGCTTACCTAGTCCCCTGGTTTTCAGAGGCCATGCCCCAGGAAGCCTGATGGGAAATAGGATAACTGGGATCCTGAGTTTAATCGTATTACACCCTGGGACTCCTTAGCAGCTTTTTAAGGTGCAGTTCCAGTGAGGTTTGAGAATCGCTGTATACATCTTACCCACTGATGGTATAAAAGAAGTTTTTTTGCAGCAGAGGCGGGGGCAGAGGGGCGCTAGCAGGGGACTCCTCAGCCCTGGGGAGCTGGGGCATGGGGGCGGAGCGGGCAGCGGTGCCACGTCGTCGCGGGGTGCCCAGGAAGCGATGGCGTCATCGCAGCTGGCGGGGGCCCTCCGCAGCACGCCGCGTGTTTACAGACCTGACGCAGCGTCGGAGCTCGGCTGGCAGACATCCGGCAGCATCATCTCTTGACCCTGCCTGCCCGCCCGTCCCCTGGCGCGTGCAGGCGGCCACATCCTCACCTCTAAATTTAGACGGCAGGAAGAAGAACCTGGGGGAGGGGAGGAGAGGAATGACTCGAGCTAGCTCTGACCCCATGCACTCTGGCGGGAGGAGGACCCAGCATCTAGGGATCGGAGGAGAGGGGAACGTGGACAGAGAAAGGAGGGAGGAGGCAAGGACCCTGAGACCGCCATTGGCCTCATCCCCTGGGAAAGCGGGGACACAGTCTTTGTTGGAGGGGAGGCAGGGAGCCCCTGTTTCTGAAAGTGGAAATTGCCGGTGAGGGGTTCCGGGCCTCGGGCGCCACCTTCTGGCCCTCAAGGGAATCGGTTCTGCCCTGAGTGGGCTCATTTGAGTCTTGGGATTTGGAGGGTGGGTGGTCAAGAGGTCCCGGATCTCGGAGGTGGTGGGTCATTTCTGTCCAGGCCTAAGCATTCTGTCGGCAGGTGGAACAGGTGGGGATAAGTGCAAAGTGCAGCTTATCAGCCTGAGCATATGCTTCGCTTTTTGCTAAGATTGATATGCGAGAACACCATTCCAAGTAGAATGGAAACCTCAGTGGCCAGACCCTGGGAGGTGCAGAGAAGGAAGTCAGCATGCTAGCCTTTGATCCATGGATGAATGGATTGGAGAGCAGGGATGAATATCCTGAGGTAGACATACATACCTATAGTAAGTTACACATTTTTTCTTTTTTTGGTATGGGGGATTGAACGCAAGGGTACTTAACCACTGAGCCTCATCCCCAGCCCTTTTTTACTTTTTATTTTGAGATAGGGCCTCACTAAGTTGTGAGGCTGGTCTTGAACTTGCAATCCTCCTGCCTCAGCCTCTGGAGTCCTTGGGATTACAGGGCCTGCTTACAAATCTTAAATGTGCAAATCAGTGAGTCTTTATGTATATACTGTGTAACCATCACTCAGATCCAGACATATATTCCCTCCATGCAGGAATTTCTCCCCAGACCCTTCTCAGTCATCTCCCCTCCCTTACAATCTCTCTTCTGATCTCTGTCTTCACAGAACTTCCTGAACTTTGTGTAAATAAAGTCTTACAGTATGTGCATGTGCTCTTTTGTCTCTGGCCACTTGCTCAATGTCATGTCTTTTAGGTACATCTATGTTGTTGCAAGTATCAAATAGTTTAGTTTTGTTTATTGCTGAAGAATATTCAATTGAGTGAATATACTACATGTAGTGCAATGTATGTATCCATTCTACTGCTGATAGACTTTTGGGTTGTTTCTAGTTTTTTTTTTTTTAATTATAAAAAAATTTCTAGGAACATTCTTTAACACATTTATTTGGTGGAACACCCTGCTTCTCTTGCATGTATTCTTAGCAGTGGATTGCTGTGCAGTGGAAAATGGTCACGCTTAGCTCTTAGGTATGAGTGACAGTTTTTTATTTGTACCATAGTTGCAGGCAGCTTCCTCTACCTGAGTTTATTTCCCTGTTGGATTCTGGATACTATTAGATTCTGCAACTTCTGCTACTCAAACCTCAGCAAAGGAACTGGAATAGAAATTGTTTGGGTCAAGGAAAGAACAGAGACAGGATCAGGATTGAGACTATTGTCCTTGGGTACCTCCAAACCCTCTTGATCATTCTGGGAATAGAGACGCTGTGTCTTTTGGGGCAGATTCAGACACCCTCTTGGCCTCCCAGCATCAGCTCCTCTAGTCTGGCGTCTCTGAGCAAGCTGGCTTAGTGTAACTGTCAATTTGATGTCTGGCCTCTGGTGCCA
>CM053401.1:152248043-152275476 GCA_028644305.1 Xerus rutilus | reverse complement strand
GAGCTTTCTGGGGTTGGTGTGAGCATCCTGGGGTTGGGACATACTGGCCCGCAGCAGCCATGCTTGGCTGAGCTAGTTCAGGATCAGTAGCTTCATGGTCACTGTCTCTTGACTTTGGCTTTTTTGGACATCTCCTCACTGGACACCACGTGCTCCTGCTTTGGGGTCTGTGCATAGGAAAGAAGTACTAACAAATTTGGGGGGGAATTGATGGATGTCAGGGGCTTAGGATGGGCTCCATTTTCTGGTGGGGACCCAGAATACATCCCTCCTTTCTTTTCTTTATTCTCTTCCTTCTTCCTACTTTTATTTACCTCTCCCTTCCTCCCTACATCCTTCAGGGGTGACTCTTCTTGTCCAGGTCTTCAGAGAGAGAGGGGTAGAACTCAGTCCCCTCTGGAGGGCAGAGTGTGGTGGGAGCCTGTGAGTGTCCCTTGGGGCAGCTGAGCTGTGACACTCCTCCCCCTAGGTTCCTAGGAGGCGAGTTCGGACGGTATGCAAAGTTGTGAATCCAGTGGCGACAGTGCGGATGACCCTCTCAGTCGTGGCCTACGGAGAAGGGGACAGCCTCGTGTGGTGGTGATTGGCGCCGGTTTGGCTGGCCTGGCTGCGGCCAAAGCACTTCTGGAGCAGGGCTTCACAGATGTCACTGTGCTTGAGGCTTCCAGCCGTATCGGAGGCCGTGTGCAGAGCGTGAAACTTGGTAAGCATTACCCTAGGGTAGCACCTCCCTAGGTCACATTTTGTTCTCTAACCTCTAGCCCTGCCTGCAATCTCATTATTTTAGCTCCTTCCTTAGGATAAACATTTCTTCATGCAACCTATCAGTATTTTCCAGAATTCCTTTGTGTCCTTCACAGAAAGAGAGAAAGTGGGGTTCTAACCTGCATTTTTGGAGAATACTGGCTTGATGCTGAACATTTTCACAATGTTCAGGAGGAAGGGAACACCTAGAAGCAAGCTTGCTTGGTACTGGGTGGGCTAGTTTCTATGTTGCAAGAAGGGCAGTTCTGCAACTTCCTATTAGTCATTAACTTTTGGGTATGAATTAGTGTATCATAACTAAGAGAAGTAGTCCTAGGGCAATAGCAACTTAGGTTAGCAGAAGTGGAAGGGATTTTGGGCTTTCTTGTGAGTGATGTGTTGGTCTTACAATTGTGAAGAAGTTCTATTCAGGTTGCAGATAATGAGGACCCTGGAGAAAGCAGCAAGTAAAAGACTTGATTCTGGGATGGGCAGATTTTACCAGGTGTCCTATAGAGTGGGGAGATTGCTTGAAATGTAGCTGGAGGTCAGGGCTTCCCAGCCATTGTAGGGGTCTGCCTGGTGAGGGGTTAAGTGGGTTGGGACCATGAAGATGACCCACTGAGAGTATGCATGGTGGCCTAGAGTGTCTGGATGACATGAACCCTCTAGAGGATTTGTGTGTGTTTGTGTCTGTTCCTCTCCAGCTGGCAAGGGCAAGCAGACCCTATGTGCTCACTTGCTCAGAGAGGTAGGTAGTCAGGCTTAGAACTGGCAGAGGTTGAGGATACCCAGGGACCCTTTCTCTTCTTGTAGAAGAATGAGTTAAGAGTCTTTCCCTGGATCAGTGCCTGGAAGGCATATGTAAAGTTTTGTCCCTTTTCCCCTGGCACACACTGTAGTGTCTGCTGACAGTGAGGATGAAAGTACCATCCAAAGGACTTGTAAACCTGGGACATGGAAGCACTGTGAATATTTGCTAACACCTGATTGGGTGGCCGGCTGGCTGGGAACCTTGGGGTTGAGAGGAGACATTTCCAGTCTGCCCAGTCTGAATGAGATGTTTAGGGTCTGACAAAGAAACAGAAGACAAGAAGACAAATGGCCCAGTCATGGTAGCTGAGAGCTGAGACATGACCATGTTAAATGGCCCTCATTATCTGTAACCTGGATGGATCTTCCTCTCAATCTCAAGACCTGCATCTTACCTACATAGGGGCCCCAAATCCCTTTCCACCTCTGCTAACCCCCTTCCTGTTGCCTGGGGCTAGCTCTCAGTCTCGATGTGTGAATTCACACTCATACAGGAAAATACTGGCACAAGATGGCATTCACTGCAGGAGAGACGGGTGGAAGGAGGCTGAGAGGAAGATTGAGTAGGAAGGCTTACTGGGGGGAGAGAGGCCGGGTGGGTGACGGTGGTGGCAGAAGTTGGGCAGATAGAAGGAGGGGCAGTAGCATGGAATGATGAATGTGAGAAGATGGAGGTGGCACCTTGCCAGGAAGGGTGTGTGTGTGCGATGTGTTGTGTATGCAGATGTGCAGGCCTGAAAGCCCAGCTGCAGCTGGACCTGCGGCAGTGAGAAATGGTAGCTGTGAATTTGTCAGTGGTGAGAGCAGGGATTGAAGGTCAGAGGTTCTCAGGACACTAAATATCTATGAGGTTGGCATGGAGATGATGCCTGGTGCCCTTTGGATGCATGGATGATAGACACAAGGATGATAGAGACAGAGGGAGCAGGTGGGAGGGGGCAGGCAACATCTTTAGCTGGGGGCTTGCTCTGTTGGGGATAGAGGTGAAACACTAATCTTGATCCTGACCTTGAACTTCTCTCTTCTTCCTTCTTTTGATGAGTGTCTGGAGGTGGGAAAGGTGCTCTGTGTCAGGGCTGCCCAGTGGGTGGTGTGACCTTTAACTCCCTGCTATGCCCTAGGAAGGGTTCAGGCCCCTGCTCAGAGTGCTGGAAGCTTTCCTCTTCCATTGTGAACTCACAGCAGAATAGACACTTGTGGGAGCCTGAAACCTAAGGCTGTAGAGGAAGGTTAGTAATATAATGACCTTAATGGCCACCAGGTACCCCTTTGCAGCCAGGGCACTAGGCTTTCAGCTTTTGGTGTTCTTCAGTCTGACCACTTTTCTTGAACAAAGAGACCTGTACATTCCTGCCTCTTCCAGAGACACTAGGGAATTCTGTTTTGTTAGCTGTGGTATGAGGTTGCATTTTCTCTTATTTTTGGCATGTACATGTGTACAGGGCTATTTTTAGCAACTGCTGGTTTAATTAGAAGCAGCCAAGGAAAGGGAAGGCATGAAAAAGAGGAGTACCTGCCTAGTTCTTAGAGTGAGGGCTAATAGTACTGTTTGTTAGAATGTATTGGATAGCTATTGCCGTATAACAAAAATGCCCCCAAATGCAATGGCTTAAAGCAGCGTCATTTATTTTAAGATTTTTTTAAACCTTTATTTTATTTGTATGTGGTGCTGAGGATTAAACCCAGTGCCTCATGTGTGTGAGGCAAGTGCTCTACCACTGAGCCACAACCCCAGCCCCAAAACAGCATCATTTTATTTGCTCAAATTCTGCAGGTCAGAAATGTTGGCAGGATTCAGGTAAGTGGGTCTTTTGCTCGATTTGCCTTTCCTCCCCCATATAGCTACAGTCATCTTGCAGCTTAACTGGGATTGGTTAAGATATTTTAGGTAGTCTCACCCATATGCCTGGTGGTTGGCATAGATTTTTGGCTTGGGCATGTGTCTCCAGTAGGATAAGCCTGGTTCCCCTCCCTGACCCATGGTTGTCACATTCTAGAGGGTGAGAGTAGAAGCCATGAGGTCCCTTGAGGCCTTGACTCTGAAGCCATAAATATCACTTTCACCATATTCTACTAATCAAAGCAAGGCATGAGTCCAGCCCGGATTCCAGGGGTGGGGAAAAGGACTCCACCTCTTGATGGGAGAAATGGCAAAATCATGTTGCCAAGGGGTGTGTGTACAAGGATAGAACGGATTATTGTGACCATGTTGGCAAGAAATTTACCACACATATCTTGAACTATCCTGCCAAAACAAAACACCATAAATGTTTCTATCCTCTTTGCATCGTATTCACTTCTCTGGGAACTAAATAGGGAAGGAAGTGAATGTGCTGTGGCCCTTGAAGCATCAGAAGAGGAAAGTGAGGCTCAGGCACAGATGCAGCTTGCGTAGAAGTCTAGTACCTTGGCTGGGGGTGGAAAATAGAACCATTTCCCAGGGCTTTCCCAACGTGGACCCAGGAATGACCCCACTAGCCACCTCAAATAGATTCTCAGGGTTCTGCCCACTGTGCTAAAGGATGAGAAGGCTTATTTTCCCCTGGAAGTCTGGTTTAGATTTCTCTGGGGAGGAATCTTCAAACTGGAATGTTGGCCCTCTGTCTCTTGCCCTAGACCCCATTGGGAAGGGGACGTTTTCTATCTGGGAGAAGGGTTTAGACTTTGGGGCGATGGCAGTATTGAGGAGTTGAAGTAGGGCTGATGATCTTGGTGCTTTACTGGAGCTAGTGTGCCCAAGTGTCCACAGTATTTATTCAAGCAGGGAGGTGCCAGGGAGGAAGGGGATCTGGTATCTGATGTTATTTTGGAAAAAGATTGGACTGGAAAAGGAGAGTCTTCTAACTGGTCTAGTCCTGAATCATTCAGAGTGGCTTTTCTCTTAGCTCTAAAGTGGGTTTCACTGGGAATTTTCCTCTGAATTCTTTGGTTGGTTTTCAAAGGAGAATGCTGAGCCCTTTCTTGTCCTGTTGTGGGGGTTGGGAGGATTCTCTTGGAGGAAGAAGAGGAGGCAGTGTTCAGGCCCTCTCTAAAGAATCCCTGTCCCTCTAAGAGCCTATTTTTGTCACCATTAGGACACGCCACCTTTGAGCTGGGAGCTACCTGGATCCATGGCTCCCAGGGGAATCCTATCTATCATCTAGCAGAAGCCAATGGCCTCTTGGAAGAGACAACTGATGGGGAGCGCAGCGTGGGCCGCATCAGCCTCTACTCCAAGAATGGGGTGGCTTGCTACCTTACCAACCGTGGTCGCAGGATCCCCAAGGACGTGGTTGAGGAATTCAGCGATTTATACAACGAGGTGAGGGTTGGGCAGGCAATGGGGCATGGGTAGTGTGGGAGGAGTCAGGAGACCTGCTGGGGTCTTCTATAATCTTGGTTGTGTGTCTTTGCACACCTTGGGCCCTACCTTTGGAAAGACAGGACAGTTTGAGAATAAAATTTAAATAATGAGTGGAAAGGTCCTAGGCAAGTCATAATTGATGCATATGATTAAATATTTCTCCAAAATGGCCTTAAACATCTTTTTATTAGTTTTATTAGTAGATACTTGGGTGGTGATGTTTGCTATGGTTGTTTTTGGATACTCTTAAAACTTGTAATTTTTTAAAACTTTATTTTTTAATTGTTCACAGTACATAGCAATAGAACTAATTTTTATATATTGATTTTAACTTCTTTGCTGAATTATTATTTTGATTCTAATAATGTATCTACTAATATACTAATTTGTATTCTATAATGTAACTATTAATATGCTGGTTTATATTTTATGAATATTTTGGAATTTTAGGTACTGCATGAAAATGAGAATTTTGTCTTTTTCCTAATACTTAGACTAATGTTGTCTAATAGAACATATCACAGTCGTGGATATATTTTAGATTGCACTATCCAATATAGTAGTCACTAACTACATGTAGCTTTTGAGCACTTGAAATGTAGCTGTTATAACTGAGAAGCTAAATATTTAATTTTAAGTTGCTACAGGTGTCTAGTGATTACTGTATTGGGTGCATAGCCTTAGAATATTTTTCTTACCTTATTGCACTGGTTAGTATCTCAGTCCAATGTTCGAAGTAGCAATGGCATACACCCTTGAATTATTCAGGTTTTTAAAAAATTGTTAATGTTCTTAGTATCTTTCAGTGGTGCTGTGAACTGCACTGAACAGGCAAGGTAATGTATAGACCTTGTTTTCTGATAGCCTGTCATTTGTAATGTAATGACCCTTTTTACTCCATCCAGGACAGCAAATGGGCCAGCAAACACCTAATGTGCATTTTCTAATCTCTTGCTTTGGAAGTCCCTGCTGTGTGGAGGACAGGGACACACACTGTTTTCTCTGTAGGCACTGGCAGGGTATGTTCTGTGTAATTCCATGGTATTGTGTGTTTTTGCTCACTGCAGAGAGGTTGAATTATTAATGATCAGATAAGGACTACTGTTCTTCAAAGTAGACTTTCCTGGTCTACTCCCTGATTCCCAGGCTATCGAGAGTGCTTCAAGCATGGAAACGTCTTGAAAATGACTTTCAGGACGGTGATCTCTTCACCACCCCCAGCACTAGGGATCAAGCCCAGAGACTAGCACATGCTAGGCATATGCTTTACCATTGAGCTACATCCCCAAACCTTGCTCTTTTAGATATCCTTAAAAGTAGATCATCAGCTAGGTGTGGTAGTGCATACCTGTAATCCTAGCAGCTTTGGAAGCTGAGGCAGGAGGACTTCAAGTTTGAAGCCAGCCCCATCAATTTAGTAAGGTGCTAAGCAACTTAGTGAGACCATTTCTCAAAATAAAAAATAAAATAAAAAATAAAAAGGGCCAGGGATGTGGCTCAGTGGTAAATGCCTTTGGGTTTGATCACCAGTACCAAAAAAAAAGTAGATCATCATCAACTTCTGCTGGTCCATTTGATTTTTGAAAGTCAAGGGTATGAGTTGTGGAAAATAGGGTAGATAAAGTAGGTTATCAATTTATCAGTCTGGGTGATGATGCTTTGAGTCTGAAGGAAGAGGTATAACCATGAGGTTAGGATTTCCTTGTGCAGCTATTAATCATTGCTGGAGGCCATTCTGAGGAGGTATGGTCTCATTCTGTGAAGCTCTGCCTGAGGGTGGCTCCATAAAAATAAGCAGCCTCCAAAGATGATAACTTTGAAGGACTACTCATATGAATAAACACATTTGCACAGTAGAATCATATATAGTTCAGTCTCTGGGGAAAGATGATCTTGATTCAAATATCAGTTCTAATATTTATTAGCTATGTAATTTTTTTTTTTTTTTTTGTGGTACCAGGCATTGAACCCAGAGGCACTTAACTACTGAGCCACACCCCCAGTCTTTTTTGTATTTTATTTAGAGATAGGGTCTTGCTGAGTTGCTTAGGCCCTCACTAAGTTGCTGAGGCTGGCTTTGAACTTGAGATCCTCCTGCATCAGCCTCCTGAGCCAATGGGATTACAGGCGTGTGCCACCATGTTCGGCCTAGCTATATAATCTTGAGCAAGTTATTGAATTTCTCTGACCTTTACTCTTCTCATTTGTAAAAAGGACATAGTTGTACCAACTTCATTGTGTCATAAGGATTAAATGAGATCCCAATGAAAAGTGCTTAATAAGAATTGAGGTAGCTAGGCATGGTGGCACATGCCTGCAATTCCAGTAGCTTGGGAGGCTGAGGCAGGGGGATCTTGAGTTCAAAGCCAGTCTCAGCAACTTAGTGAGGCCCCAAGCAACTTAGTGAGAACCTGTCTCAAAATAAAATATAAAAAGAGCCAGGGATTAGTGGTTAAGTGTCCCTGGGTTCAATCCCCGGTATCAAAAAAAAAAAAAGAAAAGGGGGGGGGAGGGGCTAGTATTAACTACCATTGACCTGTCTCATTTCCCGGGATCACATCAGGAAGCTATTATTTAACCTACAGGAGGGGACTATACCCACATAACAAACTCATGTTTAAGTTTAGGGTGTCCTCTGCAGTGGTGGCCACAAAGACAGGCAACATTCTTACTCCTCAGTTGAGTTTTGGCTTCTAGTCAATCAACATGAGCTAAGACTGGCTACCATGTTGCTAATCACTCAAGGAAAAACCCCAGGGAGGGAGAGGCTTTTGAGAGCCTGCCTCCTTGGCAGTGTCTGATGTGAGGAATTTGCTGAGGACTCCAGTTAAGGCCAAACACCCAGTAACTTGTGACTGCAAGGAGGACAAACGAACAATTTAACTCATTTTCTTCTGTATAATTTGTATTTACGAGACATGTTTAATTCATGTTTCTATCACATGGGAAGCCTTTCCCTTGAGTTGAATGGTGGGGGTGGGGAGTGGTGACATCAGTAGGCTTTGCCACTTCCCTTGACTCAGTGGCCCCAGGGCCTATCCCAGGGTTGGGGTGCAGGGCAGACATTGTTCCCACAGATGTGTGCTGACCGAATCTGAACTCACTTTAGGAAGGGAAACATGTCACTACTCAGCTCAGCTGCAGATGTTTAGCCCAGGAGCCCACATTTGCCAGTGTCCTGGGAATGAGAGTAGTGGGTGGGAGATCTTTCTGTCTTCCTGCTCACAGACTTCAGTGATGCCGGAGTTTTGGATTAAGTCTTAGTCTTTGATATCCCAGCCCCTGCCTATCTTTCTCTTGAATCTTCTCTCTCCTTATTGCTTCCTTTGGCAAGATTAATCCACATTAAGTTTTCTGAATGTGTCTCTGTCTCTCCCCACTGCCTCCCTGCTCCTCTCTGCTGTGCTCTTCCCTCTGCCTGAAACACTTTGCTTTTCTTTCCCAGTGCCAACCTGATTATATCGCAACTATTCAAGTCTAGGTTGATCTCACAACACCTGGGTTCTTTTCTATCACAGCATGTTCTATAAAAACAGCTGTCATGGAATGTCTCTATAATTTGAGTGGGCAGGAGCTGGGACTCTTTCTCTCTTGCTCACCATTACAACCTGTGTCTGGCATGAAGCCCATAAATGTGTGTTGAGTGAATGTTGGGGCCCACCCCAGAGATGGCTTGCCTCTTTAGGGAGGCCTGCCCAGTGCTTTGTGGAGGTTATATACCAGGCAGGCAGGGGATCAGCAGAAGAACTCTGTTCCAAGGGACTGATTGTCACTATTGCTGAGATATGGGTTGGAGTTCTTGCTGAAATGTGCCCACAAAATGATTTCCATTCCTTGGTGTGCTGGGGCCTCCTTGAGATGTCCCTTCTGTGTTCATCCTTTCCCTCTGCATTGCCTCTTTTTTTACATGCATCTGAGACCCGAATGAAGGGCATGCTTTATGTGGATCTGAAAAAGGCGATTGAGGCATCTCTGAGTGATCAGATCTCAGGGCCCCTCTGCTACTGTCCCTTAAAACATTGGCCAATCCACAGCTCTAGGCTGCTTCTTGGGAAAGGGTAGAACAGAAATGCTTGGACAGGAGGACAGGGGAAGGGTTGTGCATTTGGTTCTTGGAAAAGGTGGGTGTATGCAGACCTATGTTCCTCAGTGGGATGTGGAGCCCTTGTAGACCTGTACAGAGCCTCTGATGGGGTGGTTTCATTCCCCCAGACTGTATAGGTGCCGAATGTTTCAATTCTAAGCAAAGGCCCAGCAAGAGCCTTGGAATCCATGCCACCTCTCTGAGGTGAGGAGGTTGGCTGCCTAAGGCAGCCTGCCATTCCCAGCCTCCTTAGCAGGTGCTACCTCATACAGAGGCCAAGGGCTCAGCACATTTAGGGGACTACCTGTGTAGCTGTGACTTTCGAGTTTGGCCCCTTCCATTTGGGGGTGGAGGTGCAGTGAGGGAGTGTGAATTTCCTGGGGTCTTTCTGGCAGGTCTATAACTTGACCCAGGAGTTCTTCCGGCATGGTAAACCAGTCAACGCTGAGAGTCAAAACAGCGTGGGGGTGTTCACCCGGGAGGAGGTGCGCAATCGCATCAGGGATGACCCTGACGACCCGGAGGCCACCAAGCGCCTGAAGCTTGCGATGATCCAGCAGTACCTGAAGGTATCTTTGCTATCAAGTATAGGTGTCAGAGTGAAGAAGACTGATTCTGGGGGAGTCTGGGTCCAAGAAGGTCTGTGCTGCTCAGAGCTCTTGTTCTTTGCCTGGCCTGGCTCTGGTGTCATTGGCTTTTCTCTGGGTCCTCCCACAGGTGGAGAGCTGTGAGAGCAGCTCACACAGCATGGACGAGGTGTCCCTGAGCGCCTTTGGGGAGTGGACGGAGATCCCTGGTGCCCACCACATCATTCCCTCAGGCTTCATGAGGGTTGTAGACCTGCTGGCTGAGGGCATCCCTGCCCACGTCATCCAGTTGGGAAAACCCGTCCGTTGCATTCATTGGGATCAGGCCTCAGCCCGCCCTCGGGGTCCTGAGATTGAGCCCCGGGTGGAGGGCGACCATAATTATGACACTGGAGAGGTTGGTCAGAGTGGAGTGGGTCCCCAGGGGAGCAGATGGGATGAGGATGAGCAGTGGCCAGTGATAGTGGAGTGTGAGGACTGCGAGGTGATCCCTGCGGACCATGTGATCGTGACGGTGTCGCTGGGCGTGCTCAAGAGGCAGTATACCAGCTTCTTCCAGCCAGGCCTGCCCACAGAGAAGGTGGCTGCCATTCACCGCCTGGGCATCGGCACCACCGACAAGATCTTCCTTGAATTCGAGGAGCCCTTCTGGGGCCCTGAGTGCAACAGCCTACAATTTGTGTGGGAGGATGAGGCAGAGAGCCACACTCTCACCTACCCGCCGGAGCTCTGGTATCGCAAGATTTGTGGCTTCGATGTCCTCTACCCGCCTGAGCGCTATGGCCACGTGCTGAGCGGCTGGATCTGTGGGGAGGAGGCCCTTGTCATGGAGAAGTGCGATGACGAGGCAGTGGCTGAGATCTGCACAGAGATGCTGCGTCAGTTCACAGGTGTGCCCTTTGCTGCCCTTTCCAGCTGGCCCCTTCCTCTGCCAGCATCCCAGCCAGACCCTTGGCAGCTCTCCCTTCCCCAGATTGTGAAACCGAGATGGCTGTGGGCCCAGGGAGCCACTGCAGGGCACCATCTCAGCCTCTGGCTCCTGAATTGCTGACACTCTCACTTTAGGGCTTGAAATACTCAGTGGGTTCTGTGTTTCTTGCCCTTCTAAGGACTGATGGCAAAAACTCGGACATCACCTATTCCTTTCTCATGGTCTTCCTAAGAGTTGGGTTTGTGTTTTGTTCTCTGATTCTTTTAATTAAACACTTTCTACACATATTCCCAGGAGAACTTCATAGGGACCCCTGACATTAGATGGGGAAATATGATTTTCTGTAATTTTTTTTTTTTTTTTTTGCAGTGCTGGGGATTGAACCCCCAGCCTTGTGCTAAGCCAGTGCTGTACCAACTGAGCTACATTCCCAGCTCCTGTAGTTATTTTTAAAGATAGGAAAATTAGGGTCCTGAGAGATGGAATGTTTTGCTGGGGGTCACCAAGAGGTGATGAGCAGGCCTCCCTCCCTTCTCTTCCACCCTCAGTACCTTCTCCTGGCAGCCTGATCTTCCTGGAGCCCTGGAGGTGGGTGGAGTTGTTTATTCTGGGATGCCTTCTGTATGTATGCAGCCTTGTTTCTTATCCTTCCTCCTCTTGGATCTTCTGACTCCCCAACAGGGAACTCCAACATTCCAAAACCTCGGCGAATCCTGCGCTCAGCTTGGGGCAACAACCCCTACTTCCGAGGTTCTTATTCATACACACAGGTGGGCTCAAGCGGGACAGATGTGGAGAAGCTGGCCAAGCCCCTGCCCTACACCGAGAGCTCCAAGACAGCGGTGAGTGGGGATGTATTTGGTGAGAGGCCTGGGAGCGGGTGTGCCGGTGTTTTTTGTATGTCTGGTCCAGATTGAGGAAGAGTATGGGGTAGTGTTCCCTAAGATGTGCTCAAGTCAGGCAGCAATGGAATGGCACCTATAATGAAAGAGAAAACAAGACAATGTGCACTTAACATCTGGAAGAAAAAAATGGAATCAAATTGAAACTTTAAACGCATTCTTGGGATGATAAAAACTGAGCCATTTCATTCTGTTAGCTAATATGGTAGCTGTTAGCCACATTTGGTATAAATTAACCAGAACTTTAATTAATAAATTAAAAATTTAGTTCCTTGGTTACATTCATCTTGTTTCAAAGTTAATAGCTGCATGTGACAAGGGGTTACCATATTGGATTATGCAGCTACAAAATTTTTCAGCGTCATAGAATGTTCTGTTGGATAGCACTGATTTAATGGAAATATTTCCCACTATGTTTTAGAAAATCAAATTAAGAAGAGTGCCCACCCCCCAATTATGTCACCTGTACACTAAAGAAATGGTAAATCTGAGAGAAATGTATACTTTTGCTCCCATAAAGTGGGTTTTTAGTTTTCCCAACCAAGTGTACACATAACAATAAATGTGACAACCCCCACAGAGTTAAATTTAAAACAATTCTTTGGCATAATTGGTGAAGGAAATTTCAGTCAACCAAGGTGCACTGTGTCTGCCCTGCTGAGCTCAGAGGGAGAAAGGAAAGAGGTCTTCAGAGAGGTCCCTATACTGCCATAGCCATCTTTGTAAAAACCAAACCTCTTGTCACCTGCCTCAGGACTAGTGCATGTAAAAAAACAAAGTAAAACAAAAATAACTGTGGCTTAAACAAGATAAGTTTTTTCCATCACACAAAAGAAAATCTGGAGGTAGGCATTAAGGAGAACCTAGTATTATTAGCTACCGACTTCTGTCTTCAGGGCCACCTGTGATCCAAGAGGGGTGCAGAGGCTCTGGCTCTTACATCTACATCTTAGGCTAGAAGAAGGAGAGGCAGATAGGCCAAAAAAAAAAAAAAAAAAAAAAAAAAAAGGGAATCCCTTGGAGCTGAGATATGGGCCTCTAAGCAACCATGCATTTGTATCTCACTGGCCAGAACTTTGCCATGTGACCACACCTTGATGATGGAGAGGCTGGACCACATCATTTTTATGTGGGATGACATTTGGCCCAGTTAAAAACTAGGGCTTTATTACTGAGGAGATAGAGGAGAAAGAGTGGATATGGGAATAGATGTCTGCTACAGTATCCTTCCTGCCACCTTTTCTATTTAATAACCTCTATGGGTTTCTTGTTGGTGGGATACAGCTTTATCTGGGAACTTAATAGAAAAGCACACTCTGACTGCCCCCCAGAGCTGCTGGATTAAAAACTGCATTCTGTCAGGTTCCACAGCTGGTGCCTTGGCACTTGCAGTTTGAAAGGCACTGGAATAAAGTCCACAGTCAGGCTTGAGATGCAAGAACTTTGCCTGGATTTCATCAAGAGAGCCTGCTTTCTCCAGGTTGATCCCTGGCTATACAAAAAATCTTACTGTCCCCTACAGTGGTGCATTTTTGCCCCCACTTTTACCTTTCTCTGATTGTTCTTTGCCTATTTATTCATCCAGCCTCTTCTGAGAACTGGCCCAAAGGTCCTCTCCTCTGGGAAACTTTATGGGATCCCTAGGCCTCTTTTCTTTTTTTTTAGTACTGGGGATTGAACTCAGGGGCACTCGACCACTGAGCCACATCCCCAGCCCTATTTTGTGTTTTATGTAGAGACAGGGTCTCACTGAGTTGCTTAGCACCTCGCCAGTGCTGAGGCTGGCTTTGAACTCGCTATTCTCCTGTCTCAGCCTCCCTAAGTGCTGGGATTACAGGCTTGAGCCACCGCGCCCGGCTCCCAGGCCTCTTTTCTGAACTTTTGGCACCTCACCCAAACACCTACCACATCATGTATGACCATTGTTTAGTAATTGGGTTTCATGTCTGGCTTCCCCACCAGCATGGAAGCACCTCAAAGCAGCAGCCTGCTCACCTTTTATCATCCAAGTGCCCAGAACAGTCCCTGGACCCTGATAGGGGCTCTATAAAGGTTTGTTAAATCACCACCTGACTTTATCGAATGCTTATGTTCTTCCAGGTTCTAAGTGCTTACATACATGATTTCACTCAGTCCTTATAACTTACCCTCAGAAGTAGGAGGTATAAACACAGTTGGCCAGTGAGAAAATCAAGGCTCAGGGAGGTTAAACCACTTGCCCTGTTTGCTACTAAGAGGCTCACAGAGCATTTGAGACTGTAGAGCCTGGACTTCTAATAGCCTCAGGTCAGAAAGAGCCAAGGTGTGGATGTTTGGGGAAGAAAGAGGGGAAGGCGACCAGGTGGGATGTGTAGTTCCTCATCCTGTAGAAGCAGCAATACCTGCATCTCAGATGCCTGCTCACTCTTCTCTGATTTGTAGTAGGGATGAGGGTTCTAGGGCATTCAAGGAGCCCTTTGGCCTTTGCTGCTCCTCCACCCTCACCTCCTTGTCCCCCCACCCAGCCCATGCAGGTGCTGTTCTCTGGTGAGGCCACTCACCGCAAGTACTACTCCACCACCCATGGTGCTCTGCTCTCTGGCCAGCGCGAGGCTGCTCGTCTCATCGAGATGTACCGAGACCTCTTCCAGCAGGGGACCTGAGGGCTGTTCTCCCTGCCTAGCGAGCGTGTTCCTTAAAGAACAACTAACTCGTGGCTGCCAGCCCCTGCCCCTTGCCCCCTTGTTTTCCTAACTTCCCCTCTGTAGAATAGATTTTTATCTTTTGTAGAGCTAGATAACCTGGCTGGCCTCAGACCCCGCCCTGTAGCTTTTCCTTTTTTCCAGACCAGGTGGTGACTCAGTGGGGCCCTTGATTTATTTACATCTGTGCTGGGAGCTAACTTCCTGTGCCTCCCCCCTTCCCTCCTTGTTATTGCAAGTGCCTTCAATACTTTGCATTTTGGGATAATAAAAGAGGCCACCCTTCCTCTGCTCCTCAGCTTCTCTCCTCAGTTCTCCTCAGCCTGTGTGTGTGTGTTTTTAATAACACCTCCTTTGAGTGGAGGTTGATGGGGGGAGCTGTAGCCGGGCTATATCCGCAGAAGGGTAGGTGCCTGCATTTACTGGAGAAGGTGTCCCCTCACCCTAATCTGTTTGTGGCTGTTCAGCGAGGCCCCTCAGGAATACAGGCCTCTCCCTGCCCAGTGCTGGCTTTCAGGATGGGCCTAGATCTGCCTCGTGGCCCTTTACCAGACTTCTTGGAGCTTGATTGGATGACAAACTGCATGGAGTGAGGTGAGTTCCATGCGAGGGAACCCCAGTTGTGGCTCCATACCAGGCTCAGATGTGTTCATTATTAATCTGTTGCTGGTCATAGGGTGGTGGATCTGGGCCTTGCAGAGGTGTCTTTTGAGCCTCTGGGATTGTGGGTAACATGACCATTTTTGAGGGGCAGGGAGATATCCTGAGTATGACCCACCTGCTGTGTTCCAAGCATCTGCCACTTATGGAAGGTGGGGCTAGACCTTTCCTCTCTTTTTGTGAGTGGAAACACATGTTCCCCCACTTATATTCCACCCATACACCTACAGACACTTCTTATGCACATATAGACATAAACTCTCCATCCACATACCTACACATAATGTGAGCCTACGCACACACATGCACATACCTGGGTAGAGACACTAGTATTTACAAAGTTTTTGCCAAGGATTCATACCCACCTGCTGGCATAACTTAAAAATTTTAAGTATATATACTAATTTTTTTTTGAGCAAAGGAATCTATCTATGTAGTCAAACCCAAAAGCCCATTGAAATATCCTCTTTTTTGGAGGGTGGGTATTGGGGATTGAACCTAGGGGTGCTTAACCACTGAGCAACATTTCCACTTTCTTTTATTTTTTATTTTGAAATGGGTCTTGCTAAGTTGAGGGTTTTCCTAAGTTGGTGAGGCTGGGCTTGAACTTGTAATCCTCTTGTCTCAGCCTCCTGAGCTGCTGGTATTACAGGCATGCACTGCAGCACCTGGAGAAGCATCCCTTTTTACATCTGTCCAGAGTCACCATTGCCCCTCCATATCCCCTTGCTATTTGTGTCAGGTGTTTCTATTACTAGATATGCCAATATTAAGATAATTTTTCCTCATTTTTATGCAAAAGTGCCAAAGTATTCATCCTGTCCTGCATTCTAATTTTTTAAACTAACGGTGTACACTGTTAGTGTAAACTAACGGTGGGCATCTTTCCACAGTAGCACTTAAACAGACAATGTAAATTTAGACCTTACTTTGGTCAAAGCAGGTCTGGCTCCATCCTGGTCCAGAGTTACTTTTCAGAAGTCATCTTGCCTTTGTGCCTTGGGAAATACCAGTCTACCTCTCACCCTCCCCAGTTCCTGATTTTCCCCACCAACTGTAGTGGGATGGACAAAAGCAGCCCCATGGCATAAATATGGGGGAGGAAAGTAATAAACAGGTTCTCAGGGTCACAGGCATAGGAATTGTAAAAGACTCCATGAGGGTGAGAGGACTGGAAATGCTTACTTGGTGACTGCATGTCAGGTGTGAGTAAGAGGGAGGGAGAGAACATTCACTTGGTGCCAGTTACGCCCTGGCAGGGTGTCATTCATAAACGCTGGGTGCACTGTCTCTTGACTTGTTATAGATGCCAACTTTGGCTGGAAGGGTGACTTATCCCTGAGGGTAAGTGAAGTCTCAGAGAAGCTAATTAGTATGCCTATCATTCTTCAGGTAGGTGTTGATTTTGAGACTTGCACTGAGATCTGCCTGACCCCACAGTCAGGCTCATTCTGTTGTATTGTATTTGATGAAAAAAAAGAGGCTGTTGCCACCAAAACAATCTGAAGCCATTGCCAGAGAGAGTGGACATAAGCACAGCTTCACTGGGAGGTTGTGTGACTGAATCTACCAAGGCTGGTCTTGTGCCTGCTAGCATTCCCCCCACCCCTGATTTCCATCCAAGAGAAATCTGAGTGCAGATGCCCATAAAAACTGTACCAAAAATTTTTATAGCAATGGAGTTCATAATAACTAGAAACTAGAAACAGCCCAGATGTCCACCCACAGAAAAACAGATGAACTGTAGTGTATTCACACAATGGAATACTACATAGCAATAGAATAAAATGAATGACTGCAGCAATGTGGGTTATCTCAAAGACATGGCCCATTGTTGAATGGAAAAATCCAGACACGAGGCTATCTACTGGGTGATTTCTTTTATATGAAGTTCAAGAACCTGCAAAATGAGCTGGGTGCAGTGGCTCAAGCCTGTAATCCCAGTGGCTCAGGAGTCTGAGGCAGGAGGATCGTGAGTTCAAAGCCAGCTTCAGCAAAAGTGAGACACTAAGCAACTCAGTGAGGCTCTGTCTCTAAATAAA
This sequence comes from Xerus rutilus, assembly GCA_028644305.1. Classification (NCBI taxonomy): domain Eukaryota; kingdom Metazoa; phylum Chordata; class Mammalia; order Rodentia; family Sciuridae; genus Xerus; species Xerus rutilus. The sequence goes on along the minus strand of CM053401.1, from coordinate 152,258,689 downwards.
ATACAAAATAGGGCTGGGGATGTGGCTGAGTGGTTGAGTACCCCTGAGGTCAATCCCTGGTATCCCCCTCCAAGAAAAAAGAACCTGCAAAATGAACCTATGGCCTTAGCAACAAGGAGATGGGTGTAGTTAACAGGAGTTCATGCATTTGCACATTGGTAAAAATGCAAGTTACGTACTGAATATTTATGCACTTGTTTTGTATTGTGTGACTCAATTTAAAAGATTAAAGTGGAACCTGAAACTCCCTCCACACCCTCCCAACCCAAAATGTGCTATGTTGATCTAGCTCATTTATTTCTTGGTAGAGACAAAGCATTCTAAGAGCAGATAAAGGGAGGAGGGACCTACTTATGCCTACTGGCTACCCAGTGATAAGGGTTGACCTTGAGTTCATATAGAATGTCACTGTTTATCAGATCCATTTTCTGCGTGTCCCTCATCTTCTCTGTGTTTGCAGACATGTGAGAAAGACGAGGAGTGTTTCCCAGTAGAGGAAATCGAGGTTCCCAGAGGACTTGTGTGGGGCTGAGGAAGGCCACACAGCTTAGGGAGGATGTGATCTTGTGGGAGTGAGAACAACCCTGGGAGGAAGCCAACAGGGACCCTTGATTCACACAGGTGGGGACAGGTGGGGGCAGGGTGGCCCTGGAGAGTCTGCCAAACAACCAGCCCTCCAGTGTGCTGCTCCACATCAAATAATTGTATAATGTAGGTAGCATTTATGATTTACAGCTCTGAAAAGCAGATTCCAGTCAGATGAACAAGGAAGAGCATGAACTCTTCAGAAGTGTGGAGCAACTAGACACACCAGGAACACAGGATGCATTCCATGTGGCAACTAAGTTCCTGAGGTAGATGTGGCATTGATTGACAATCAAAGGGATCTGTCAAATGTGGGATGCTGAGGCTGGCACCCTTGCCAATATTGCCATATACTTCCCATTGCCTGATGAAGGTCACCTGGAGAGAAAAGTTCTTTCTTGCACTGGATTGTATGTGGACTTGGTTGGTTCCTTGTGCTTTGGGCATCAGGGAATCCACAGTCACAGCATTCAGTTGTGGCTTTGTGGAAGCCTCTGAGGGGCTGGGGTACTTCTCAGTCACTATCTCTTCCTGCCTTTGCTGCTATGTGACGATGAGTTACCGTCTACTTTGTGGGAACTGCCTGTAGTCTGCCCCTCCTGCAAATATAGCACTGAAACACCTTTGGTTTGAGTCCCTGTTAGTCAGCTTTCTGTTGTTGGGACAAAATGCCTCAGATAACTAACTTAAGAGGAGGAAAGGTTTATTCTGGCTCATAGTTGTAGAGATTTTGATCCATGGTAAATTGGGCCTTTACTTTTGGCCTGTGGTGACACAGTACATTTTGGTGGGAACACATATTGGAAGAGGTTCTCCTCAGGGTGGCCTGGAAACAGACAGGAAGGGATTGGGGTCCCAATACCCCCAGTGACCTAATTTCCTTCCATTAGGCTCCACCACTTAATGGTTCCACTATCTCCCAGTAGTGCCCCAGGCTTGTAACCATGCCTTCAAAGTATGGGCCTTTGGGGACATTTGAGACTTATTCTATAGCAGTCACTGTGCAGGGCCTGGCAAGGGTAACCCTGAGGTGCAGAGTGAGGTAAGCAGGGGCTGCTGGCTCAATTCTTGAGAATTGCCTGTCTCATTAATGGTCTTCCAAACTTAATGGTAGAGTTACGAGAGACTAGGTTTTCTTATAATGACTGGCTGGGCTGTTTGTTGAAGCTACTCCTGGTTCGTGTAGGGAATCAAACCATCAACGCATGGGAAGAGTTGTTGCCCTGCTAAGGTGACCAGGACATCTAACTTCATATTATGTATTAAATATAAGAAAGGAAGGAGTTGGTCACTGCCCTGTTGGGATACAAAAGCCATTCTTACTTCCCACGATCGTAAAGGTGGTTGGTTGACACTTTGCAGGAATGTTCAAAACCTAGATCTCAGGGAATGGAAGGTGCTGGGCATATTTTATTTCTGTAAACTCAATATTTGTGCAATTTGATCTATTGGATTGGGTATTCTCCTCTACATTCACTATAGACTCCACCTCTCTTTTTATCCCCATTACCATACCTGGAGCACATGAGGTCACACAGTCATCTCTGTCCATCCCCAGCTGAAGGCCATGTGGTCACTTTCTGTATTTCTTTTCATTTTTGAGTGGCTTCAGTGTCCTTTCTGGCTCCCTGGTCTGTTGGTTCTAACTTTGCTTAAATTAGTTTGGGTTAGGTTTCTCTCACTTGTGATCAGTACTGACTAGTTCAAATTGGTTCCAGAACTGGGGTTTTACATTTGGTCTACCATTTCCCTTGGGCTCTCTCCAATATCTTCAACTTTTGACCTTTGTTTTGTTAAAGCCAATCAGCACAATTCTAAGTCCCCGATGGAGCCCCAGTCATGCCTGGGCCACTGAAAGGGCTTCTGGAGAAAACCACAGAGCCACACCTGCTGGCCAAAGCAAAGCAAATCAAACAAAACAGCATGGCACTATCTACAGGATCTTCTGTGGATGTGAAGTGTCCAAATCAGAACTTTTTATTCTGCTCCTTCCCAGATCTCAGCTGTCTCTGGTCTTCTCCACTTGGGAACCATTTGTGGAACCACCATTTGGCTCTGTGCAAACCCCTTGAGTCATCATTGACTCATCCTGTTTTTCTTTCATACTCCACATCTGATCGTTAGATTTACCTCAGCGAATCTTGTTGGCTTTCCTTACAAAACATCCTGAATCTGCTCCTCCAACTGCTTGCATCTGTGGTCTGGGTGGCTGTAATAGCCTCTTAGGTGAAGTCCCTTCTTCCGTATCTACCCTTTTAGCCTGTCCACCACATAGCCAGTGTGATCCTTTCAAAATATCAATCCAGCCATGCTGTCTCCCTGGTTTCCACTGACAACCATCACACTAGGACAAAATGATCTCCAACACCCTATGTGATCTGTCCCCTGCCTCTCACCTCATGCCCCTCTCCCCTTCCATTGGCCCTGGCTGTTCTCGTTGTCTGGAATACTTCCCTCCAGATATTTGCAAGGCTCCTTCCTCTCTGCCTTCAGATCTCTACTCAGACGTCACTTCTCTGGGAAGACTGCCCTGAGCATCCTGTTTTTACAGCCTCCCCCTTCTCTGTCCTCTCCCCATGACTGTTTCTTCTTAGCCCTCCCTTTTCCTTGATGTTATTTCTTTTTTTGTGTGTGTTTGCCTATTCATTGGCCTATTCCTCTTCCCACTATAATGTAAACTTCAGGTTACCCATTATGAGTAAGTAAGTTTCATGTTCATGGTTTCATATATAGGATGTCCAAAATAGTGCCTGGCATAATAGTAGGCTATCAATAAATATTTGCAAAATGAATGAATAAGGAAATGAAGATACCAAGCTAAATAGTGTCACCATGGGGACCCACCTTCCATGCTGGTGACAGTCCTGGCTTTCCCTTGTCAGCTCTCTCCCCTTAAGCCTCTCGTACTCCCCTCTCTCTGAGACTTCACCCTTCTCCCTGTCCCCAAAGCAGTGTGGCCTCCTGCTTCATAGATAGGCAGAAGCCTCCTAGAGGTCATGTCCTCACCCAATCAACAAGTTCTCCAGCTTCACACCTGCGCTGTGGGACCTTTCTCCTGACACAATGGGAGATGAGGCTCTGCCTCTTTCAGGGTGACTCTCCACCTGTGCATTCCTTGTTCCAAATATAGAGGCCTTGCCGCGGCCTCCTCACTCCCCCATCTCTCTACTCCATCCTTTCTATCCATATTTCTATGTGTTCCTGTCTCATTGCCCTCCCTTTCTTTGCTCCTCTGGATAGTCAACTTCACAGAAGCATTTTCTACACTTGCTTTTTCTGCATCCTCACTACCCTCACCCTAGCAGTTGTTGTTGAGGGATCCTCATATTGCAGAGAGAGACACACGTGAGGAATAATCCAGCGGCTGGATCTCTAGAAGCAAGTGCTTTCTCTCGGGACTATAACCCACATCCTCTTGCGCCATCTACTGGCCGTATGAGAACAAAACCTTGCTGCGCTGAGAACATGTCCTGGTTTCTCTGAGCTTTTAAAAGTACAAACAAATGAAACGACACACAAATAATATTAAATTACAGGTCCTCCTTTTAATTAAAACTATAATGTAAATTTCAGGTTGCCCATTATGAATAAATTAACTCTACAGTGCCATTTATTTTTCATTCTGGACAATAAAAGGAGGCCTATTGGTCCCTAAAGTAATTTCTTATGTTTGTTCATTTATTCATTTGTCCATCAAATGTTAATGACTTACTTTTGTATGCTGGGCACTATGATAAGAAACTTTGTGTTTTTTTAACATGAAAACTTATTTAATGACAGTACTTTTGGAATTATACATCTCTAAACACAATAGTCCTACAATAAAATTGGTTTTGGGTGGAAGGTGGGGGATTTAGTACAGAAAGGCTCACTTAAATAACAGTTGGGAAGGAAAGTTCCTTTGTGTGTGTGTGTGTATGTGGTTTGCTCTATTATTTGTTTTAGGGGCAGGGTGAACTGAAAGATCAATGGTTTTTAGCTACAAAATATACTCAGTTGATCAAAATTGACTAGAGAGCAAATCTACATTTTTAGGTGGTCTTTCAAAATAAGTTCTCTGTTCTGAGCTATCCATTAACTACTGGGGATTCAAACTCACCCCCTCATTAAAATACATATTCATGCTGAGCACGGTGGTGTATGACTGTAATCCCAGTGGCTTGGGAGGCTGAGGCAGGAGGATTGCAAGTTCAAAACAAGCCTCAGCAACTTGGCGAGGCCCTAAGCAACTTAGAGAGACCTTGTCTCTAAATAAAATATAAAAAAGGACTGGGGATGTGGCTCAGTGGTTAAGCATCCCTGGGTTCAGGCTGTCATATAACAAAATAAATAAATATTCATAAAATGTTTACAGTTGTGGTGTTCTAGTTACAAATAGCTTCTACTTTTCTAGTATATAATTTCACTTTGGAAAAACTTTATGCTTCAAGAATTAAGTTTACTTTCAATCCCCAGCACCACACACACACAAAAGAATTAAGTTTACTAAATCAATAAATAAAATATGTGAACTTTTCTTGTCCCCCAGGTGAAGCTGGACTTATGGGTTGTATATGATTCTTTTATGTGTGGACATAAGTAATAGAGGTGTGAGGAAGAAATTTTTGGTATGAATATATTTACTCTGTCCCAGTAAATCTGGCTTCCTTGTGGGGACAAAATAAGGTCCTATTAAAAAAAACTTATTAATTGGAATAGAATGGCATATATAGCTCACAGATCATGAGTGTACAACTTTTGAAATTTTGAACCTCCCATGTAGTTAGAAACAGAAGCATCCCTTGTGCCTCTTTCAGTCATTACCCCCACCAATGATGTATTAGCTTGTAACTGTAACAGAATACATGAGATAATAAACTTATAAAGAGAAAAGTTTTATTTTTTCTCAGCATTTTGGAGGTTTCAGTCTGTGGTTGGGTAGACCCACTGCTTCTGGGCCTGTGATGATGCAGTACGTCAGGTGGAAGAGCACCTGGGTACTCACCTCATGGCAGCTGGGAAGCAAAGAGAGGAAGAGGTCCCAATATCTTCTTTGAGGACACGCCCCCAATGCTCTAAGTTTCTTCCAATAGGCTCCACCTCCTAAAGGTTCTCCCACCTCCCAATACTGGGAGCCTGCCACATACTGGGGACCAAACTTGTAACACATGAGCCTTTGGAGCTCTTTAAGATCCAAACTACAGCAAATGGTTACCATTGTTGAGACTTTTCACACCTTAGTTTAGTTTGTGCCCATTTTTGTACTTTATGTAAACCTACATTATTATAATCAAATCTCTGAGATACATCTCTGTGTGGCTATCATTTGTTCATTCTGTCAGATAAGATTCTGCTGTGTGATGTGTTAAGATTTATATATCCCCTCTGGTTATGGACACTGGATTTGTTTCAAGATTTTGGCTATTAAAAACTATGGCTATGAATATGCTACTGTGTATCTTCTGGTGAATGTATAAATGCATTTCTGTTGGGTACTTATCTAGGAGAACTGATGGGCCATAGAGTAGGAGCAGATGAGCCTGGCTTTAGAAGTTCAGGGTATAATGGCTCCAAGCCCCTGAATTTAACACTAGTGGAAAGCATAGGATTTCTCCCTGCTTCCCCTACAGGGGTGTTGACACTCAGTTATCTCTCTTCATTCTCCTCTTCTTCGTATGACCTTGACCTGAGAAAACTCAGCTGAATATCCTTCCAGTTGATATCACAACAGCTGATGGCTGGGGCCCCTGCAGCCCTCTTTTCTATCAAATTATCTTTGGCATGTGCTTGATACCACCATGTACACTCAGGCAGCCAGCACATGGATCCCATTGGCAGGAGGGAGCCAAGGCCCTGGGACGTTCCAGGGGTAGCTGACATTCCCATTCCTCTTCAAGTTGACTTGCCGTCCTCCACCCTGGTCCTCCACCCTGGTCCTCCATGGTCCACCTCATTGTTCTCCGTGGCCAAATTGGCAGGTCAAATGGTGATGGGATTGGATTCAAGACTGCTGTTTCCTTTTCACATTGAACAGTAATTTTCCTCTTCTCCTCCTTTCTGTTTCCATTTTGTGCTGGATTGTTTGTATCCCACTTCATAAATTCTTAGTGAAACATCTTTGCTTTCCCCCACCGTCTTGCTCCTCAGAATGTGATCCCCAGACCAGCAGTATCAGCATATCTCCTGGAACTCATTAGAAATGCAGAATCTTAGACTCCTCTTCCAGATGGAATCAGAATCTGCAATTTAAACCAGATCCCTGGGTGATTTGTGTGCATATTTGGATCAATGTGTGCTGACTACCTTACTAATGGGGGACACTGGGCTGTGTCTCCTGCTTTTCAGAGAGCAGGAATCAACTCCTTACCCCCACACCTTGTCTTTCATTGCTAGGCCTCTCAGCTCCCTCCTTCTTCCAGGGAGTTGCCCATCTTTAAGTTACCATGCAGGCAGATGTTAGGGCTTCCCAACAGCCTGGATGTCCCAGGGCTGGGATAGCCTTCTGTCTCTTGCATATCTAAAGCCCTGCTCTTCAAGGTGTGCTGGTGGATTGGCAGCATTCATCTTACCTGGGACCTTGTCAGAGATTCAGAACCCCAAGTCCCACCTTGGACCTGCTGGATCATTCTGTATTTTTAAAAAGAGCTGCAGATGCTTTGATTGCAAGGTAAAGTCTGAGATGGGCTGTCTACACCACCGGTTTCTCACTCTGGATCATCTGGGGAGATTAAACAACAACAACAACAATAACAACCACCACCACCATCCAGAGTTTCAGGCTTAGAGTTATGATTTCCATGCTCGTTGCACATTGCAATCACTTGGGGAATTTAAAAGCCATGGGTGCCCAGGGCCACCCCCAGAGCTCTGTTTGAATCAGCCTCACCTCTGTGCTCTTCAATGTTGGCAGCAACTCCTGTCTTGGATTTTCCAGTAGGGGCTTCCTTGTGGCTTCTTCTGCAATGGCCTTCGTTCCATAAGTCAGGGAACCAAAGAGGGGAACTTGACCCAGCATATGTACTCCAGCTCTTCATGCAGGAATTGGGGAGCTAACCCTGAAGGGGATCAGATCTCTTGGGCTATTACAAGACAGACTTGGGTCAGTGGTCCATCAGCTTTCTACCTGCATAGCCCCTACTGTGACTGGTGTTCTTTTTTATTTTTCCATCTAGTGAACAATCACAGGTGCTTTTGTGGAAAGAGAATGTTAACAAAAGAAAGCCTGTGATGTCATAGCATGGGCCTTAGTCAAGCATAATCAGCTTTCTCCTTCATTTAAGGGATTCTGGGACAGTGCAGTTACCCAGATTAATCCATTTTACGGATCAAGCCATATTGAAGGGGTAAATTTTTGGACAATTTGTCGTCATTTCTGTTTTCCTAGACTTGCCATTTTATGTCTTGGGCCAGTAGAATATGATGACAAATTCTTCACCATCAAACTTTTACATCCCACAATTGAATAAAAGGAGCTTAGCAATGCCTGAGAGGCATGGACATTACCTCTGAATCATCAGAGACATTTGATTAGGAACCATTGTTTTTTTAGTTTCTCTTTTTTTCTATAACAATTCTTTCTCCTTTTTTCTTCAATTCTCTATACTGAAGCACGGCATGCAGTGTGCATGGTAGTACTCTTAGTGGCCTTGGATTGATCTGAGACTGTATCTGTCCTGAGCATCTTTCCTAAGCCTTTGGGGAACCAGCTTGCAAGGAATCCTAGGCTTTTGTTTTCCATTGGTGCTATCTGTAAGTGATAAAACTCTTTTATATATGTTGTTGTATATATATGGTGTTCCATCCCACCAGATTTTGACAAATTGGTAACCAGTGTATGGTAAACCTGCTTCACAGAGAGATTACTCAAAATATGAGTATATGATGAATGAATGATCAGCGTGCACTGCACAGTTCTATGCCACCAGCCAGGTAAAGATATAAAACATTGCCAGCACTACCAAGGCCCCTTTCATGAACTTTCTTGTCTTAGTTCATTTTCTGTTGTTGAAAATAATAACAGAACACCTGAGACTGGATAATTTTAAAGAAGAGAAATTTATTTTGATTCTTGGTTCTGGAGGATGAGAAGTCCAAGGGCCAGCATTTGCTTGACTTCTGGTGAGGGCCTCATGTTGCTTCAACTTGTGGCAAAAGGGGAAGTGGGTGTATGTGAAAGAGGGAGAACATGAGGGGTGGACTTGCTTTATGACAACCCCTCTCATGAGAACCAGAACTCACACAAGAAAAACGTGAATCTATTCGTTGTTTTTTTTTTTTTTTTTTTTTTTTTTTGGTACTGGGGATTGAACTCAGGGGCACTCGACCACTGAGCCACATCCCCAGCCCTATTTTGTGTTTTATGTAGAGACAGGGTCTCACTGAGTTGCTTAGCGCCTCGCCATTGCTGAGACTGGCTTTGAACTCGCAATTCTCCTGCCTCAGGCTCCCAAAGTGCAGGGATTACAGGTGTGCGCCACCGCACCTGGCTATGAATCTATTTGTGAGGGCCCATCCTCTGGCCCAAACACCTCCCACTAGGCCCCACCCCCAATATTTTTGCTTTGAGGCGCTAAGATTCCAACACAAGAACTTCTGGGAGATGCACTCAAGCCATAGCACTTCCCAGACACAAATTCCTCTTCCTTCTCCAAAGGACTTGACTTCTAACACTATTGTTTCTGATTTGTTGGCCTGCCTTGAACTTTCCACAATTGGGAATACTCAAAATGTGATTGGCTTCTTTTGTTAAGCCTGAAATTTTTATTCATGAAATTTATCCATGTTGTATGTGGTTGAAGTTGATACATTTTTATACATATAATTTTCTTAACCAGTCTGTTGTGGTTATTATATTATTATTATTACTATTAATTATTATCATTAGTGGTGCCAGGGATCAAACCCAGGACCTTCCAATTGCTCCTCAAGCACTCTGCCACTGAGCAACACCCTGAAATCCTACCAAATCTATTTTTGTTGAACATTTGGGTGGTTTTGAGTTTGCGGCTCTTAGGCATGCTTGTCCTGTGGTGCACATGTGAACACATTTTGATTGATCTGTGCTGGAAATGGAGCTGATGGCTCAGAAAGTCACTTCATCTTCAGGTAATAAGGTGAACCAGTTTTCCCAAGGGGTTGTACTGTCTGCTGGGCTTCTGTTGTTCCCCGTTCTTTCTTGTAATGTCCTTGTCTGGTTTTAGTGTCAAGGTTTTTCTGGCCTTGTGAAGTGAATTTAGAAGTGTTCCCTCTTTTTCTGGTCTTAGGAAGAGTTTAAAATTGGTTTTATTGCATCCTTAAATGTTTGATGACATTCACAGGTGAAGCCATCCAGTCTTGGAAAATTTTAAGTTGCAGGTTTAATTTATTTCTTCCTTGTAGGATTATCTGTATTTTTATTTTAGAAGAGATTTGTAAGTTGTGTTTTAAATGAATTTGTTCATTTTACTAGGTTTCCAGATGTATTGGTTTAAATTTCATAATATCCTTTTTAATCTTAACTTATGCCCACATATCATTGTGATGTCCTGACCATTAATTTTTTTTTTTTTTTTGGCACTGGGTATTGAACACAGGTGTGCTTTATCACTGACCTGCAGCCCCAGTCCTTTTTATTTTTTTATTTTTGAGACAGGGTTTCACTAATTTGCTTAGGGCCTTGCTAAGTTGCTGAGGCTGGCCTCAAATTTGGTAATCCTCCTGCCTCAGACTCCCAAATTGCTGGGATTACAGACATGCACCTGGTTAATCCTTTATAAAGGTCAAGCTCATTGGAAAATTTTATATTATCTTAAAAGAAAGAACTTTGGGCTTTATGGTCTTCTCTTCTATACTTTTATTAACTTATTTCTAATCTTTCTTTTCCTGCTTTTTTTTTTTTTTTTTTTTTGGTACTGGGGATTGAACTCAGGGGCACTCGACCACTGAGCCACATCCCCAGCCCTATTTTGTGTTTTATGTAGAGACAGGGTCTCACTGAGTTGCTTAGTGCCTCGCCATTGCTGAGGCTGGCTTTGAACTCATGATTCTCCTGTCTCAGCCTCCCTAAGTGCTGGGATTACAAGCGTGAGCCACCGCGCCCGGCT
>CM053401.1:152104752-152247943 GCA_028644305.1 Xerus rutilus | reverse complement strand
TTTTCCTGCTTTTTTGAGACTTCATGGTCTTGTCTTCTTTTTGGGATGGATACTTACCTTATGATTTTAGCTTTTCTTCTAACATATGTGTGTTCCCCTGCCCCCACTTCGGTACTGGGAGTACCTAGAGTACTTTACTGGGTACCTAGAGTACTTTACCACTGAGCTCAGCCTCCAGCCCTTTATTTATTTATTTATTATTTTGAGATAGGGTCTCACTAAGTTGCTTAGGGCCTCAGTAAATTTCTGAGGCTGGCTTTGAACTTGTGATCCCCCTGCCTCAGCCTCTCAAGTCTCTGGGATTACAGGCATGCGCCATTGCGCCTGGCTGACATATATGTTTAAAAGTATAAATTTTCCTCTAATCACAACCTTGACTTTATCCCATAAGTTTTGATGTCCATGGGATCTTTAATGATATTTCATTTCTGATATAATTTGTGTCTTTTTTTGGCCTTTACTAGAGGTTTACCAATTTTATTGATTTTTTTTCCAAGAACCAGCTTTTCGCCTTGCTGATTTCTCCCTATTGTTTCTCATGTCATTGATTTTGTTTTTAATATTGCCTGCCTACTACTGTTTTGAGCTTAATTCTTTTTTCTAGATACATAGACAGGAGATCAGATTATTGATGTGAGATCTTCCCTCTTTTCTAATGTGAGCTTTTAGTGTTATAATTTCCCTCTCAGCACTGCTTAAGCTGTGTCCCCAAAATTTTGATCCATTATATTTTCACTTTCACTGACTTCAATGTTTTGTTTTGTTTTTAAGCAACACCATGATATGACTTTATTATGCTACTTGTTTACCTCCTAATGGAAACTTTGTTCTCACTGAGCCTTCTTCAAACTCTCCTGTCTAGACAGAGAGGACAAAATCCTGTCTAGAGACATGATACAGAGAAGGAACAATTTAATAGCTATTCCAGAGCTGATGTCTGAGGACTGTAGCTATTGAGAACAATCTGCCGCTGAGCTTTGTTTTGCTTAATGCTTCGCTCATCCCGTTATTTTTTATTATTGCTAATAAAAAGTCCACTGATGACAAACTTATGTCAATGTGATTATTTTTCCTTTCTTCGATCATCTGTTTCCCAACTCTGACTCTTCCACTTCTGATTCTCAGCATATTTGAAGATTTGCTTATTGGCTGTGATAAATAAAGTTTAAGGTCAGTGTGTCTAAATGTTGATTTCATTGTATTTATTCCAATTGAGGTTCATTGGAATTTTTCAGTCTTAGGATTCATGTCTAGGAAAGTTCTCCAATGTTATCTTTTAAGATATTACTTCTCTCCTGTCCTCTTTCACTTTCTTTTGGAGTTTTTACCTGGCACTGCTGAAGTTTCTCATTCCATTTTTCAAATTTCTTAAATTATCTTTCCTATATTCATTCTCCTTTCCCTCTGCGCCACCTTCTGGATGCTTTTTGGCATCTCTTATTGCCCCTTTCCCAGGGTTAGTCTCTCTAGTTCTTCCTCTGAGAAGATTATAAATGTACTTTCATATTGCTGGATCTCCTCCAGTGCCTGCTTTTGTTATGCTGCTGTTTGTTAGATCAGCCATCTCTTGAAGATGTTCTTTCTTTTCTTTTTCTGGTACTGAGGATTGAACTCTGGGGCACTCAACCACTGAGCTGCATCCCTAGCCCTATTTTGTATTTTATTTAGAGACAGGGTCTCACTGAGTTGCTTAGGGCCTCACTGTTGCTGAGGCTGGCTTTGAACTCACCATCCTCGTGCCTCAGCCTCCCATGCCGCTGGGATTACAGGCCTGCCCCACCACTCCTGGCTCTCTCAGAGATATTTTCTTTCTCATTTTTGACTGGGAGTTTATCCTCACTTGCTTATTGTGGAAATTATCTACGCTCTGATTTGTGAAGGGTTCTTGCTGGGTCATTTTTGCGTGGCTCTGCTAGGGCCGCTGGGCTTCCCTGAGTTTATATGAGGCTTTTTATTTTTTGGCTTTGCCTTTTTTCACCTTGAAGACAGTACACGTTTGTACCTGCAGCCACTCACAGCAGAGGCTTCAGGCTTAGATTTCTCTTGGTGACCCCTTTTCTATCTCTGGCTTCACCCCAGTGGCAGGACTTTTCTCTGCCCTGCTTCACAGGCTACCCGCCTCTGCGGAGAGCTCAGTTTCAGGTCTGTGCTGTGTTGGAGTCTGCAGTTGTGGCCTCAAGTCTGTGTCCTTGAGGGCTTTTGAGCCCTTGCCCCTAATTCTACTCAGATCTGATCTTTGAGAACCCTATGATGGATCCAAAATCACCATCCTGGCTTTCTGTTTCTCTTTATTGGCACCTGGGAATTTTCTGGTGAACTTCTCAAGAGAAGAACTGGGGAAATTATCTTCAGATTTCTGGAGGGTAGGAGGTTCCAGCAAATTGGTTATTTTGGTTATTTTGCTTGGTAGATGGTACCTTCTGTGTGTCCTCACATGGTAGAAGAGAGTTCAGTGTTTTTAAAAAATTTCCTCAAGCCTTATCTGTGATTCATGGATTATTTAGAAATGTACTTTTTAGTTTCTAAATGTTTGGAGATTTTTCCCATTATCTTTCTGTTACTGATTTCCATTGTGGTCAGGGAACACACTGTATGATTTCAATTTTATTAACTTTGTCCAAGTTTGTTTTATGACCTAGAATTTAGTATATGGTTTTATTATATGATCCAGGGGCTTGAAGAGTATTTGTATTTTGCTCTTGTGTAGAGTATGTTGTAGATGTTGATTCAATATGCTTGGTTGATGATATTGTTAAATTCTTCTATATCTTTGTGGATCTTCTGTCTAGTTCTATTAATTGTTGAGAGAATGGTTTTTTTTTTATTGGTTCTAATCAGTTATACATGACAGCAGAAAGCTTTTCAATTCATTGTATACAAATGGAGCAGTTTTTCATTTCTCTAGTTGAACATGAAGTAGACTCACACCATTTGTGCTATCATACATGTACCAGGGTAGTGATGTCCATCTCATTTCACCATCTTTCCTACCCCCATGCCCCTCCCTTTGCCTCCACTCATCCCATGGCCCTCACCCCTATTATGGATGAGCATCCATTTATCAGAGAAAACATTTGGCCCCTGATTTTTTTGAGATTGGCTTATTTTGCTTGGCATGATATTGAGAGAATGGTGTTGAAGTCTCTGACTATAATTATTTATTTGTGCTTTTGGTTCGATTGTTACTGAAAGCTTGGTCCTTGTCCCTAATCCAATAGTAAGGACAAGGTATTGAAAAACAGGAAAGATAATTTTTTTTTGGTACTGGGGATTGAACTCAGGAGTACTCCACCACTGAGCCATATATATCCCCAGCCCTATTTGGTATTTTATTTAGAGACAGGGTCTCACTGAGTTGTTTAGCACCTCGCTGTTGCTGAGGCTGGCTTTGAACTCGTGATTCTCCTGTCTCAGCTTCCCAAAGTGCTGGGACTACAGGCGTGTGCCACCACGCCCGGCTCCGAGAAGCTTTATTGCTTTGCTAGCAAAGGAGAAACACAGGGGACGCCTGTGGCAGAGGCTGTGATTCTACCTGTTAGGGGAAACAGAGGGCTTTCAAAAGGTGATTCGCAGGCTACATTACAGCTGTGCCCCATCAGGGTCATAATTCGCTATTAGACTTAAGAGACAGCCATTTCTTAGGTCTTCTGTTGCCATCCTCAAGTCTGAATTACTCCATTCCTGTGGTGTGTGTGCATGAGGACACATAACTTGACCTAGGATAGGAAGAAGGAGAAGAGGAAGGAAAAAAAATGTCAGTTTTAAAATAAGTCACAATGGCAGAGCAGCAAGTTATGTTCAAAGCATGAAGTGGACCCCTGTTATACTATCAGTTTTTTTATATTAGTAGACTTTATTTCTTTTAGAACAATTTTAGACTTACAGATAAAATGGGCAGATAGTAGTCTCCCCTTCCAATTTCTCCTGTTATTAATATCAGTGGGAAGCATTTGTTATAAGTAATGAACCAATATCGATACATTGTTATAACTAAGGTTCATCATTTATTCATATTTCCTTGCTTTTTCCCAAGGGTCCTTCTTTTGTTCCAGAATACCACATTTCATTTAGTTACTGTGTCTCCTTAGGTTCTGTGGTGTATTATGGAAGACACTAGTCCCTCTTACCCATGGGGGATATGTTCCAAGACCCTCAGGGGATGCTTCAAACCATGGACCATACCAAACCCTATACATAGTGTGTTTTTGCCTATATGCACTGTAGCATTTCCAAACAGTACCAGAGTTAATCTGTCCTTGAAAATTTTATGTCCTGGTGCCTCCTTTGCATTAGCACCCTTGTGCTTTGGGGCTGTTATCAAAGAGAACAAGGATTACTTGAATACAAGCAGTGTGATATAAGTGACTAATGAATGCATAGTGTAGATAGAATGGGGGTCCTGGACAGGACAAAGCAGGATGGTATCAGATTTTATTGTTTGACTCAGGACAGTGCACAATTGAACACTCATTGTTTATTTGTGGAATTTGACTATTTAGTGTTTTTGGACTGAAGTTGATCATGGGTAGCTGAAAGTGGAAAATGAAATCTCAGATTTGGGGTGGCAGGTAGGGGAATACTTTATGGATCTGATCTTTGTCCCCTATTCATGTCACAGAACTTCTAAAATCCTTGGAACTTCTTGAGTGGTGGGAATGTTTTCTTTTTGTTATTGTTATTTATAATGCTTCTTTTCTGATCACATCTGAGTTTATGCTAATAAGGTGACCTACGGTAAACCTTAGATATTCTCAAGGTGGGACCAGTCACCAGAAAGACCAACTGATTAGAAGATTAGAGGGCTGGAACTTCAGTCCCACTCACCCATCTCTAAGGAAGGGATGCAGCTAGATTAAGCTCTCTACAAACTCTTGAACTTTCTGTAAAAGGTCTGATGAACTTCTGGGTTGCTGAACACAGGGTTCTGGGAGGGTGGTGTACCCAGAGGGGTCATGGAAGCTCTGGACTGATTTATACTTTGCCCTATTCATCTCTTCATCTGGAAGTTCATCTGTATCATTTATAATGAACTTATAAAGTGTTTCTCTGAGTTTTGTGGGCCCTTTTAGCTAATTATCAAACCCAAGGAGGGAGAATTACGGTAACCTCAACTTATAGCTGGTCTGCAGCTTTTCTGCATCTATTGAGAATCTTTTTGTATCTGTCAAGGTAGGGATCCAGGTTTATGCTTAGTCCTTGACTTTGGCTGGTTATCTCAGTATTACTTATTGGATGATCTGCCCCTCCCCCTCTGATTTGAAATGTCACCTAATTGTTAGGTAGCTAGTCAGCCATGAAGAGGTGAACAGGAACAGTGAAAGGCCACTGAAAACCACAGAGAGCCTTACTAGACAGGTAAGCACCTGGAAGATGGGAACCTGGTGTGTCAAAACCTTCCCCCAGCCATAATTACATCCCCTTAAGAAAAACTATTGCTTCAAGATCATGTCACAGCCTGCCAGGTGGTCAGTTGACCCTCTCTAAAACTGTGTCACAACTATCCCAACCACTTCTTGTGACCAGGACATATCAGACCTTCACAAAAAAAAATTTGCTGAGAG
This sequence comes from Xerus rutilus, assembly GCA_028644305.1. Classification (NCBI taxonomy): domain Eukaryota; kingdom Metazoa; phylum Chordata; class Mammalia; order Rodentia; family Sciuridae; genus Xerus; species Xerus rutilus. The sequence goes on along the minus strand of CM053401.1, from coordinate 152,242,382 downwards.
CTATCCAAAGTGTAATAAACAGATTAAGGAGGTGTGAGAATTGAAGCAAGAACAATGGGACCCAGAAATCCTTAAAAATCTCTGACTTTGTGAGGGTCATTGTCACTCTCCTCTCCAAGAGGGCCATTCTCACCCATGAGGATGTTCCATTTCTTCCTTCTCTCTTCTAATAAACTGTGCTATTCATGACTTGAAATGCAATTAAATAAACTAATAAAAAAACTGTGCTATTCTTTTACTAAATAATAAACTGTGCTATTCTTTTATTAATCTTTTACTAAATCTTTCTAGCCTGGAATCCTCAAGCTCTGTGTGCGGGGTCTCGTCTGCAAAAATGGTGCCTTTTTTTTGTTTTGTTTTGTTTTTGTTTATTTTTTAAACTAGGGATTGAACTCATGGCATGTTACCACTCAGCCACAGCCCCAGCCATTTTTATTTCTTATTTTGAGACAGGGTCTCACTGAATTGCTTAGGGCTTCCATAAGTTGTTGAAGCTGGCCTTGAACTTGTGATCCTCCTGCCTCAGCTTCCCTAGTTGCCAGTATTGCTGGTATGGACCATCATGCTGGGCTTACAACAGTAAATGATTATAGCTGGGGAATAGGAACTTTATTAGTTTTTAAATATTGATTTAAACTTGGCTGACTTCTTTTCTAGTTTGAATTATTTATCAGCCAGTTTTCTTGGGTTTTCTGGATAGAGAATCATGTCTACAAATTTTGATAGGCATTTTCTTTTCTGTCATATGCCTATTGCTTCTTTTTCCCTTAACTTAACCACATTAATTATTGCTACTGATATCATCATTGCATTACCATTGCATAATTATTACAGTGTTGAATAAAAGGTTGACATGGGATCACAGCCTTGTTCTCAATTTTCATGGGAATACTTCTAAAGTTTCTAATAAGTTCCTAAACTAAGGGCCAACTGTGATAATCATGATCTCATTACCTGTGCCAGGTAGCCCTGACACAAATAAAACCTGTGGCACCTTTCTGTGCTCTAAAATGTCAAAAGTCAGTTTCTTAACAGGTCACAAGACATGTCTATTCCCTGGAGATGAGTCAGACAACTTGCCCAGTAAAACATCTTACTAAAGCTCTATGAAGAGAAGGATGCTGGTGGCCCACATCTAAAAAAATAAAAAATAAAAATAAATAAAGTTTCTAATAAGTGTGCTGTTTGCTCTAGGTTTCTGGTAGGTATGCTTTATCAGGTTATCTAATTTGTTTTATTGTGAATAACATTAAATTTTATCAAATGTTTTCTGCATCTCTTGAGATTATTATAGAATTTTCTCTTTTGTTAGTATATTAATTATATTGGTAACATTTCTCAGATTTCTTTGTATTTGGGGACTAGTCTTTACCTTGTTGTATTAGTCAGGTTAGATTAAGTTCTGCTTTGGTAACAAGCAAACAACCAGATCTTAATGAATTACAACAGAAATTAATTCCTTGCTCATGTCACAAGCACATTGAGGGCTGATTTCATATTTTCTTAATTCTAGGATCCAGGTTGAAGAAAAACATGGTAAAGCAGATACTGGAGGATCTTAATGTTTCTGTTCAGAAGTGGCAGGTGTTACTTCTATTCGAATTTTGTTGGGCAAAACAAGTCTGTCACTAAGTCTGATGCCAGTAAGGCAGGCATATGATCCTTCTGCAGGGATGTGCCTAGTAGGTAGGGGGAGCAAATGTTTTGACAATAATACAGTCTACAATATTGGTTGTGATATATAGTTACTTTAATGTTACTGACTTTATTTTGCAAGTATTTATTTAGTTTTTTGCATTTATGCTCACAAGTGGCCTATAGATTTTTTTTCTCTTGGGATTTAAAAACAATTTGGATTGCATTATATCTTTTTACTACGTAGATTGGGAAAGCATGTATAAAATGTTAGTTATCTGTTTCCTAAAGGATTAAAGAATTTACTTGTAGAACTGGCCGGGTCTAGTGCAGTGTTCGTGTGCATGTGTGTGTGTGTGTGTTTTGGATAGATGTGTGGCTACCATTTTAATTTATTTTATGAAAATCTATTGATTTTCTACTTTTTTGATGGAGATCCAATTTTGGAAGTTTTCATTGAAAATTGGCCTTTTTATGTTAGTTTAAACATTTGGTGGCAAAAAGTTGTTTATGGAATTCTTTTTTGTGACTGGTTATATCTCTTTTGTATTTTAGATTTGTACCTTTTTCCTCTATATTTCCACTGATGAGGCTTTGTCAAGGGTACTTTGTTAAAAAGAAAGAGTCGTTTGTGTTTGAGGATGTCTGCCTCTTACATTTATTCCTGAATGATATTCAATGTAGTTTAGGAAACCAGTCTCTCCTTGTGGCTCCTACACACCAAACAGGTGTGATCTGGACCCTATGACAGATGAAAACCCTGGGGCTTGGTAGGGAATAGTCCTTGTCCCAGGCTATAGAAGTGTGTCACCCAGTCTGGACCAGTGTGGTAGTTCAGGAAATGAACTACACTAGTATAGCCACCTGTGGTAGGTAGATAGTGCAGGTGACCTCAGTTCTTCTCTCCTCCTTATGTCTGCATGCTTTTCCATGTGACCTCCCATCTGCTCCCACTAAGGAGGTGCTTATGGGCTGAATTGTGTCCCTGCCTTCAAATTAATTGGAGTTCCAACCCCAATACCTCAGAATGTGATTGTGTTTGCAGATAAGGTCTTTAAAGAGGGAATTAATTTAAAATGAGGTTTAGAGTGGGCCCTCATTCAGCATGACTTGTCTCCCTAAAAGAAGAGATTAGGATATAGAAGCATACAGAGACAAGTCCATGTGTAGACAATAAGGAGAAGCCAACTGTTTATAAGCCAAGGAGAGAGACCTCAGAAGACACCAGTCTTGCCAATATCTTGACCTTGGACTCCTGGCCTACAGAATTGTGAAGATTTCTGTTGTTTAAGGCACACAGTCTGTGATACCTTTTTAATGACAGCCCTAGAAAATGAATATAGAAGTGGAGTCTATATTCACACACTTCTTGAATCCAGGTTTGACCAGGTGACCGTAAGCCAAGAAAATGCAGTGGAGGTGAATGAGTGCCAATAGGCCTTGGGCATTCTACGGGTGCTCTTGCATTTCTGTGGTCACCACGACAACATGCTTGGCTTAGGCTGATGGAGGATGAAAGACATGTGGAGCAGAGCTGAGTCACTGTGGTCATACTGGTCTTCCTAGCCAGGGCCAGTCTAGATCAGCAAACAGCCAGCTAGCCTTTAGACTAGGAATGAACCTGGCCAAGCCCAGTAACTTGGACATGTGATCATGACAGTAAGATTTTGTGACTGGTTGTTACACAGCATCATATGGTAATAGGAGGCAGTTGCTCATCCCTGCACCTGGCCTAGCCAGAAGAAGATGGGGAAGGAGTGTTGGGGCCTGGGCTGAAATTGTAGGGACCTAGTTGTTGTCTAGAAGACTGAGTTGAAGGAATAACCAAGGATGATGCCCTAGAGCCAAAGCCAGGGAGCCTAGGGCCATAGCAGTAGATACAACGTGGAGAAGAGATTCAGAAAGACACAGCAACGTGATTCTCAGACTTCTTGCCAGGAACACAGCCACTCTCAGGATGTGACACTACCATTCTGTAGTTATATCTTTTTTGTCTACTTAGGGGAGTCCCCAAGCTTTTCCTGCTTGTGGTCCTGGCGTCATTTAGCAAATGCTGCTTGCTGGAAGCTGGCTGGCTCTCATCTGTTGTAGGGTTCAGGTCCCACAGGATGCCTCTGGGCTGGTTATTAATTGGACCATGGGGGCTTCTGGAGAAGTTGAGGGCTAACTCTGCCACAAGATTCACTTTCACTGTGATACAGCAGAGAATCATTCAGCCAATATTGGGTCATATACTTTTCTTCCTTGGAGCAGAGGAGGTTTTCTTGCCTCACTGGCTTTTAGGTTAGCTATGTGACTTGCTTTGGTCATCAGAATGTCTGTCATGGACAGACATGATGCAATAGGAGCTGAAGCTTTTAATATGTGGGTACAGTTGGTTTTGAATTCTTGTGTACTTGTCACTTGTCATGAGAAGTGCATGGCCTAGAGAGCTGAAGTTTCAAGGAGAATATGGAAAAAAGGGTAAGAGTTGTGAGCCCATAAAAGCCTAGAACCCAACCTGGGATCTATAGACAGTCACAAGCAAAAAAGGTAAATGCTTGCAAGAAAAATAAATGCATATTATTGTAATCTGTGAATTTAGGAGTAGTTTGTTTCACAGCTTCATTGTAGTAAAAGCTGACTGATACACCTTTCATCCAGCCCAAGAGAGATATTTCTGGGCACCAGTGATACAAGGAACAATGGGTTGATAGACTGAGAAGGTACTGGGAAGGTACCCAGGGTGAAATGTGACTCAACTTTTAGCAAAGGACCCTGGAAAGAAGAGGCCCAGGGATTTGGGTCCCTGGAGGATGCTTTTGACTAAGACCCAAGGAGCTGCAGGAAACAAGCTAGTAAACATTCTTTTTTTGTTCTACCAGATGCAGGAAAGGTTGTTTTCTACCGTCACTGTTCAATTCTTGACTACAAAGGAAGAACTTCATTCTAAAAGTTCAGAGCTGCTAACCACTTCTCTTCCATTAGGTGAAATACCTGGAAAACTATAGTGTCTTACTCTGGTTTCCAGGTTCCTTCTGCCCCTAGGCTCACATATGTGACTAGTCCAGTGGGCATGAAGTCTTCACTAGATGTAGAAATTTCCTGAAGAGGATCAGGAGAATGGGAGAATCATGGCTCTGTTCTCGGATATTCAGAAAGCAGTTTATGGGCAGTGGGACAGTGGACATAGGTTTAATGACTGGGCAGACTTTTTGGAGTTAGAGGTGAGTTGCAGGGGTCTAGGCAGTGGAGAGAATCGAGCCTTCTCTTTACCCGTGGTCCAGAATGCCTTTGATTTCCACCCCCTCGGAATCTCCACTGTTTACAAATGGTTGGTTGATATCCTTACTTTTCAGACCCATTTTGAATTTTTATGCTTATTTTAGGTCTTTGTTGGTATTTTATTTCATTTTTTTCATTTAGTTTTTTCTCTTTCCATACTTTTTATTGGTGCATTATAATTGTACATAATGATGGGATTTTTTTCTTTGTTGACATTTTAAAGGAAAAGGTCTTATAAAGGAATTAGCAGGATTCTATCTTAAATTGAAAGTGTCTATCTTCGACTTTAAAAACAAAATCTTACCTGAGATTTTAAGGGACCCTCATAAGGCAGGCACGTCTAGATGATAGTTCGGGAAGGGTATGCTGTGCATGGGTATGGCACAGGGAAAGACTAGCTTCATTTCTAGAATCTCTCCAGAATCTACCTATTTCCATTACTTTTACCTCCATCTCTCTGACAAAGGCATCCTCATCCCTGGCCTGGACTGTTGAAGTTACCACAGTAACTGACATCTTTGTTAATCTTTGAATATGCCACGTACCCTCCTAAGTCAAGATTTTGCCTCTGTTTTCCCTTCTCCCTGGAATGCTTCTCCCCAGGGACCTATGTGGCTCTCTGCCTTATCATCTTTAGGCCTTTTCTCATCCATCACCATTTAGCTGAGAACTTCCTGGGGTTCTAGATCTAAAAGTGTAATCTCCCTATCCCTGATACTTCCCATGATATTTCTTGCTTATCACCATCTAACCTACTGTGTATTTTGTTGATGTTGTTTATTACCTATTATTCCTGTGTGTTCTAGAATGAGAACACTATGGAAGTGGAAGAGTTTTTTCCCCCTTATACACTGATGGATCCCCACATAGTAGATACTCAGTAAATATCAAATGCATGCATTGTTCAATGATCTCACCTGACCTCATTATTTGTTGTTGATTGAAGCATACTGATTGGTTGAAGGGTGTGAGGAGGTACCTAGACCCCATCCATCAGGTACAGCTCACAGATGGGGATGGGAGACATCAAGTACCTAATCTGTATAAGGCTCAGGCATTCAACACTTGTAGGCTTGTCCACTAGGGTGACTGTAAGATGCTCCCTAAGAACTTGAAAATAAAAGCCTCAAGACTATCTTTTGAGGGTTCCACTCTGAAATGGAACCATGATGGTTGAGATTAAACACAAGCCAAGTGAACTTCAAGGCACAGATCAAGATGAAAGGCTGAGAATGAAGCATGAATCAGACTGAAGGATGGAGAGGAATGGACCATGGAAACAGAGGTGGAACCCTGGCCCAGGGTTCTGGCCATTAACTCCCTGGCTTTGCCTCTGAGCTTACCAAGTGGCTTTCAGACCATGGTTTAGCTTGTCATTAAGTTCATTTATTGTTACGGGGGCATTAGTTTGTGTGATAGTTAAGTTATATTTCTTGTTAAAAACTGGCACATTGACCTTGGGCTTATAAACTTCACTGCCTAATGAGTTAGGCAGTCTGTATTAGCTTATATGAGACTGGTCACTAAAACTGCTTGCTTGATCTCTAATTCTGAGGCCAGCATCTTGGCACAGCAAGCCAGTTATTTTCTGGTGTCCTTTCCTTTTCACAGGTCTCTTTCAAAATTCTACACACTTAGCAGGGCATGATGGCATGTGCTTGTCATCCCAGCAACTGGGGTGGCTGAGGCAGGAGGATTACAAGTTCAAAACAAGTTTTTAGCAACTTGGGCCCTGTCTCAAAATAAAATAAAATAAAATAAAATAAAATAAAATAAAATAAAATAAAACAAAGTAAAATAAAATATAGCTCAGTGTTTAAGCACCTCTAGATTCAATCTCTGATTAAAAAAAAAAATCGTACAATGGTCAATTTGGAAGGTATCTTTGAGGAAGAGGACTTCCAGAATAAACCCATTGTGCCAGGGTCCTGATGAGAGGGAGAAGTCCTTAGTTATACCTTTTTGAAATGAATTAATTGGATCTAGGCTTGAAATGTGTTGTTAGCATATATAACAGACATGGAAGGCTGCCTGCCCAATATCCATTCTCTGTGGTTTTTTGCTGCCAGAACTTTAATTTTGGTTCAGGATAGCAGTGTGCCCAATAGAAGTCAATCAATGATGCTACTTTCCCTAAAACAAGAGTTAACAGACTTTTCCTGTAAAGTACAAGGGAGTAAAATTTAGGTTTTGTGGTGAGTCAGGAAAATTGAAGATATTATACAGCAAATTTATATAATTTTTAAATATTATAAAGTATTTTCTTTTACTTTTTTCCACTCTCCTTAGTTCATAGGCTGTACCAAGTCAGGTGGTGGGATGAATTTGGCCTGTAGCATTTTTGGACTCCTGCTCTAAACCAATTACACCCATATTTCCAGTCCCCTGCACAGGGTGGTCATGTGACCCTGTTCTGGTCAATATGACCTTGAATGGAGGGTGAGGGAGGAGGGGTGTTTCTGGGAAAGCTTTGCTAGCTTGAGCCAAGGGACGTAACAGCAGACCCTTCTCTTTTTCTGCTTTGAATAATTTGAAATACGGAGCCACCAGCCATGATGCAGCAACAAAGAGGACAAAAGCTCACACAACAGATGATGAAGCAGACAGAAAAAGAGTGGCAATTCCAGCAACCCATTTGCCTTGTAACTTGTCAAGTGAGAAAACTAATACCCAGGGGTTTATATAGATGTTGATCAGCTTCCTCATTGCTTGCTGCATGCTTAGCTGACCCAGTGTGCTAGAGATGTCAATCATTATCTGACCAGCCCTGCCCCCTCTGGAAAAGATTTGTTCCTCATGGGCTGATGCCCAGTGGGCTGTTTTGCCCCACTTGGCCCATCCCATTCACATCTGCCTGTCCTGCTGTTAGGCCTGACCCCAAATTATCCAATCTATAGGCTAACTAGTGACTTTATGGCTTGGTTCAAATGGTGAGCGGGACCAGTCTGATTCCCTCTGAGGAAAAGGAACTGAGATTCCTTCTCTGGTTTTTGGCAGGACAGAAAAAGGTGGACATAAGCAGTTTGGTGGAGGTACATGAATGGTGAATCCTGAAGGCAATGTCCACAAATATCACAGCTGAGGGGCCTGCAGATGCTTTCAGTGCATCCTTACCTCTGGCTCCTGGCTCTGCAAGTGCAACCTGTGTGGCTCCATTTCTTGGATTTCTTCTTGATTCCAAATGTATCCTGTGGTTTCCCCTTAATTACCCCCAGACCAGGGCAATTTCAGAATGTGGGCGCGTTCTGTTTAGCACTCCCTCTGTTGCCCTTTCCCCCCCAAGGGGCAGGGTGGGGGAAGGGAATATGGGACAGCTCCGACAGCAGGAGCAATGCCAAGCCCTGCTTCCCAAAAATCCCAAGCCCCAGGGCCACCTGGGTCCAATATTCCAGGCAGAGACGCTGTGGGGACTGGTTTAGCCTTTGCAAGCATCTGGTTTTGTGCTTTCCTGGAGTCACAAGAAGAAAAAAGAAAAAAAAAAAAAAAAGAAATTCTTTCCAAGTGGATGGTGAACATGTACCCCCCTGGGGGTATAACAGGACAGAAATAGAATCAGGGTCAGAGAGGCTCTGAGGAGTATGAGCTCTGACAGGTCACTGAGGAGAGGGCAATGGAGGTCTCAAACCTTTCCCCAGGACCTGTCAGCGCCTCAAACGGGAGGGATCCAGGGAGAAAATGGCTGCTGGTGGTGGTAGTGAGGGGCCTCAGGGGCAGTAGGGCTCCAGAGGCGAGCATAAGGTGGATTGGAAGCAGGTGTTCCCACAGGAGTGCACAACATAGCTGGCTTTCTAGACTCTAGCCACGATGAACTGTGTGTGATTATCTGGGGGGCTGTGGGATATTCAGGGCTTAGTTCCAAGTAGGGGATTTTTGAAGGAGGACTTGAGAGCTTGAGAATTCTGGAAGCTGGAGATCAGAGAGGGCAGGCCAAGCTCAGGAGGTGAGTGGTCTTGGGTTTGTATTTGGGGTGTCTGGAGGTCACCAAGGGGGAGAGTGAACACATGCAGAGCTAGAGAGAGCCCCTTGGGAGGCATTTATAAACAAGTGGTCATTGAGATGATGTGACGTGGATGAGATTATGTGGAGAGTTGAGAAAAGTTGGAATAAAACCCTGGGGGAATTTTTAAGGGCAGGGAAGAGAGACTTTAGAGAAAGTGGAGGGAGGGAGGGAAGGAGGGAGAGGGGGGAGGGAGTGTTCAACATATCAGCAGAGACCTCTGGGATCCCAGGGTCTCCCTGCATGGCCAGAGGCAGGGACTGAATATCTCAGCAAGCAAGGGGCTTCCATCAACTGGACTGTGGCAGAGTCACAGGGGAGGAGAGCAGAGAAATGGACTGTCCCAGATGACTTCCCAAAGCAGCCCTCATCCTGGGAAGAGTGTGAGAAGCAAGGCAAGGTGGGTGGCAGGAGCCTGCTACAGAAAAAGGGCAGACTATTGCTTGGAAGGGAAGCAGGAATGAAGCTTTCTAAGGATAGGAGAGGAGGACTTAAGCAAATGTCAGTGTCCCTGGAAGCTTGCTTCTGTCCCTATCACATCTCACAGGACTGTCCCTTTCCCACTCAGATTCCTTCAGGCTTCACCCATCCTCAAAGCACATGTAAAGGAGCTTCCCCGAAGGCAATAGCCCTCTTTTACATGAATCCCCCGGGACAGTCTCCAATCAGTCATGTGGTCCCAGCTGGGCGATTGAGGCACCTGAGGACCCAAGAAATGGTGCAGCGAATGCATTTCATCCAGGTGTTCCCAAATCACTTGCATCACTTCCCTCCTCCACAAGGGCATTGCTATTCCTTTCATTCCTCTTGGGTATCCTCTGACCTTCTGACATGTCCCAAGAGCAAAGTCAGTGGTGGCAGTATTCTATTGATTTTTAGAGCAAGGTCCCTGGATGCCTCTGCTATATGGCATGGCCTCTCTTGGGGCTCTGTAGTCCTCCTGCACCTCTAGTGGGCTTGGTACCTGGTGTGGAAAGATACCGGAGGAGGCAGATGGGTGCAAATGCTGTTGTGCCTGAGAGACAGGGCTGAGGCTTGAACCTAAGAACTGTTTTGCAGGTGGTCATCACACCTGGAACAAGTACTGAGCAAGCCCTCAGTTCCTCCTGCCTCCACTTCCATTGGTTATGTAGGGCAGGGAGGCCCCTCAAAGTCTCCCGATAAAGGCACCTTCCCACTCTGTTCTCTTGTCCTCACTGTCGACCTCCTGTGGACTCAACTAGCCTAGAGTGTGGGAGCCAACATTTACCCAGCTCAGAACTCTGTCTAGTTTACCGCTGTGCATGAAGCCAATGTTCAGTCATCTGACACTGGGGTCTGCCTCTTCTCCAACCCCTGATTTGAAAAATGGCTCCTATCTCTGTGAGAAGACAACAAGGAATTCCCCCCAGCTTTATGGTGGCAAATATGTACGAAGTATGCACTGTACTCCCAGTACTGGCTATGAACTGCCCTTCCTGTGCTTGGGGGTTGGGGAAGGCCAGGACTGAAAGCCCAAATCCTTTTATAAAACCACCATGTGAAATATCTGCTTCGAAGCCCTGCCGTTGGCTGCCTTTTCCCCTTGTAAAATGGATGTCAAAGGTTTGAAATTGTGGTGACCTTTCACATAGACTACCTCCCTAGTACAAGATAGAGACTTCTCGCACACAATATCGTTGGCTCAGCAGCTGGCTTTTCCAGTTTCAGAATAATCCCAGGCACCCCAGGGCAATGTTTAACCATTGCTCCTTTCAAGGGTTCACTGGCCTCAATCATTACTCCCTTGCTGGTTGGATAAATGTAGTTGGTATTATCTAGCTGAAGACTGAACTGCCTACAATCCATGGGAATATGAGATTTTACTTAAAGCTAACAAACACTGATGCAGAGTATGAGTTCTCTCCCTAGTCATGTATACCTGTCTACTTGGGCTTCTATATCTTTTCATATAAAATAACTTTTCCCCATTTAACTGATGATCACTTTCCTCACTGAGGCCCTCAGAGCATCAAGGATGAATCTGGGGAGACCAACAAAGGGAAAATTTGTGCTTATGGTCACTTTGGTTACCAAGATGAATCATGTAAATTTTAAAAGCCAATAAAACTCCAAGTCCTTTGGTCATGCTAAAAGACCCAAAGGACAGTAATCATCAGTTAAAGAGACAGTTGAGTTGACACTAGAGAAGTAAATAGAGACCTAGTCTATCTTGTTGTGGGCCTAAGGATTTCTAAGGATTTTAGAAAAAAAGTTCTTTATGGATTATAGGCTAAATTTTGCACAGTTTGGACAAAATATAAGTACTCTTACCAATAAATATGTTTCAAAATGACAAATAAAGCTCTCCCCAGTTGGCAGCTCAAAATCCGAGCAAGAAGTGATGGGCACAGGCACAATGAGCTATGTACAGAGTGTAAACAGTAAGGCCCTTGAAGGGAAGTAATGAGGGGCAGAGCCTGGTGAAGGGTGTGCACTGGACCAATGCAGGAGTGTGGGTAGGAGGCAGTGGGCCCAGGGCAAAATACAACAGGTTTGTATGACAGTCATCCAATATGCCACTAAAGATTGCCAGCAGTGGTGGCAGGTTCACTGGGTCCTGCCAGTAGGCAGTTAAGGAGAAATTGTCCATTGAGGAGACCTGACTCCATTGTCCTTTACCCTGGGGGCAGCCACACAAGACCTTGGTGCCTCTTCCTCTCGAAGAGGAGGAACAGGCCTGCCTGGCCATACTTGGGGCTGTCTACTCAGGTCAGCGCAGGGCAGTTGGGGCGATAAGTTTCTCCAACAGGAATTGGGTGCAAATGGCGCCACAGATCCTGCAGCCCCTCCCTCCTAGGAAAAGAGCTCTGCGCACCTGTGTCCCCATAACTCCCCACCCTTTAAGAGCTCCAGCCCTGCTTGCTCCGGATGCCACAGAAGCACCTATCCTGAACAGTTTTTGAGTCCCTGATTCACCTGGGCCTCTACAACAAACCCAGCCTCCCTCCCCACAAAGCCCCCTACGCCCTCCCTCAGCACATTCCTCAGTCTAGCTTGGGGGTGTTTAAATATCAGTCTCCCGGAGGTTGCTGTAGTCGGCCAAGTCATAGGCCTGGCAGGTGGCTCCCTCCGCCACATCTTGGGGAACGCCTAGGGACACGGCTTCCACCTCGGACCGCAGGGCACACGCGGCCTCTGCGTGCTGCGCGCTCCCGGTGCGGATCTTTTGCGACAGGCTGGAGACCTTGGCACGCAGCTGGGTGGTGGGCCTCCGCAACGGCCCGAGCAACCTCCATTCGCGGAAGGCGCAGGGCGGCTTTCGACGGCTAGACACTGGAGCCTGCACCTCGTCCGTGCCTGGGCAGCCAGGAGCTGGGGGCGCTATGAGAGCCAGCGGTGCTCCGGGGGGCGCGGCACTCGGGCTGGGGGCGCTCTCTGGGTGCGGGCCACTGGTCGAGGCCCTCCAGTGGTGACCGTAGACGCGCCAGAGGGGACGGCGGCGGCGGCGGCGGCGGCACTGGCAGCGCAGGAGGCGGAGGAAGGCGCGCTTGAACTCGCGGCTGGAGCAGGGGTAGATGAGCGGGTTCACGCAGCTGTTGAAGTAGCCGAGCCAGAAGATAACCTTGAAGACGCCCTCTGATGGTTTCAGTTGCGGGAACAGGGAGCCTGTAGGGCACAGAGACCCAGCTTGGTTAGCTGCTCCGGGAGGGGGGCGGTCCAGGCAGTTCCCGGGAGCTTCAAGGGCTCACCCCCGCCAAGAGATCCTTGATGTAATTCAGGAACTCCCTAAAGTTGAGTGGGGAAAAGCAATCATCTCCACGTTTACTCACCTCTAGCTGAAACTGAGCATTTCCTTCAATAAGAACAGGCAACAAATCAGTAGAATTGGACAAAACCATGTGAAATTGCTATTTTTGAAGATCAAAACTAGTAGTGCTAGATTGGCAGTTCCCGAAGATATATTCCTATCACATTCAGTTTCTGTGGATGTTATATTCTTTGTTTCTCATTATTTGGAAATGACAGTGTTATAATGCACGGCTAGATCTCATTTAATGCCTTAATGTGGAGGCACATTTCTTACTAAGTCACTGATTTCATGTAAAAATATTTTGACAACTTTTTCAATAAAATGTTTCATTTGCCATTTTTTTTTTGTATTTTGTTTCATGCTTTTGAAAGTATGACTAAAGAGGAGTCCATAGTTTTCACCAGATGCCTGAGTAGTCCCTAGCACAAAAAGGGTGAGAACCTGGGAATTAAACCTTGACTAAGGCTTGCCCGGTGCCAGGCAGTGTGCTGGGTTCTCCTGTGAGGAGGTATGAAGCATGGCCCTTGCTCCCTGGGTAGCAATATGAACATCACTGAAATGCAGGTGGGGTGATTGTACTGTAGTACTCAGTCTGTGCACAAACGGAGGGTGCTCAGGCTTGGTGACAGCTTCTAAGGATCTCAGAGAATCAGCCTGGATGAGAAGGGCCCGGTTGTCTTACATGTGAAAGCCTCAGGTGGGCAAGAGGATGCCAAGTTTGAAGCCTGGAAATATCCTGTAGGATCAACTCAGAAAACTTATTTTGGGACAGATGGTGAAGGGCCTTAAATACTGGAAAATTCAACTTTTATTTTGTGGGTTAAGAACCATAATTTTTTTTAAAAAGCAAGTGGAGACTGGGCATAGAATTAGGCTTCAATAAATACAACGCCCATGGGCTATCAGAATGCAGGACAGTGAGGCTGTCCCACTGTGGTCAGAGAAAACTTCTGGGGTGGGGGTGGGGGCACTGGTCTTAGAGCTGCTCCAGGAAGACCCTCCTCCCCACAAACCTCTCCTCTGACATCTCCAGCACAGACCTGAAGGAGGCCATGTCTCTGGAAAGAACAGCCAACTGCAAAGATATAGTTCAGGAAACAAAGGCCAGTTTCTTGTCCTTCTCTACTTCAGCAGCAGTAGGGAGCCCAGGGCGTTCCATCCTAGACAGGGGCTGCAGCTGCCTGTGAGACTGAGCAATCCAGGGTTCTTAACAAACTGTGGAAACTTCTATATCTCCCTTTGCACCCTTCCCCCAAATAAAAGCAGGGTCCCCTAGTGAGGGGGAAAAGGCACCATGCTCCACTCTTTGACCTGGAGACCGTTGCCTATTGCCCACCCTCTACCATATAGAAACAGTTCTGGGTGCCAAGAGATGTGGTAGAGGAAGAGGAGGGCCACACAGCATCACATGGGCCACGAGCAAGCTATTTGTCCATCTAAAGTCTCACTTTGCATTTCTGTGAACTAGAGATAATATTTCTCTGGAAGGGATTTGGTGAAGATTTATAGGTTTCAGAACTAGCATGTTAGCAGATTCTTAAATACCAGTGAGGGGCTAGGGATGTAACTCAATGATACCGTTCTTGTCTAGCGTGTGTGAAACTCAGGATTTGGTCCCCAGTACTACAATGACAACACAAACTGGTGTCTATTCACCTCCTTCTCTACTTTTTCTGTGGTTTTTGAGAGTGGAGACTATAGCTGAGGAGAGACCAGTTTCCACATATACTGACCAGAAACAGTAGCTGAGATATAGTAGGTTTGGGGGTGCTGGAGCATCAGTCAGGGTGGATTGAAGAGATGATTCTCCCTGGGAGAGGTATTGGGTAGTCCCTGGAATGTGTGGGCCACCAGGGTGAACCTCAGCTTCCAGGAAGGCAGCCCTCAAGAACAGCATCCCTCAATGGCTGCAGTCAGATCAAGTGCTGAAAATAACTTTCTGACTCAGGCTACAATTCTTTTATATTTAGCCCAGGATGACAAATCAGTGGACTATGCTTTCCAGGGGTGAGCCTGAAGCTGGCCAAAGTACACTGTTACCAGCAGTTTTTATTCAGATTGGGGGGCAGCATAGCATTTTATGCTACAGCCTGGGTCTTGTTGTAAACATTAATATTCTAATTCACGCTCAACTGACCTGCGTGAAGCCTCCTGTGAACTGGGAATTCCTTACATATGAAAGAGCTGGAATTCAAATTCAGCCTCCCATCTCAAGATTTCCCCAGTGTATCTTGTTGAGGATTTTGTCTTACTTTGGAATCTCCCAGAAGCAGACTCACACAAAGATGTAAATGCAAGTCGTTAATATGGGAGGCAAATGAAACATCTGGAGTGGGGAGGGAACAAGAGAAAAGCAGGGAGCCAATAAGAGGTGGCTATCAAGTTAGTTATCAATGTGGGCAACTGGGGCTTAATACCACTAGAAGGGCTCTGGGTGACTGTGCAGAACACAAACCTCAGAATGACCCAATTGGGGGGAAAAGAGGTAGGCTATTTATACTCCCATTCCCATCAGTCATGTTGGGCTGTTCATTTTTCCTACTTCTTGTCTGCTATCTGGGCAGACAAAGATTTTGGTGGACAGAGAAAGTTCCTTGGCAAAGTAATACAGGCAGATGCTCAGGTAGAAGTGGTTCCATGTGTAATGAAGGTCTAGGGGAGATGGGTAAGTGCTAACAATATCCACCAGAACTGTCTTATTTGCTCTCTGCCCACTGTGTGCAGACATGTTGCCTAGAAAATACAGACATCTGTGCCTTGGGCTTCAGATTCCACAGGCCACAGGTCCTCGGAGACTTTTCCCCTGTTCTCATAGATGGCAGATCCGAGGTTTATACATACCAGCTTTTAGTGGGACCTCCTTCTGCAGGACTTCTTTTTATCAACCTCTCCTGGTCCAGCAGAATTATTTGTATTCCTGTCCTGCCGGCCATCCCCTAGATCATCACACTTACTTCTACGTGCCAAGAACACTGTAAGTAATTATTGGTTTTCTGTTTATCTCATCCTTAAACGCTTGGTACACAGTGCTTGATATATTCATGAACTCTTCTCTTTCTTTTTTCTTTTCTTCCTTCTTCTCTCTCTTTTTTTCTTTTGTTTTTTGGCACTGGGGATTGAACCCAGAGGCACTTTACCACTGAGATATATCCCTAGTACTGAGGGGAAAGAAAAAGAAAGAGGAGAATCTGTAAATATATATAAATGTATGAAGCACTCTGTGCCACACATTTAAGGGCAAGGTTCCTGCAGCCTGCTTTCCACACCGCAGCTGGGGAATCCTTTGAAAATGGAAGCCTAAACATTTCATTTCCTCACTTAAAACCCATTTCCCACTGCCAACCATGACTTCCTGTCCTCTCTTCCTCATCTGCACTTTGACCTTCTTCCAACTCCTTGGATTCCTATCATGTTCTTCCTTTGGGCTTAGTGGAACTCCTGCTTGCCAGCACCTCAGTCATTCCCTACTCTATCCTCCCCTGGGACTTAGGCCTGATTCATCTAGCCAGATCTTAACCTTAGGCAATTTAACCCATCTCTGAGCACACTCAGGCCTCCAACCTCAGCCGAGTCTAGGAGCTGTAGTGATCTCGGCTTCATCCTTGGCAGCTCTCTCTCCTGTCCTGCGACAGCCCTTCCAGCTCTCTGAGCCTGGGTACCACCCTTTCTTCTTCTCCAGAACAGTTGATCTCATCTCCTGTTCACAGAGGAAACCGAGGCCACAGAAGCTAGCCACTTGCCCAAACTTTCTGGCCTCTCTCCCTCCTTGGTTAGAAAGGAGTCACCCTCCCACCCAAGGCTGGTGTCCCTGCCTATGTTGAAGTCCTAGATCCACCCTGTCCTAGCTGCTGACTCTTTGGCTGTGACCTTGCTCTCCTCACCCTTTCCAGGCCACTCCTGCTGCTTCTCTTCCCCAGGGCACGACACCTGTCACCCCACTGCTTTCCCAACATCCAGCCCCACCTGGGGCCCCCAGCCTTTAGACATCACTCTTATCTGCCTGGATGCTGTTCATTTTATCAGTGGCTTTCAGGATGCCAATTTTGTGGTTTGTAAACTACTCTTTATCAGTTTTCCTTTCCTTTCCTTTTTTGTATACTTACCCTTTAATAAAATTTGTTACTACTCCATGACATGTTTCTTAAAGGCAGGGATGGGATTTGTCTTTTTATCCTATTCTCTAGCTACAAATTCCTGACCTTGAATAGTGGCTCTAAAATATTTGTTGAATGAATGCATAAATGGCATTTGGATAGGTGGTCTCTGTTATGGTTTAGATGTGGTGTCTCCCAAAAGCTCACATGTGAGACAATGCAGGAAGATTTGGAGGAGAAATGATTAGGTCATAGCCTTAACCTAATCAGTGAATTAATCCCTGATGGGATTAACTGTGTGGTAACTAGAGGCAGGTGGGGTGTGGCTGGAGGAAGTGGTTCATGGGGGGCATGGCTATGGGGTATATATTTCATATCTGGAGTATGGAGTCTCTCTCTGCTTCTTGATCATCATGTGAGCTGCTTCCCTTTGCCATACTCTTCCACCATGACTTTCTGCCTCACCTTGAGCCCTGAGAAATGGACCTGGCTGTCTCTGTACTGAGACCTCTGAAACTGTAAGCCTCCAAATAAATCTTTCCTCCTCTACAATTGTTCTGGTTGGGTCCTTAAGTCACAGCAGCAAAATAGTTGACTTAAACAGTCTCTAATGTGCTTTCTGAGTTCTCATTACACACTAGGCTCCATGTTGGGTCCTTGATATTTTTTTTTCTGTGAATCCTCAAGATATTGCACTTTGCAGAGTTTCTAATTGACCCTAGAGGTCGGCGTCAGGCTATTGTTGGCTTTCTGTATGGCCTCAAGGGTACCTACCCTATGGCACTCAGAAGGGGGCTGTTGCCTGATCTCTGGAGAGAGCATCAAATAGACTCCAGACTCCTAGGATGAGTCCCAGAGATCTGCCTGGCCATCTCCTTCACCTCAAGTTTTTCCTCAAAAGTTACCTTTAGGAGATTACGAATGGAACCACCATCTGACCTAGTTATACCACTCCAAGGTGTTATCCTGAAGAATTAAAGTCAGTACATCATAGAGATACATGTTTACCCATGTTTATAGCAGCACAATTCATAATAGTCAAATTACAGAACCTGCCTAGGTGTCCATCATCAGATGAATGGATAAAGAAAATGTGGTATATATACACAACAGAGTTTTATTCAGCCATAAAGAATGCAACTATGTCATTTTCAGGAAAATGGATGAAACTTGAGAACATTAAGTGAAATAAGTCAAACTCAGAAAGTCAAGGGTTGTATGTTTTCTCTCACATGGGAAGCTAGAGGGAAAAGGTGGATGAGACCTCATGAAAATAGAAGAGGGACCAGTAGAGTGGAGGAAAGGGACCAGGCAGGAGGAGGGGAGGGAGAGGAGAAACAGAATGACATTGACCAATTATATTGTTATATTGCATACATCTATGAATATGTAATAGCTAATGTTATTACTACATATAATTATAATGCACCAATAAAAATATGGAAAAATTTGCCTTTTAGTCATGAAGTGGATGCTGTTGGTGCCCCTACTCCCAGCTGCTGTGACAGTTGGCTATCAAAGGCTCCTATTTGTCCTCTTTTCTGGAGAACTGTCCCCAGCCAGTGAGTACTGCTTCAACTGGGGAGATGAATCTGACCCCATGTGCAGCCTGCAACCAACGACAGCCCTCTTGCCTCAATGTGGTACAATTCTGTGCTGCCCTTTTTGCTTTAGAGATCCCTAGAAGAGTCAGACTGAGGCTGGCCTTTGTTGGAGACCACAATCTGGGTTTAGCTCTTCCCCTGTCGCATCCGTTCCTCCCTTCCTCTCAGATGTCTCCTGAGAACACTCTCTCTGCTTCGAGGGAACCTGATCCAAGACACTCTTGGTCAAGTTTCTGAATGTTTCTTCAAGTTCTTTTGCTTGGTTCCCAAAGTTTGATCCAAGGATTAGTCCCTGGTCACCGCCATAACTTGTCTGCCTGCTGATGGGAAAGTTGAGGCAGGAGTGCACATTTGTGTCCATTCCTCCTCATTCATTAGGTGGCTTGGAGTAGGGTGCGGGGGGGCAGTGGCTACTTTTACCACCTATGAGTAGAGATAGTAAGGATGTAGATAGGAGATGACTGACCATAAACTTAGCTCCTGCCTGCTTCCCTCTGGTCCTTGTCCTTGTTCTCTCATGTGGTTAGTTTTCATCCAGCTGCTCCTGCCTACCTTTCCCCATTCCCTGTATTGGGGTTGCTATGATTTGGATAAGTGTCCCCCAAAGACCCACGTGTTAAAGGCTTGGTTCCCAGCCTGTGGAAATATTGGGAGGTGACAGAACTTTTAAAAAGGTGGGACCTAGTAAGAGATCTTCAGGTCCCGGTGGCATGTCCTTGAAGGGGATTGTGAGACTCTGGTCTTTTCTTCTTCCTCTTCTTTTACTTCCTGGACATGAGGTGAGTGGTTCTGCTCTGCCATGCACTTTCGCCATGATGAGCTGCCTTGCCACAGGCCCCAAAGCAACAGGGCATACTGATCATGAACTGGAACTTCCAAAACTATGAGTCAAAATAAACTTGTTTTCTTTTTACGTTAATTATCTCAGGTATTTTTTTTTAATATTTTGTTTAGTTGTAGATGAACACAATATCTTTATTTATTTTATGTGGTGCTGAGGATCGATCCCGGTGCCTCACGTATGCGAGGCAAGCGCTCAACCGCTGAGCCATAACCCCAGCCCCTCAGGTATTTTTTTTAATAGAGATGCAAAACTGACTAACACAGGGGAGTCTATATCAGGAGTCTGACTAGTGTCCAGGGGACCGGAACTCTGCTGGTCAGAAGAGTCAGGGTTTCTCCTGTGTCAGCAAATAAGCATGTTGGCTGGGTCAGCCTGGTCCAAGAATTGTTGGGGAAATAGGTGGGAGATTGTTTGCAGCCTGGATTATCACAAGCCAATCCTTTCTTCTAAGGAGGAGCTGCTGAGATGCCAGGTAAGGCAGGAAAGGACATGGCTGGAGCTGAGCACACTGGTCAGGCCCTCTGAGAATAGACAGCTCTGAAGCCAAGTGGGCAGACTGTGTGATTAACAGTACTCTTTTGGCATCACCAGAAGGGAACTTGTTCTTGGCAGACCATCAGAATTCACAGCCAGTCTCTCCCATAACTTGTAGCCGACCATGAAATATCAGTCTTCACCCTAACCTCCCCCCTTTCCTACCCTCTCCTCCACTAGTGGTTTTTCTACCCATAGTATACCATGTTCTTTGGCTGAAAGACACAGAGGAGTTAAAAATATTCTGTTGGTCTAGATACTTGGGTCTCCTCTCACCAGTGGGGCTAGGACAGAAGGGATTCTAGCTCCAGATTCCCTTCTTTTCTCCCAGTTCTCTAGCTGCTCTGGCAGTGGCTCTGACCCTGGAGTTCAACAGCCCTTCCCAAGAGGGGCTGAACCTCCAACTCCTCACAGACCTCTTTGCTAAATTAGAAAAGGTCAGACAAATCTCTCAAATAAAGCACCTTGGGCTGAGACCAGAGGGCCCTGTGGGGAGTGAGCCAGGCATCTGACCGAGGAAAGAGAATTCCAGGCAGAGGCAAGGGCATGAGGCATCAGGGTACCTGACAAGTTGGGGGATAACCAGAAGTTAGGATGGCTGCAGCAGAGAAGGCAAGAGGGAGAGTGGAAAGAAATAAAGCCCTTTTGAAGTGGAAAAACTCATAGAAGGCTGCCAGAAAGAGATGAACTGGGTAGGAGCCAGATCTCATGGATTGTGAGGACGTGGAGGGGTGGGTGGAGGGCACAGTGGGGCCAGCTGTGCCAAGCCAAATCTCTTGAATTCCTTGCATTGCCAGTTTTCCCTGGTAAGGGGGCAATTGGCAGGTTCTTCTTTCTCGAGATGGACCAGGAATAGGCCAGAAGTCCTTCTGTGCTGCCATGATTGCCTTGGGATCCTTGGGCTCCCTCAGGCTGACAGAGAACTATTGGTCTGGCCTGGGACACCTTTCTATAGCTGCAGGTGGCAGGAGGGAAGGGCAGTGCAACTTCTGGAGCATAGAGGCTGTGTGGAGGCTCTGTTAGGGAGGTGAGAATGGACTCATGTCCTCTTGCCACCCAAGGCCTACGCCTGCTCCAGCTCATTTCCCTTCCACTTTTTTGTCCCCTCTTCTCCTCTCTCTACTTTCTTTTCCTCTTTCTCCTCTTTGTTACCTTCTCTTCACTGATCTTTCCTGATCTAATCCTTAGCCTTGGAACAGGCCATACTTAAGCTCTGAGTGACCAAGACTGCAGTTTTGCTGAATGGCCCTTGTGCTCAGCCACTCTGGATTCTGACCCAGGCATGAGCCTCTGAGCTCTGGGGTCACAGTGGCAAATGGCTTACGGGTCTGAGCAGAATAACACTTCTGCTGGGGAGAGAAGTTCCCCAGGTAGTGGCCACTCTGTCTGGGAGTCTCAGTGCTGAGCTGCCTGAGCATTACCTCCCAGACCCCGTGTTAGCTCTCAGGGCCCAGAGCTTTGTTCTCCTGGGCCTTCGCCCACAACGTGAAGGAATGAAAATTCTCCATCGTCCCCAGGTTGCAAGGTGAAGCAGAACTCATGTGGGTTGGAGATGGGAACCCTGGGGAGTAGATTCAGGGATTCTGTGGGTCCCTAAGAGGATCAGGCCATGCAGGAAGTAGCCATGTCCCATAGCAATGCTTGGGACCTTCTCTTGGCCAGCATCTGGGGCAGAAGGGAGCACAGCACTGAGCCTGGGGGATGTGTGCAGGGGCTGAGGGGTTGGGTGAGAGATAAAGCTGAAAACATGGCTGTGGACTGACCTTTAACCCTGGGAGAGTGGCAGGCTCAAGAGGAGAAGAAACAAGGGGAGTCCAGAAAGGGAAGACAGTGTGTTTCTGGTGTGCAAGTGTGACAGACAGAATAAGAGCCCCCAAGATGTGCTGACCCATGAGAACCACCTTCCATGGTGAAGGGGACTTTGCAGATGTCATTCAGGATCTTGAGGTGGGGAGACAATCCTTAATTCTCCAGGTGGACACAAAGAAATTATAGGAGCCTGGTGAGAGGAAGTGAGGCAGGGGGGTCAGAGTCAGAGAAGACATGACAACAGAAGCAGAGGTCACAGCACTCCTGCAGGGTAGTGGAGGAGCCTGAAGCCAAGGAATGCAGCCACCCCCAGAGGCTGGAAAAGACAAGAAAGGGATTTTCTCCTAGAGTCTCTAGGAAAAGTGCAGCCCTAAGGCGACTGATTTTTAGGACTTCTGACTTTCAGAACTGGGAGATAATATGTTGTTTAAGCCACTAAGTTTAGGGTAATTTGTTACAGCAACAAGAAACTAACATCGGGGGGTTTGAAGGACTGGTAGGACCTTGGCAGCTGGAATGTGGGCTTGGAACTTAAATATGGATCTGAGAGGAAGGCGGCCTTCTTGGAAGGCTGAGAAGGCACAGCTGGAGGAGTAGGGGGTAAAGAGGGAGATTAAGAATCCTAAGAGAAAAAAGAATAATTAGAAATAAATTTATATCAAATAAAAATAATTTCATAAAAAAAAAAGACAAAAAAAAAAAAAAGAATCCTAAGAGGCCAGGAGAGAGAGCACAAGCTGGCATACAGGAGTGAATGAAAGAAGGACTGAACAGGCCCCTTAGTATGAGGATCTGGCAGCCACCACTGACCATGTCAAAGGCAGATCCAAGGCAGTGTGTCCTCAGAGGATGAGGGTGGGAGGAAGGACGGCAACAGATCTTTGAGTGAGGCTGATGCGTGGTGGTAGGTGTAAACATATCAATAGCAGAATATTCTTTTAAAAAGTTAAGTAGCAAGAAATACTCTTGCAAATCACTGAAAGGGAGGAAAGATCACAGTGAGAAGGCAGGGAGAGGGTGAGGGCAAAGGGGACCGCAAGTTTGAAGGAGACACATTTTTAAGAAAGCTCTCGACATATCAGTGTGCTGTGTGTGGGCAGAGGAGAGATGGAAGGTAAAGAGCTTCAAGCAGTAGCTGGTAGAGGAAGATCCCTTGGAAAGGAAAGAGCTTTGAGAGGGAGTCAGAGCTGACTGGGAACCTGCAGGACTTCTGGAGAGATCCTAAGGCCTGCTGCCAGGCAGAGCCCTGACTACGGAAGGTGATTTTTCTTTAGCGAGTGCTCACTTAACTCCTGGTGCATTGGTTCATGAGAGCTGATGATTCAATTTTCAGGAACTTTTCAAGCTGGTTTGTGTGTGTGTGTGTGTGTGTGTGTGTGTGTGTGTGTGTGTTTTGATATCTTGCAATTGACCATAGTGGGAATATTTATACCAGGGGAATGGGCAGATGCTACACATTCACTCCATCCCAGAGCCAATTATTGAACATTTCCCAGAACTGCATACCACATGGAAAAATGGCCTGATTCAGGATTTGGGACTCATAGAAGTAGGTAGAGGAGAGAGAGTTAAAAATTGTCAGAGAAGATGAAGTGATAGATCATGGGATGAGCTAGCTAGGGAGGGGAGATGTAACTAACTGATCAGGTGACAAAATGTCGGGTAGGAAGGTGAAGGCTTGGGTGCTTGAGATCAATGAGCAGACGTAATGGGAGCCAAGGAGGCAGGACAAGAGCAGACTGGGCATGGCCCTAGATAGAATGGGGAAAGGGAAGGTCTCTGTAATGGGAGGCCAACGTGTCATCATGGTCAGCCTCATTATAGTGATGTCAGACTGATGACAACGGCAGGGGTGAAAGTGGAGGAGAAATCTTGTGACCCCAATACTCAGGTCTTTAATGAATGAGGCAGGGTGATCAAAAGGTCATTGAGTGTTTGGGACAGCACTTTAGCAGGAGTTGGGCAGAGAATGAGATCCGCAGGGTAGGGATCTGTGCCCAAGGACAAAAGCTATCCCCATCAGTGATGTATATTTCATTTACAAAAGATAAAATATATTTCCTAGCTCTGTCTACTGGATGTGTGACCAATTCAGAATCAAGGAACAGCTGAGAGCCCATACTGTGGTCTCTGACTTGTCATTTTTCACTAAAAGAGACTAGAACTTTTAAGAGAAAACTAATATCCAGGTCCAGGGCAGGAAAAGCATAAACTGAGACGCAAAATGTCTCACTAGATCAGAAAGCAAGGAAGTACTCAATATTCTCTGGGTTGTGTCAAAGGTCTCAGGAGCCAACTTGAAAAAGTGCCCACCGGTCAAGCCCTAAATAGTGATGTCTGTAAGGTGTCAGAATAGCATGGATGTCTAAAAGCTATGGCATCATCATGGTATTAAAAACCCCCATTGGTCACCTCTGGAAAGAACATTGGAGAATTGACTCCTCATTTGATAAATAACAGCTAGTGGTGAATTCTTTTTGGAATTCTAGTGAATAAATGCAGAAGTAATGATAAGATTAAAATACCACCACTTTAAGCCCCAGTGGTCCAGGCCATGATCAATGCTGCTAAAGTGAACAGATGAAAGGCTGATGAATCTACTTATAATGGACAGATCAGGCTGACAGCACCTGAACCCTGATCAATCTATTTTTTTATTTACATTTTTGAAAAATATTTTTATTAGTTGTTGGTAGACCTTTATTTACTTATTTATATGTGGTGCTGAGAATTGAACTCAGTGCCTCACACATGCTAGGTGAGTGCTCTACCGCTGAGCCACAATCCCAGCCCACTCTGATCAATCTTGACATCACAAAAGAGAATTCTTGTCCAAACCAACAAACCCGAATCTTATCAAACCAGCTTATAGGCAGTACAGGGAACAGAGGGACATGGTAAATGGTAAATGGCACTATGGAGATGTGAGGTCCAGACTGTGAAATATACCTTGGGAGAAGCAATTTGGTTTCTTTACTAAAAAAATTGAAAGAAAAAAGAGGTGATGGTAGCAGTGGTGAGGGATTTATCAATTAAATAAACCTAGCAGGCAAATGAATCACATACAATACATGTGCCTTTTTTTGGTTCCTTATTTCTAAAAGAAAAAATGTTTATGAAGTGATCAGCAACCTTTTGAACACTGAGTAGATATTTGATGATATTAAGTGGTCATTTTAATGTGTTACAATGGATAGTAGTTATTCTTTTAAAGTCATTATCTTCTAGAAATATTTACTGACAAATTTACAGCTAAAGTGATATGGTATCTCATTTTTTCCCCCCAGAATATCCTGCAGTGGTGAGAGAGTAGCTGGGGGTTGAGATGAACCAAGATTAGCCTTGGGTTGAAGCAGGGTCACAGGTACATGGGGCTAATTATACTGTTGCTCTACTTTTGTATGTATTTGAAACTTTCCATGAAGAACAAACAAACAAATAAACCAACAACAGCAAAATCCCAGGGCTTAGGCTGTAGCTCAGTGGTGGAAGTGTGCTTAGCATGTCCAAGGCCCTGAGTCTGATCCCCAGCACTGCAAAACAAACAAAAACCAAAACCAAAAAACCCCCAAAACAACCCCACAAAGAACCCTAACTCATTGCTTATTCATAACAGTCACTTCATCAATGTTAGATATTATGCTTAAATTTTTTAAGGCACATACATGGAGGGTCACACACCTATATCACTAGTAAGGATGATTGACATTTAATAGAGGGAAGTTATACTAAGTGAGATAAGCTAGTCACAAGATAAATACTGCAGGATTCCACATACATGAAGCACCTGAGGTAGTCCAATTCACAGAATCAAAGAGCAGGATGGTGGTTCACAATTCCTCAATGGGAGTTGCCAATCAGTGGGCATAAAATTTCAGTTCAGGAAGATGAATAAATTCTAGAGCTCTTCTGTACAACATAGTTCCTGCAGTTATCAATGCACACTTAAATTTTTATTAAGAGGGTAGATTTCACATTGGATGGCTAAAATAATAAATAGGCAAATAAATAATAAGATACCACAATACTACACAAAAATAAAGTAAGTAGAAGGACATGTGTCATGGTTCAAATGTGAAGTGTCCCCCAAAAGCTCACATGTGTGACAATACAAGAAGGTTCAGAGGAGAAATGATCGGGTTGTAAGAGTCTTAACCCAATCAGTGATTTAATCCCCTGATAGGGATTAACTGAGTGGTAACTGAAGTGGTAGGGTGTGGGGAGGAGGTGGATATTGGAACATGGCTATGTGGTATATATTCTATCTTTCAAGAGTGGAGACTCTTTCTCTGCTTCCTGATCACCATGATGTGAGCTACTTCCCTCTGCCACCCTCTCCTGCCATGATGTTCAGCCTCATTTCAAGCCCCGAAGAATGGAGCCAGCCTTCTATGGACTAAGACCTCTGAAACTGTGAGCCCTCAAATAAACTATTCCTCCTCTACAATTGTTCTGGTCAGATCTTTTAGTCACAGCAGCGAAATAGCTGACTAAAACAGACATGCTTTACCACACAGACCCTTGGCATGGCAGGATGGGAAGAAGCCATGGATTCTGTCCTTTCCTTCTTCTGCACATATTTACTGAGTACATACTATGTGATAGGTGCCACAAAAGCACAGGTAAGAGACTTAATGCCAGGCTCTTCTTCAGGTTTTTGTACCCAGGGTGTGTGTGTGTGTGGGGGGGAAACTAATGCTATCACCAACAACCTGTCACACAGTATCCCCACCTCTTCCCCTGCATCTGCAGACCCAAGAAGTATCTCAGAAGTCATGGAGATGGGTCCTGTAGCACTTGGCCAAATCTGACACACCTGCCTGCACCACTCCTTAAGTAAGGACATGTGACAGGCATGCTGTCACAGTGTGCCTTCCATTCTGGACATCAATTCTGTTAGATATGGAAAATGAAAAACCCCAAAATGGTGCAGCCTGGAAAAATAGTGAAAAAGAAAGCCATACATTGATAGTTTTAATCTCTTTCAAAGGAAAAATCCTTTCCAGATGCTGCCCACAGGTGGGGAGAAGGTGTTTCATCAAACCTAGAATGATAGTCTCTGGGAAGCATTAATCTCTTCCAAGATAAATCCTCTCCAGGTTCTGGCCACAGACCCCCAACCCAAAAAACCCAAATTCCTGAGTGCCCGAACTGACATGCTCACTAAATCATCAGTATAGCCTATATAAGCCCAAACTCCTTCTTTGGCCAGTAGCTCATTTTCCATCAGGAAAGGGGGTCCATCAGAGGCGTCACCCCATTCCTGCATACCCTCTTCCTGCACGAAACTTCGTTCCTGAATAAAAAGCTGATCTGATCTGTGAAGTCTGCATCTGGCCTGGTCTTTTTGTGCTAACAAATTCCTCAGCATGGCTCACAGTCTCCCACCTGCTTTCTATTGCTCTCATTAAGGTACTCAAATTGACAGTCAAGTTTATAAGTGCATACATCTCAAGCGTACAGCTTGCCAGCCCTGTACAAGGTTCTAGCATTTGCTTCCAGTAGGTACCAACACACACACACACATATGCACACACACGTAATCACCACCCTGATTTTTATTGCTGTTGATTATTTTCACATATTTTTGAACTTTATACACACAGAATCGTATGGTACATATGCTTTAAATTTCTGACCTTATTCTACTTATACTGTACACGAAATTCACCCATGTTGTTGCGTATGCCCGTAGTTTGTTCTTTCTCCTTACTGTACAGTAGTCCAGTTTGTTTCTCCATTCTCCTGCTGATGGAGCTGGTCTCCTCCCCTGACCTTTCTTCTCATAAAATACACATTCAAAGTATGTCTCATAAACTCCCAAGCCAGGAGCACCTTTGCAATCTGGCCACTCTTCTATGTCCACGTAGTAAGTTCTCTCACTGCTCAAACTTTGTGTTATGTATTGAATATTGACAAGGACAGTGTACTGTGGGGCAAGTATGTGCAGTGTTTAAGGAGCATGTAGACACCTAAGTCTGCGTGTGATACAGCACACCTAGCAGGGAGGTGTGCTGTATCACAGAGATAGACTGACAGTAGGGAGAGAGACCCGGTGTGGCTTGTGGATGGCTGGTGTGTGGTCCTGGGACATTGGCTAGACTGTGTGGGGGCTTCTGATATTTGGGCTTCTGGACAGCTTGACAATCTTGAAGTGCATTTTGGAGGAGTACTGGGTTCTGAGCCTCTGGGACTTCCCTGGGTGATGGCATTCAGAGGCCAGGGATGCTTTGTGACCTGCCCAACAAAAGACAGCTGGGAGTGCAAGCCTAGGGGTGGTCTGCCAGTGGTCATCAGGAATGGCTGGTGTGTGTGTGTGTGTCTGTGTAAGTCTTAGGGGACAGATCCATCTCTGGGACAGGCTGAGGGCACTTCCCAGGCATCAAAAGCCAAAGGTAGAAAAGTGCTATTGCTATGAAGACACCAAGGAAAGACATGGCTTCTGGAGGCTCTGGGAAGAGGAAGGAAGCTCTACAGCAGATGAATGCTTGCCAGGGGCAGGTTTCCCTTGTCCTTCCTGTGCCTCTCTGGCCTGAAAGGAAGGTGACCTGCATGACTACACTGAGTGATTGGCTCAGACCTCTGGGAGCAAGGAGACTCATGTATCCCAGGGGCAGAAGGCTTTACCAGGCACACTTCCAGCTGCCCACCCCTCCCAGGGCTACAGCCCCATGCTGGCCATGCTCCCACCTCAGGGGTCCTCCAGGGAAGTCCCAGGCAGCAGCTCTGACTGCCGCCTCTCCCTATAACCCTCTGCTACTCTAGACATTGGGGCTACAGAATGCTCATGAGCAGGAACCACTTATGCATTTTCCTGTGATTTTCCATGGCACTTAGCCCTGCGCCAGCTTGCTGAGGTCAGTGGGTATGTGTCTGTCCTGGGCAGGGCTGCCAACAGCCCCTCCTCCACAGGCCTCACAGACCAGTGTCCATATTCTTTCTTGTCCAACCAGGAACATTTTTGAGACTGAAAGGGGAGCACTATCATAATCACATTGGTCAACAGGCACAAAGCAGGACTGTCCTAGGCAATCAGGGATGTGCCATGGCTACGCATGGAGCAGAAGGCTCAGCTGAGTACCAGCATGGAAGCCAAGGTTGAGGGTGGATGCGTGAGGAGTGAGGGGTGTTTATGTGTCCACAGGCATCTCTGCAATCAGCAGCAACCCTTGCTGCCTGGAATCAGTGTTGAACTCTTGATGTCTAAGGTTCCATGGAGAGACCCTCTGCTCGTCTCAGGGGAATGTGTGCCCTGCAGTTGCTCCTCACCAAGAAAGTGGGGCAGCCAGAAATGTGGGGGATGATTCCCAGTCTTTTTAGCCCCTCAGGATTTCAGTTGTCTGGCATCTGTGTCCCCAGGGGCCTTCATAATTCGGGACACCCACTGGTGGTGCCATCTCTCTCTGATGGTTCTATGGCCTGACCCACAGCATTCATGACCAGTCCATGGTCCACTATGCCAGTGTCCCTCTAGGACTCTGGGCCTTTTTCTTGTTACCCACCTGGGCTGTTGGTGGCTGTCGCTACATCACTGTCTCTGCTGTGGTTAGGGATGCTGTTTCTACTTAGCTTTGTGTGTGCAGATGTGAGTGGGGACACCGTGGACTGCTAGGCAGCCCTGGGTAGAATCTTTATGGGTCCCTTAATTTCTGTAGCCTATGGCCTTTGTGGATACATACTGCTCTTTCTCAATTCCTCCATCTCTGGTGCTCATCACATCTCGTGTGGCCATCAGGACCTGAGAGGAGGGAGGTGCAACCTGTATGGCCATCTTGCCCAGCTACTACTTTTTTTTTTTTTTGGTACCAGCAATTAAACCCAGGGGCATTTAACATCTGAGTCATATCTCTAGCCCTTTAAAAAAATTTTTTGAGACAAGGTCTCACTAAGTTGCTCAGGGCCTTGCTAAATTGCTGAGGCTGGCTTTGAACTTGCGATCGTTCTGCCTCACCCTCCTGATTACAGGCATGTGCTACCACACCTGGCCCACATACCTCTTTCTCTGCTTCTTTCAAAGCACTTTCAAAGAAACTGTTTCTTGAAGCTCCATGCAGCTCTTCTCTTTTCTCTCCATTCTTTCCTACACCCCATGCTCCTGCAGGCACCCCCATTCTGCTCCCATAGCAGCCTTTGCCCTTGTATTAACTCTTCAAGCCACATGGGGAAGGATGGAATATTCTGTTTCCTTGCTTGGCCTCTGTTCTCTTGCCTCATTTATTGCCAATGCCACTCCATTCAGCTCTACCAGCATCCCCGAACTCTTGTGTGTATGTCTTAAACATACAGCTGTATGACTTTACATATGCATACACCCATGCAAATCTCTGCCCAGAGCAAGATACAGAGCTTCTATAAGAATCCTCATGCCACCTGTGAGGAGCAGAAGAGATAAAGGAATTGAGAAGGAACAGTGCATGCTGGGAAAAGGCAAAGGCCCTGGAAATTTAGGGATGATTTCCTAGAAGAGGGCCACATGTGATCCGGACCTCAAGAAACAATAGTAGCAAGAGTAGCCCTTTGCAGTGCTTATTATAACTGCAAAAACCAAAAAAACCCCACACATTCAGGAGGACACTGGATCAACGCACCTGGAAGACACTCAAATATACTGCTGTGCAAATGGCCCAGCATGGCATAAATTCCAAGGACATAATATTGGGTAAAAAAGGCAAACTGAAGAATGAAATGCACAGCAGGTGTCATTGATATAAATTTTAAAGACACACAAAGCAATGCTAAACTTTGTTATGAATACAGATGCTTGTGGTAAGAATATAAACAAATATACAGGAATGACAAATGCCAGATTTGCCTCTGGGGAGGCAGGAAGAGAAAGAGAAAGGTAAGGAGGAGGGCACTGGGTTGCAGCTGGGTTCTATATTTTTTTGAAAGGAGAAAGAGGAAGGGATCTAAGGCAAATATGGCAAAATGTTAACATCTGTTCAAAATGGGTGGGTATGGTACATAGGTGCTTGTTATATTATTTTCTATTCATTTGTGGATTATTCTATAATTAAAATTTTAAAAGAAGTTAAAGAAAAGAATAAAAAGAGAGGTGGCATTCCCTCCAGGGGGCCTGTGTGAATCAAGGTACACGGGGGTGGGGGGGGATGCAGGTGCCTATGAACAGGGTGCAGGGGGGCAAGGCTACAACAGGGGTTTGGGGATGGAGCTCAGATAGTTCTAAATCCTGGATGGGTGAGTAGGTGTCTAAAGTGGGAGCACACCCACTTTCTCCTGAATGCTTATTTGTTCCCTCCTCCAGATGTGTTGCTTTCAGAACATTCCTTGCCCCGGTACCCACAACAGCTTTTGGACAGATGATTTCAAGTGGGGGATTTATTTGTGCCTTACTCTGAGTTAGCATCAGCATATCCAGCACTTGCTATGTGCCACAATTATATTCACGTAAGATAATTCTCACAATAACACTCTAGGCTAGCATTATCATCACCACCATCCCTATTTATAGATGAAGAAACAGAGGCACAGAGTGTGTAAGGGACTTGCCTGAAATTACACAGCTAGTAAGAGGCAGAGGTGGGACTTGAACCCAGGCTGTTTGGTGCCAAAGCCTGTGGTCCTCAATGTGGTGCTCTGTTGCCCCTCATATGGCAGGTGCTGTGCTGGCCACTGTGGATTCAGTGATGACACAGTCATGGAACCCTGCCATCACAGAGCTTCAGAGCCAGTGGGGAAGTCAAACATCAAACCAAGCGACACACACAGATGTAACTATAATTGATGATTTAGTGAAAGAACCTCAGGCTTTGAAGGAGAAAATAGGGAGGACAACTGAGACTGATAATTCTAAAGAGGGGACATTTAACTGAAGACCTAAAGATGAAGAGTTACCCAGGAGGGGCTGGGGAGGGGCTGTCCAGACAGAGGGAAGAGCAAGTGCAAAGGTCCAGAGACAGGCATGGGTTTGGTAAGGAAACCAGAGAGGGTCAGAGGGGTGAAATATGCAGGGGGCAGGTAGAGGGAGTGAAAGGGGACAAGGTAGAGGGAGGTGGCCCCTCACTTGGGACCTCCCTTTCAGGAGGGGAATCACATGTCTGGGATTGCCCTAGTTCATGCCTGTGGTTCTAGTGTAAGCACTCACAGTGTCCCATTTTGGCTTCGACAAAAATTTGAAGGCTACCCTCTCCAGGCCATGGTAGAGTTCCGATTTTCTTCCCAGGGCAGTGGGGAAAACACTGAGGGATTTAGTAGGAGAGTGACACATCTAATTTATAATGTATAAAGGTCACTGTGGTTGCTGTGTGAAAGAAGGCCTGCAGGAGAGCAGCAGGGAGGCCATTGTTTCTTCCCTGACTCAGTCTCACAAGGTAGAAGGAGGCAGGGCGAGGAGGAAAGGCAGGGGAGGCCCTGCTTGAGCCCGCTGAGGTTGCAGCTGTGTGGGAAATGACTCCAGGCAAATGTCCCCAGAGATGCTGTCCCCTTCTCCTCCCTGTGCTGGTCCAACCCCTAGTCCCTGTTGCAAGGGAGGTCTCAAGGAGTGAAAGGAAGGCCCTGAGAACAGTTGCCCACATCCTAGGGCAGCTTGTGAAGGAATTAGGAAAGCTCCCTGACAGACCTATAGGACTTAGTAAATGTAAGAAATGATGATAAACAATATTAACTGTCCATTTTATAATTTGCTCCACTTTTTTTCTTTCTCACCCCACACAATCCTCTCCTGTAACTCCTTCAAAAACAGCCTTCAGAAATAAAAGCTCAGGATACACTCACAGATATCAGGGAGGCCAGCTCCGAAACTGAATGAGTGCTAGAGGAGGCAGGTGGCTTCTGGCGTCTGCTGATGCACCTGTGGGCTGGCACGTGTCTGCTGCCCATGAATGAATGAACACACGTGGACCCACCCACTCAGTTCCCCTACTTCCCAGCGGGGGTGGGTATGTGTAGGGGTCACATACACAGCTGGCCACACACTACAGGGGATATCTACAAGGATTTCTCAGGATTTTCTATGGTCAGTGGGGCTGGAAACAAGACTAGGATTTATAGTAGCAACGAAGAGGGGAAGACTGAAGAGTTGGAATCCTGTAAAACGAAATCTGCTTCTCATTTTCCCTATACAAAGTAAGAGACCAGGAAAGTTGCTAACCTTTCGGGGTTAGGTGGAGCATCATCCATGTCTGCCAGGAAGCCATAGCCTTAGCTTCGGGAGGAAGTAAAGGGGCTAGTGGGAGAGGGGTCACTTACCCAGCGGCAGGACGAAGAAGAAGGGGAACCAGCAGAGGACAAAGACGCCCACGACGATGGCCAGCGTCTTGGCTGCCTTCTTCTCACGGGAGAACTTCAGCAGGCGAACAGATAGCGAGCTGCGGAAGGTGTGGCCCTTGGTACTCCGAGTCCCATGTGCCCCGTCGGCGCCGGTGGCCGCACCACGGCAGTGGATACGCAGCACCACCTCTGAGGCCTTGCCTCGCTCACGCTTGACGCCCGCCTCGAGGCTGCGCGTGGTGCTGCGCGCGACCACGTACACGCGGCAGTACATGACCACGATGACTGCCATGGGCAGATAGAAGGAGCACACGGAAGAGAAGACAGCATAGCCCGCCTCCTCCGTGATGCCGCAAAAGCGTTCGTCCGGGGGTACCGGCTCCTTCCAGCCCAGCAGAGGCCCCACGGACACGATCAGGGCTACGGCCCAGAGCAGCGCCAGGATGGCGGCTGCCTTGCGCTCCGTCATGATCGCGGGGTACTTGAGTGAGTGGCGCACGCCCACGTACCGATCCACCGAGATGGTGCAGAGGCTAAGGATGGAGGCAGTGCAGCACAGCACGTCCACCGCGGCCCACACGTCGCAGAAGGCCCGGCCGAAGGCCCAGAAGCCCAGAACCTCCATGGTGGCGGAGAAGGGCAGAACGGTGGCGCTCAGCAGCAGGTCAGCTACAGCTAGGTTCACTATGAAATAGTTGGTGACTGTCTGCAGGTGGCGGTTGCAGGCCACCGAGAGGATGACAAGCAGATTGCCCGCTACAGCGGTGAGGATGAAGGCTGCCAGAAAGACACCCACACCCACTCCCTGCGCACTCACGACAAGCCCCCCGACGGCCGCTGTGCCGTTCACCTCACCACCTGCGCCCGGGGCCCCTGGCTCCCCAGCGGAGCTCTGGTTGTCCTCTCCTCCGCCCGCTCCCACAACGCCGCTGCTGCCTCCCGTGGCCCCCGGAACGCTGCCCACCGCTGGGGCCTCCGAGGCAGTCGCGCCGCCTGTGCTGCCCCCGCTGCCGCCCGCACTGGAGCCCCCGGCGCTGCTGTCCGGGCGAGGTCCCTCGAAAGTGACGCTAAGGAGGTCGCGGAAAGTCATTTCAATGCGCAGCCGTCGGGGGCCGAGTCGGGATGCAGGACCAACTATTGGCAGGGAGGGGGCCGGAGCGCATAGCCGCAGGGCTCCGGGTTCAGCCCCGCGCGCAAGTCCCGTCCGGGTCCTGCCCAAGTCCCTGTGATGCGTAGCGTGGCAGCTGGAGAGCGGAATGTCAGGCCCGGAGGCGACCGGGGCTTCCCGAGCCGGCAGTGGAGTCAGACCGAAGAGTCAAGGCGGACGACTCGCGCTGCTCTCTGAGCGTGCCCAGGCGATCCGGCAAAGCTAGGGCTCCGGGACCTGGCGGTGCAGGCAGTGGCCACTGCGGCGCTCCCAACTCCGCGAGGGGGGCGGGACGGAGGAGGGGCAGCGCGTGGAGGGAGGAGGGGGCGACCGGCGCCGAGAGTGGGGGCGCGGCGCTCCTGGGAGAAGGGGCTCTGCACTCTGGGAGACAGCCTGTGTGGAAGGTCCGGAGGGGTTGCGGTGCTGGCTAGTGCTCCGGCTCCTATGCCTCGCCACCTACGCCTGGCCGCTGGTGCCACAATCGCTCTCTGCCCTCGCGGTTCCCTTCGCACTCTCTCCTGCTCCTCTTCTGGACCCCTTCCCCCTTGCCCTCAGCCCTCGGCCGCGTCCCTCTTCTTCGCTCCCTCTCTCCAGCCTCCGGGTCGCTCACTGGTTGCCCTTGGGCGCGCGGAGCTTAGAAGGCGCGATTTCTTGGTCCCCGGACTCCCGACTCCGGCCGCCAGAGAGCAGCAAGCACCCGGGATCTGCGGACTGCGGACTGGACGGTGCAGTGTCTCGGCGTTCGCTTCCTGAGACTGCCCGGATTAATCTGCCGCACCTCCTTTTTTTCTTTCAGGCCACAAGCCAGAGCAGGGTCTCAAACACTTCTGCCCAGTGCAAGGGCGTGGAGAGAGACGCGGAAGGAGTCAGAAGCCTGGCATAGGCTGAGGCCAAAGCTGGATACGATGGACGCTGGAAGAAGAGACTGTGTCTATAGCCCTGGGACCCTGCCCACGACACAGTGATCTACGTAACACCAACTTCTGCACCGTTACTTTACATCAAATGTCAGAATAAATCTTTCTATTGCTACTTTAAATAAGCGGTCTGATGCTGTGGAGGGAGAGCGCAAGTGCTGGAGGGTGGGAAAGGTCACTTGGCAGGATGGATGGGGGTTGGGGAGAGAAGAGAGAAGTCTTGCTACAAATACCCAGGCTCCGCCCTTATCAGCTGTTGGATCTCTTTGTACCTCAGTTTCTCATCTATAAAATGAGAGCAAGGGTAGTGTCTACCTAGTGTCTGGGTTTCTTGGTTGAGTGGAGCTTAGAATGGCACGATTTGAACAGGGAGGACAGGGGGCAGAAAAGATGTGGCACTGGTATAATGCAGGGACACTGGTGGAGGTAAGGGTAGAAGGAGCCTCTTACTGACCAGCAGATCTGGCGGGAAGAGAAACAAGACGTTCATTTAGCTAACATAAAATACTTAACTGGCTGCTGGACACTATGAATGACAGAGGAAGAAGGGTCCATAGGGAGCACAATGCCACCTCTTAGGTTCAGGATGAAGATGATTTAACACTTGCCAGAGGACTCTTTGGAGAGAGGGCTTGCTGTCTGCTGGCTGTGGCTAACTCTGGGCAAGTTGTCTGAAAGTCCTCGATGAGAAGCTGCTTTGAAGAAAAAGCAGAAAATGGGAAAATTGTTGAAATATGGGTAAGCCCTTCCCCCAGCCTAGGAAGCCAAGGCTGTAATAATCATAACTTAGAAACAGCTCTTCAAGGCCCACAGTTGCCTCATTAAATCATCTATATTTTTCCTTGGGTCTTTGGGAACTTACCATCATGAGCAATGAAATGAAAGCAATGTAGCTTGTAAGGCTTAGCTGGCTGCTGACCAAAAACAAAATTCTGGTTTTGGACTTCCTCTTTTAAAGGGAAGGACAGAAGGCACTGAAAGGGGATACCAGGAGCTCTTCACTTGGGAGTGAGGGGAGGCAGTTCCAGTGCCCATGACCGGCTGCCTTCTCATAATGTGGGACAGGTGTAACCCTAGTAGAGTCCGGCTGGTTCTAGGTCTTGTCAGTTTTCAAAGGAGACTGAGGATAGGAGATTGGGGCTGGGATAGGAGATTCTTGGCTGGTGTCACAGAGATCTGTGCTTAATTCTGTCTAGAGAGCCAGCAGAAGGCTAAGGTGTCTTTGCCAACAAGATGAGAAGGAGATGTGGGGTAAGGTGCCTAGAAGAAGATGGGGCAGCCTCACCCCTTTTAGACTTCAGTGGTCCTCAGAAGGTCTGCAAGAGGAGATTTTAGAGATCTTTGGGGAGGAACATGGAAGAGCGAGAGCTGTGGGATCATCTGTCAGTTTCCTGTGCCAGCTTATTAGATGCTTAAATCTGGGAAGGGTCTAGACACATGTACTACTGGCAGGGGCAAAGAGAGAGGGAGTTGTAACTCTCTGAAGGGAGGTCTTAGCAGTGGAGGGACTGGGATAAAACTCAACACTGCCCCAAGGACACCATCCACACCCACATTTTTGCCTGGATGCATCATGGGCATCTCAAATTAAAGGTATTTAACAAAACAAATTAAACTAAACTCACCATCTTGGACCCTCAAATCCTCAACTTGTTGTAATCTCTTATGAAAATAGAATCCCCATCCTTGCGGTTGTTACATCTAGACACCTAAATTCATTCTCTGGTTTACCCTCTACCCCAAATCTAGCCAGTCTCCAAGTTCTACTGATCGTTTTGCCACTTGACTTTGTGAACCCATCCCTTCTCTCAGTAGTCTCTACCTCAGGCCAAGTCTAAAATTTCTCATTCTAATTTTCATTTCTACTTTAATAATGCCTCCTCCCAGTCTGTTGCTATATGGATATTTCTAAGTATGATCATTTTATTCTTTTCTTTCTTCTATTTTATTGGGGAGTGGTAGTGTACAAAGTAATTAGTTTAGAGGGGATGCCAGGGAGTATGAGGTGGTTGTTTCTTTACAAGGATGTGCCTCTGAGACTGGTCCACATGGGACTCTAAGATTCATTTCAGCTACAAATGAATGAATGTGAATGAATCTCACATGAGATTTGTGTTCTAGAATAGACACTGCCCAGAGAGACATGCTGTCTCCAAGTGGTTAGAGCTCAGGGTCTAGGAACTCAGATTCTCAGGTACATTCCAGTGCATTTCCATTTGTTTCCCTCTAATCTGTTCCCTTTCAACCATCTTCAAAGGCTTCCTGAAGAAAGTAGACTTCAGGGAGTATTTAAATGCACTTTGGCTCAAGAACTGCCTTCTATTTTTCATTCTTCCTCACTTTGACTTGGCCTATGGAAGTGTGGCCATCCTTTAAAGAAATGTTGGAGGGCTTTCTGGAAGTGTTATGCATGTGACACATCAATGCTCTCAGCTGAAGAAGACTTATGGTTGGGTTTATTCCTTTGGTTAAACTATTTGTCGCAGACAGTAGAAGTACCATACCCAGCAAAGCATAGGAACTCTTGCTTCAAGTAAAGTCTTCACAGAAATCCAACTGGTTGTGTTGGGAGGCCTCCCCTCAAGCCAGAGACACACCCATAGTATCTTGAGTGCCAGGAGTCTGTGAGAAAGTTGCTGGAGCAATGAGCTCTGGAGAACCTGCTGGCCTTTGGGTTCTTTGTGTTTCAGAGCATGGTTCTCAGTTAAAGATGGAAGACTGAGTACCTGTATTTATCTTTCCTCTCATATGGGACCTCTTTAGAGTGATAGTAAAGAAAAAAGAATGATTTGTCTCACAAGAGAGAAGTTAACTTTGAGGCTGACCAACTCTGAACTCCACCCCCTAAAGAGAAGATCTGAGGCATCCTGGACCAATGCCTCTCTTGTGAAGATGGTACGGATTGATTGGTACCATCAGAGCCAAGATGCTAAAAGGGAAAGAGTGTTTATGGAGAAGGTGATTGTGACTGATATGTGCTGTTTGTGGGCACCAGCTGGTCAACCTCTAGTGCCCTGTCTTCATCCTGGGCAAATTCTATTCATTCATTCAGGACAAGTTAACTAAACATCACGTGTATGCCAGGAACTGTTCTGGACACTGGGGATATATAATATTGTATGAAGCAAAGTTTCTGCCATCCTGAGTTTGCATTTAAATGGCAGAAAATGCTACCAAAGAGAATTAGGAGGAGAGTTTTCCCATTTCCATGGACAAAAGGTTTCTCTTTGTTTGACATCTGGATCCTAGAGATTCTCCCCAGCACATGCAATCTTCAAAGAAATTCAATTTCAAAGGAACTCTTTTCCAGTACCTCTCCACCTCAGAATGGCAGTAGGGAGCTGAGCACCAAATCTGAAAGGGTGCAAATTCATGTACGGCACTGGAAAACTTGGCTAAAGTTTTCACTTCCTGGGATCAGTCCCTGTGAAGAGCGTGGACAATTATTCTATTCTTTAGCTGCAAATTGATCTCTAGCCCTGGCCTGACCTTAAACCTTACCATGGCCTGACCTTATACCTTGGTTATACCTTGACCCATAACCTTGACTTACTTATAACCTGAGCCTTTTTGATTTCCTTAATTGTGCCATTCTTCCTCATACACATACTATGATTGGCAAGGGCACTGGATGATAGGGTAAGGACTCAGTGGTACCTTCCCCACCTTCAGAACAGCAGAGTTTTGTGCACAGGACTGGTTGCCTCTCAGTGGGCATGTGTTAGGGAATATCTGGATGAAGGACATTGTTTCTGCAGGAAAGAGATGCTGGATAATCCATTCCCCAACCTCAACTTTATTCTCAACAGAAGCTAGATGGAACTGGAGGTCAGTTATGATTTGATTGTTTATTCTAATGTTTGTTTAAACTTAATGGAGTTGGAAATCAGTGACTGCATCTCCTATTATAGTGGCAATGGTGAGTGCAGTGGTGGAATGATATTCCCACTCAAAGCCTGGCAAGAAGCCCACTGCTCTGGGGACCCTTGAGGGGGCTCTTCGCTTTGCAGCTGTGTTTTCTTCTGCTTCAAAGATATATTCTTTTATTTCTTTTTATTTTCTTCAGGAGAGGAAATAAGCTGGGAAGCAGGATATTGGACAAAGTTGGAAAACCCATTAGAGTGAAAAACTCTCAAGGCAGAGATTATTTGGGGGTTTATTGAAACCTATAAGAAACCCCCAAATTTTAGTGGATTAGCACAACATAACTTACTCATTTAGTCAACGTCCAATGTGGCTGTACCCAGCTGAGCAGTTCTCCTGGGCAGATCTGCATGGTATGACTCAGGGATCCAGGGTACTTCCAATGGGTGGCTCCATTATTTCCTAGAGGATTAGAATCACCTAAAGCCCTGGAGACCTCTTGTGTATTATCTATAATGGTGCCCAAAGAACAAAGGAAGAGTGTGGAGGATTACATGGATATTTTAAGATCCAAGTACAAAACTTGTCTTTAAGCCCACCAGTGCCATGTTCCCATTTAGATGCAAGGGGGAAATGTAGTTTAGCCAAGTGCCCAGGAACAGCGAATGGGTTTGGTGGCAGTCTAGCCTGTCTATGCTGCAGAACAGCAAGAGTCACAGGAAGACTCCGTTTGGTTATGAGATAGGCAATGCCTGATGTATACATAATGAAAACAGCAGTTATCAGTTGTTCTGAATACTCAGCTAACACTCTACCAAGGCCCATGAATACTTTTGTGACTTTCCATGTGGCTATTCCTTCTAAATCAGGCTTAATATGTATTTTTCCAGCATGATTTTCCAAAGAAGAGAATTAAGAATACCATTTGGGAACATTCTAGGGACAGTGCCAACTCACTCAGCTTTGGAATACAGTAAGAGAATGTCAAGGAGGGCATTGGGGTGCAGCTAACATTGTCTTAGCCTTAGTGAAGAGTAAGAAATCCGTCTTTATAGGATCCACCCCATGCCAATGGGAATCCTTCACCTTTATTCATCAGAACTTGAAATTCCACCCTTGTAATCTAGGTCTGCTAATTCCAAGAACAATGGTTTTCTCATCTCATCACAGATTCCTCATACCTCCCAGTAGAAGTGACATACAAGGCAGCCATCACCTCTGGTCCATACAATCTGATTATCCATTGCTGGATGGGGAACTGGAAGAAGTGAGGAAGATATCCTATGAGAATATTCTGTGGTACTTGAAAGAAAGTTCCAGGGGTCCACTTTGCTAACTGACAAGTTCTCTGATCCCCAAACGGAGCAGCAAATGTTAATGAGGGAGATTTCCTAACAGAATTAAAATAGGTTAGTCCATTTAGAGGAAGTGGCCTGTAATCAACTGGAGAGGCCAGGCAGGGTTGCATGACTCCAATCCCAATTAGGGAGGCTGAGACAACTCCTGCTGGGATGTCAATCTTCCAGCGTGAATAAGATGGCCCAAAGCCATTTTCCATTTCCTTTCTCCTGGGCCAAGATTCAATCTCTGGAGAAGAAAATGAAGAAAGGAGGATTTCCCTTGATAATGATTCCCTGGAGGAATGGAAGGATGGAAGAAGCAAAAACTCCCAACCATCCCAGGAAAATAATTAGGAAATAAAACTGGCCTTCTCCACTTTAGTGTTCTCCATGCCTTATCTCTTGGGCTTCTACAAGCCTTCCTCTTCCTCTTTTATCTGTGGATTAGTCACATCATCTTTCTCATCTTGCATTTCCCCATTTGTAAAATGATGATAATAATCCTGTCCCACATGGAAATTAACCTGCTCCTTTGTGTCTCTCTTATCTTTGATTTATTCATCTGTAATGTCTTGTGATTTAATTGTTTACCAGTTCCACCTGGAGGTAGTAAACTTCTTGGGTTTTCCAGTGATGGTGACATGTTTATCTTTTTTATGGTTGGCAGCTGGTGTTGTGCTGGTTTCTTGGAGTTGCTCAGTGAATGTTGAATCAGTGGACAAAAGCATGTGTCAATAAATGAGTGAATGAAAGCATGAAGAACTGTGTACTGCTGGATGTCACTGAGGGTTAGAGTACATACCTTTGTCCCATGGTGCCAGCCCTTTAGCGAGAGATGACTGGGGAGGGTTTTCATGCATTCTAGGGAGCCTGGTCTTTCTAGGGCAGGAGTGGGCACCATTCCCCTAGTAGGAGCAGAGAGGCACTAACAGGGAGCTGGCACAGAGTGGTTCATGCCCTTGCTCCCAACATGGGAATGACCTGCCCATGGCATAGAACTTCTCAGTTCTATGTGCCTTGAACCTTCTCTAGGAAGCCCTTCCTTAGGGTTAGCTCCCACCTTCCTGTAGGTAGGTCTGCCTAAGGGGAGTGTTGCCTACCTAAACCTGCGGCTCTGTTGACAGCTTCATTCAGGCCTCATTAGGGGGCTGGAATTCAGCCAAAAAAAAGGCTGGATTCTAGCAAATTTTGGATCTTTACCTCAAAGAATATGCTGTAGCATACTATGTATGCACATTTTCCCCTAAGCAGTTGCAACTGAGGCAAAGGTATGTCTCTAAGTGTATGCTTAATCTATAAGATTAAATTATTGGTCAACGAATTTCATTCTTCTGTAGTAGTGTCTTATATTCACCTTCTTTTCATGGCTTCATGGTGGGAAGAATAAATGTCTCTGCTCTGTGACATTGGGCTTGACCATGTAACTTACTTTGGCAAGTTTTTCATCATCAGAGTGATGAAAGCGGAGGGTTAAAATGGGCTTGTGTAGTTAGGTTTGTGGTCTTGT
The DNA here is from genome assembly GCA_028644305.1 of Xerus rutilus. Classification (NCBI taxonomy): domain Eukaryota; kingdom Metazoa; phylum Chordata; class Mammalia; order Rodentia; family Sciuridae; genus Xerus; species Xerus rutilus. The sequence continues at coordinate 152,200,825 of CM053401.1, read as the reverse complement.
GGTTTTGCTGTCACTGGTAGAATGTCACATATGGGGGGACCATTGCATCTTCATCCCAAGAACCAGAATGACATACCTGGAGTGATGATGCCCCACTAGTCAGCAGACATGGGAGAAATAAATGCTTATAGTTGCATGCCAATGAGATTTTGTGGTAGTTTGTTATGTAGCAAGAGCTGACAGATACAAGGAGAAGTGAGTCATTTTGATTTCAGGCTTGTTGACACTAGCAGTTGGGGAGATGATTTGCTCCTTTGAATGGTAATGCAGCCCATCATAAAATTTATTATACAAATAGCTCATGACCTAGAAATTCAGGCTTATTTTCCCCAATAGACGTGTATAAAATGTTTATAGCAGCTTCATTCATAATACCAGAAGCTGAAAATAATCCAAATGTCTTTTAATCCATCATAGAAGTTAAGGAGGGAATAGGAATGAGAAAATAGATGCAGGAAATTGTTGGAATGAAAAGAGAGAGGAAAGACTTGTATCTGGAGGCAAGTAGGAGGATGACAGTGAACTCTTTCTAGCTGGAAAAGATTTGAGTGTGTATATGAGCCTGAGGAAAGAGCCAGAAGGAAGGTAGAAGGTAGAAGGCTCAGGAGCAGGATGCTGATGCGGATGAATGGAGTATTCAATAGGTAGCAGAGATGAGGATTCTAAGCCAGAAGCAAGAGTTGGCTCCAGAGAGAAAATGAGCAAAGGGGAAGTTGAAGATGTCCGTGGACTTTTGGGAGAGGAAATCCAGAGAAATTCTGCCTGATGGAGATTATGGGGAGCAGAGGATTTGAAATAAGTAATAAAAAGTTGTAATGACCCTTGAGAGAAATGGGAAAGGGGGTTGTCCAAGGACAAATAAGATTGCTAAGTAGTCCCAAGGGTCCAATTGAGAGAAGAAATTGGAGAAATTATGGTACTTTTTAACAAGATCCAGAGTTTGGATATGGGAACCAAGAAGTTAAGAGATTGACTTGCTATGTGTACGGTATAAGAAAGATCAAGGAGCAAGGGATTTTGTGGGAGAAATGGATGTTTGACTCAGTATCTTATCTTTCTTGGTGGTAGGAGATTGATGTCTTAGAATCTGGTGGGTCTAGAGGATCTGAGAAGTCATTTAAAGCAGGTAGAGTACAATAGTTTTGTACATGATTTCATTTGTTCAAAATTCCTAAGAAAACAAAGTATTCTATAATAAGGAAATGTAGATCAGTGAAAGATTACAAAAAGGCATGAGGAAATTTGGGATTATGTATATGGTGATTATCTTCATTGTGATTTGATTGTGTGTATTTTCTTCTCTTCCTTCTCATTTTCTCTCTTCTCCTTTCCCTGTTTTTTTTATTTGTTTCAGTTTAGATGCCATGTCACTAATCTTTTCTTCTGTAATGTCTAATCTTCTGTTAATACCCTGTAGCATCTTTTTCATCTCGATACTTTAGTTTTCCTTTCTAAAAGTTTGATTTGGGACTTTTAAGTATTTTCCATATATATATTTAACTTTTTGAACATACAAGTGCAGTGATAATAACTGCTTTAATCAGTCTTCACACACTTAATATCTATCAGTTCTGGATCAATTTTGATTTTTCCTCCTGGAATCCAGACATTGTGGATTATATTTTATTAAGTACTAAGTATTTTTGTATAATAGTAAATATTTTTAAACTTTGTTCAGAGATGCAGTTAAGTTACTTGGAAACAGTTTGGTTCTTTTGGGGTTTGGGTCATATGCTTTGTTAGTTGGGATCAGAGCAGTGCTTGGTATAGGGATAATTTTGCCCTAGTACTGAACCAAGATCATTTTGTGTGCGCTCTACCTACTGGCCTGTGAATTGTGAGATTTTTCAATCTGGCTGGTAGAAACAGGCATTATTTGGTGCCATGTGTAAGGGCTGGGAACTGTGGGTCTAATCTCTTACTGTGCGTTTTTTTTCTGCCAGCTTGGGGAGTTTCCTCACATTCACACACTAATTATTGGTCTGCTCTTGTGGGGAGGAGGGTTAATTTAAACCCAGAACAAAGCTAAAGAATTTCAAGCATTTCCAACCTGTAGAAAAACTGTCTATTTATCTTGAGCTCCCCAGAAGGAGATCCTGAGGCAAGGACCCATGTAGAGATTCTCCCAGAAAAATTGAACAAGGTTTTGGGGGCAAGGAAGGGGAGGAAGCCAAAAAAGGATGTTGTTTCTTGCATTACCCCACAGAGGGTATTTATAGCCTGATTCAGTGGGGAAGTTCTGAAATATAAGTTATGGCTCAGTAGATGTTTGCAGGACAGCAAAAGAGCTGGACTTTCTTAGCCCATGCCTACTTGTCAATCATTGATTTAGGGCTATCATTTAGGAAGAGCCTAAGGGTTACAGTTAAAGGGCTGTGAGATAGGGGAATTTGGAGTGTTTGAGACATCTGCCACCTACGTGGTGTAGTTACTTAGAGGAAGAGATTGAGCAAAGGTGGCAGGGTTTATTGAAGAATGAGTGCCACCCATATCCACCAGGAATTGATGAGATCAATCAAATGGAGCCTTGACAATTTTTGCTCCCTGCAGAAAATCAGAGAGAAGGCTTTGGACAAAAGATTAAGATAGAAGAAATCTTATCCAATTTTATTGGTGACCCACAGCAAAATTTGCCTTAATATATTTTAGTCCAATAAGAATCACAAACTCTGATCAATGAGGTTAATTGATCAACAGTCCTGTGAAGTCTATGCCTGTGTTCTACCCCGAGATTCTTCTTGTGACAAATATGAATTTTGATGGCATGGCACAAAATGGAAGAACAAAAGAGAGCAAAAGAGATGAAAGGGAATGGATGCTGCAGATTGTGGATCAGACCTCTGTGGTTACATATGGTCTGGCCATCGTCCATTTGTATATGGAGGAGATATTGGTGCCTTACCCTAGAAAGTTCATAGTCTGGGTAAGAAAATAAGATGTACATTCAAGGACAAGACTGACCCTGGGATTAGCAGCTTATCTGAGGCCAGGCTGAGGGGTCAGGCTGTGAGCAGCATGAGGTTCAAGCTGCAGGTAGAGTGAGGTTTGGGCAGTACTTAGTCTTGCTCCTTGGTGGTCAGAGGAGGGCAAGAAGATTGACAAAAGCTGAATCTTTTAGCCCTCACATTTTTTATGGGTGCATTATAGTTGTACATAATAGTGGGATTGGATGTTACATATTTATACGGGCACATAACAATATAATTTGGCCAATATCATTCCCTAGTATTTCCCCCTCCCTCACTGTCTTCCTTCTCCTGATTCCTTTCTTTTACTCTACTGATCTCTTTTTGCTTTGCATGAGATCCACATCACACCTTTCTTTTCCTTTTTCCTCTCTAGGAAGGAGAAAAGATATGTGAGAAAAAACATATGACCTTTGACTTTTTGAGTTTGGCTTATTTTGATTAATGCAATGCTCTCTCAAGTTCCATCCATTTCCTACAAATGACACAATTTTTTTCTTCTTTATGGCTGGCTAAAACTCCACTGTGTATATAGACCACATTTTCTTTATTCATTCATCTCATGATGGATACCTAGGCTGGTTCCATAATCTGGCTATTGTAAATGGTGCTACTATAAACATGGGTATGCATAGTCCCTACAGTATGTTGACTATAATTCTCTAAAAGCTTGTTTCTGAAGATGGGTTACCAATATGGGGCTGACTCAGTGATGCTGGTCCAAATGAGTCCCATTTCTGACCAGCTCTGATTCCAGGGTGTGCTCTTTTTAACTTTTCTAACTTTTTTTTTTTGACATTAAAAGACCTCCCCCAGCCCACCTGACACCTTGGGGGAGTACTTTTAGGCATATTGTAAGGTTAGGGAGGAAGTGGTATGGCTTTGATAACTGAGGCGCAGGGTGAAATTACAGCCTGCAGCCTCTCCCTGCTGTGTGCTAAAAGCGTCATCCCACCTGCACAGGAAGAGTTTTGACAACCACCTCCTCTGACAAGCCAGAACTGCCCCCTGCCATTGTATTAATAATCAAGATGCTATGACGCCATGGATCTCCCAAGTTGGCAGAGGTGTGAGGACATGGTGATGGCCTTTGTACTTTTATTGTGCTATTTAATTGCACTTCCTTTTCCTTAAAAGGTTGACTGTAGGAGTAACTATAATCTCCAATTACCACTTATCCATCATTTCAGCTTAGGGGGTGTTGATGGTGAACAGAGAAGTTCTTGAATTCATGGAGAGAGACAAGGAAGCAAGTAAACAGGGTGAGTTCAGCTGGTGATGAGTGACATGAAAAAAGTCAAACAGGTTAATGCTAATGGAGACAACTTTTTGATATTCATAATTGGGGTGATTGAATTGAGGGGTACACCAGATTCTGCTAACCAAACCTTACTTACTGTCTTGCTACAGTGCCCCAAAGGTCATGTTACTGCTCTACTCTTTTGGGTTGAGCATTGCCTTCCATTTATTCCTTCATTCATGCCACAAGTATTTATTACAGGTGTAAACTAGGTATTAGATGCCTTGTTGGTCATTGAGGATGAAATGTTGAGTAAGACCTAGCCTTGACTTTCATGGATCTTATGGTTTATTATGGGAGCATAAGAAGAACAATGCAATGAAGTTAGTGCACCGAGGGACACACTTATGCACTGTGACAGAATAATGGAGACAATTTAGGTGGACTGATGAGGAGAGGCCTCTCTGAGAGGGTGGTATGTCAAATTAGATTGGATTTTGAGAAACCAGGTTTGTGAAGAGCACATATATTCCAGGCAGAAAGAAAATCATGTGAGAAAATCTTGCTGATCTTGGGACCAAATGAAATCTGGTGAGCCTGGAGCCTCCAGGATTAGGATTGAGGGTTTGAGGTTCAGTTATAGAGGAATCAGGGGGTCGTGGGAAGATGCAAAAAGGTGATTTTTTTTTTTTTTTGCTACTGTGTCAACCCAGGGAAGCTTTACTGCTGAGCCACATCTCTGGACCTTTCTATTTTATATTTTGAGATAGGGTATTGCTGAGTTGCTGAGGACCTTGCTAAGTTGTTGAAGCTGGGCTTGAACTTGCAATCCTCCTGTCTCAGTCTCACAAGTCACTGGGATTACAGGTTTGTGCTACCACACTCGGCTAAATTTTTTTTTAACAAAAGCAAATACTATTATTTTTATAAAAATGCTTCTAATCCATTATAAACATTTCATGCAATAGAGAAAAGTATCCAAAGAGGAGTAGCAATGCACATTGATGTTTATTTTTAACTCATTCCTTTGGATGCCAGGCTAAGAATGGCAAGAATAGAAGTAGGAACTCATTCTTAGCCATTCATATATTAAATAAACATCTATGAAGCACCTGCTCTGTGTCTCACACTTTTCTTAGCTTTTGGGTGGGTAGTGATGAACACAGCAGAGAAGATTTCTGCTTTCATGGACACATGGAGAGCTACCAGAAAACAAATAAAAAGTTGAGTTCTACTAGTGATGAGTTGAAATGGAGAAAATCCAACAGGCTAATATGATGTACAAGCAGCTTCTTGAGGTTCATCATTAGAGATTCCCTCCCTGGAGGGTGACATCCAAGCTGTGATATGTGATATGAGAAAAAGCCAGAAGAAGCCAGAAGAAGCAGCCAAGGCTCTGAGGCAGGAGCTAGTGTGGGTGCTCAAGGAGCAGACAAAGGCCAAGTCATGCAGAGCTTGTGGGTCATGACCAAGGATGTGGGCTTTGATCCAGGTGTGTGATGGGAAGCCACCCAAGATCAGATAGGGCTTTGAATATGTCCAGGCAGGAGCCAATGGTGGCTTCAAGAGGGAGAGAAGTAAACAGATTTAAGATGTATTTTGGAGGTGATGTGACGAACTCCTGATGGATTAGATGTGGAAGGCACTGATGGAAAGGAAAGTGTCAAGGTCGACTCCTGAATTTCTGACTTACATAATTGGCTGCATGGTGGGAGTTGTGGTTTCCTGACATGGAGAAGGAGGACAGAGTGTGGGACCAGGGGAGGACTTTTGGGGAGAAAATTAAAAATTATGTTTTGGATGTAGTAAGTGTGAGATGATCTGAGATATTCAGGTGAAAGTGTTGAGGAGGTGTTTTGATGTCTGCACTGGAGTCCTAAAGAGGGTTCTGGGGTTACAAATGGCACACAGATGGAAATAGGTAAGATCACAAGATAAAGGAGGGCGAGCGAGCAAAGGTGCAGAGGAAGCACTGCTGGTGAGGTGGGTGGGAAACTTGGAGGGTGATTTAGTTCAGTGGTTTTTAATGTTCCTCCCGCGGGGGAAGAAGCTTTTCTCCTTGGGAAAGTGCTGAACCAAGTCAAACAGATAGCCTTACAAATGGGAACTACTATGAATTGTCAGACAGGTCAAATAATGACAGCTCTTTGGAATCAGAGCTTTGAAAATGCTCCAGTCCTTTTCTGGTCTGTTTTGGTGGCTACCAGGCTGTTGCTTTTCATTGTGAAGATAGACTCTTCTGAGACTACTGTGGACCTGGGGGGAACCAAATGAAAGGGGTTGGTACAAGGGCAAGTAAAATGCCACAAAGGGCTGGGGATAGAGCTCAGTTGGTAGAGTGCTTACCTTGTATTCACAAGGCCCTGGGTTCAATCCCCAGCACCACAAAAAAAAAAAAAAAAAAATCCACAAAGCTTGATATTCTTAATGATTTAGCCCTTTTCCTGGAAAAAAAAATCCTGTGTTAATAATAAACTCTGATTAATTTTCAGAGTTCTGAAAAAGTTTATTCTAACATTTTTTTGCCAGTTTTATCATTACTTTTATGCAGAGGCCAATACTCTGTATTTTTTTAAAAAATCATGATGTTATTTCTTAATTTTATTTGTAGTGCTAGGGATAGAACACAAGGCTCTACCACTGAGCTACACCCCCAGCCCTGTGATGTTGTTTATTATTTTCATAGGAGAATTTTTCAAATAATTTTTGCTTATTTTATTTCCTTTTCTTTCTTTTCTTTTTTTTTTTTAAAATAAAAAGCAAGTATTCTTGTTGTACATATCCTATTGCATCACATTAGAACTTCTGTGATATCCGGTTGTCTCATTTTTAGGATGCTAAGAATAAACCATGGATTCAGGAGTTGTCAGCATGATTGATCTATTATAAAGTTTCCCCACAAATTTTACTTAATGGTTTGAGTGACTTTTTTTGAACCTTTATTAATTATTTCATCAGGGAGTGTGAAATTGCGATTTTCTAAATCTGATGTTCCTTCTGTATGAATTAGCTGTGATTCCTGTATGAAAAACTATGCCTCATCAATTAGCTTATTCTGAAATATAGTTATATACAGGCAGAATAGAAGCTTGATTCTTTTTTCTATTTTTGATTGTGATAAAAACATATAATATAAAATTTGCCATCTTAAGCATTTTTCATGCATAGTCTAGTGTGTTAAGTGTATCTTTGTAAAATGGGTCTCCAGAAATTTTTCATCTTGTACATCTGAAACTCTATACTCATTAAATAAACACTCCCCTTTCCACATCCCTCAGCCCTGGGTAACCACCATTCTCCTTTCTGTTTCTATGAATTTGACTGAAGATAACATATAATAATTAGAATCATTTGGTATTTGTCTTTTTTTAAAAATATTTTTTTAGTGGTAGATGGACACAAATATCTTTATTTATTTTTACGTGGTGCTGAGGATTGAACCCAGGGCCTCATGCATGCAAGGTGAGCACTCTTCCACTGGGCTCCAGCCCCAGCCTTGGTATTTGTCTTTTTGTGACTGTATGTTTCACTTGACAGTATAAAGGCTCCTACATGTTATAGCATATGACAAGATTTTTCTTCCCTTTTTAAAAATTGAATAATAGTCTGTTGAATGTACACACCACATTTTATTTCCTCATTCGTCGATTTATGGACCTTTGGGTTGCTTCCATCTCTTGGTAATTGTGAAAGATGCTTCTGTGAACATGGGTGTGCAATTCTTTTTCTAGATCCTACTCTCAATTCTTCTAATTATATACCTTAAGGTGGGATTGCTGAATCTATGGCGCTTCTATTTGAGAAACTTCCATACTATTTTCCCATACTGGTTATACTATTTTATAATCTCACCAACAGTATACAGAGGTTCTAATTTCTCCACATCCTTGTTAACACTTATTTTCATTTTTTGTTTGTTTTTTGATATTGATAGCCAATGAATGTGAAGTGATATCTCATTGTGTGTGTTGATTTGTTCTCCTGATCAGAGATGCTGAGTATTTTTCCATATATGCTTATTGGCCATTGTATATATTCAGAGAAATGTCTATTCATATCCTTTACCCATTTAAAAGTCAGGTTATTTGATTTTATTTTAAGTTTTTGTTTTTAAATACATTGCCTGTGCTTTTGGTGTCATAGCCAAGAAATCATTGCCAAATCTAATGTCATGAAGTTTTTCCTCTCTGTTTTCTTTTAGGCTTTTTATAGTTTTGGGTCTTACATTTAGGACTTTAATCCATTTTGAGGATTCTAAGAAACTGATAACAATGCTTATTTTTGTGGAGAGTAAAGGCTCAGTGGCAAGGTTGCAAAAGAGACCTATTCTAGCTTTTTAAGATAGTTTACTATTTTTCTTCTTGAATTTTGCTTCCTGTGCATGTATTATCTGCTTATTCAAACAAGTCAAAAACTGAAAACAAGAGTTAATATATGCCTTGAGAGTAATGAAGAAATTAAACGAGTTTACTAAAAAATACAATTATTGATGGAGAGGGCAAAAGTAAAAAAACATTACTTGAGTATCATGCAACAGGTCAAGGAAATGAAGTTGGTCAGAGAAAGGGTGATGATTTCCAAAACAAAAGCGTGGGGCCCATCACAAAAATGGAACAGAAGTAATATTCAAAGGCATAAAGTTCTGAGATGAGAAAGGATCAAAAGAGCTCAAATGTATTTCAATAAAATAATAGTAAAGAGCCTAATCATTCAGTGCATCTTGATGAAGGCTTCAGAGTTTGGGCATAGCAAGAAAAAAATTAAGTCTGGACTTAGATGTCTCTCTGATAAAGAAAGTGCATCATTATCTCTTAAGCAGATGCTATACCCATCGTTGTTTTGGGACGATATGATAGGTATTGTTTGAAAGAAACATCTCTTAATCAAACATGCTTGGGAAGTGCTTATGGACTGTATACTTCCTTTGTAAAATTACAAAGCCCTATTTAGTAAAAATTAATTAATTAAAATGTTATAACTTTATTAATCTTCATAAAAAATTGCCTTGTTTATGACTGCTTTGCAGCAGAGGTTCAGGATTGTAACCTGGGAATTCGTGGCCCTGTTGTTCATATGCAAAGGTAACGGTGTCATATTTTTATGGTCTTAATATGCAAAGTCTTAGAAAATGTATCATTCCATGCACCAGTTCTTTAAGAATATTCCCAGTATGAAATATTGGGTTAAATTAGTATGCAGGATTTATTTAGAGATAGGAATGATCAGAGGCATTGGGACATGGTGGTGAGAGTCCCAGACCAGGAATCAGCAAACCAAGGTAGGTAATTCACCAGCTATGTCATCTTCAGCTGGTTATCTTAACTTTTAGTGTTTCAATTCTATCATCTGAAAAATGAGAATCATTTCTACTTTTTTAGTTTCCCAGAGGATGAAATAGACTGAAAAATAGGAAATTAAACTCAAAGGAATAGTAAACATATATGTATTATCTCAATTTTAGTTCCCTAAGAAGCAGGCCTTGAAACAAGTTTTGAAGTTCAAGTATTTTATTTGGGATATGATCCCCAGAAACACTGGCTGGGAGTTGGGACATGAGATAGGCCGGGGAAGGCAACCAATTAAGTGTGTTTTCAAGTCACTTACCACTGTGGGCAACCGCAGCTTAACCTCACTAAAGCATAATGGGACCCAGAATTATGCTGTTTCCATCTGTCATAGGTGCAGGCTGCTGGGGGTGAGGGGGTGTTACTTCTCTGTCACTTTTAGCCTGACACCTACTCATGCAGAAAGAGCTTCTGAAGCCCAAGGGGAGCCCCCTAGGAAGGAGTTGCAGGTTCAGGCAATTGGAAGTCACGGAAATGGTTGGTTCTGAGGGGATTCAGGTGGGACACTGATGACAGCTACTACTTTAATCATCTATTCAATGCCATTACTAACACTGTACACATACCATCATCAAAATACATATTTGAATAGGGCTGCTTTGGTGTTTTCCAAATACTATCACAAGACCTACCTTGTCTATGAGGACAGCTTTAGCCTACACTCGACTCTGAACACCAATAATTTCACGGTATGGCCTCATTTGGCCCTTCTTATACTTGTCGGTCTTATCCTTCTTGACACCCTGTTCTCCCCACCCCCATTTCACCTCCCATCTGCCTTTAGCAATGGATTAAGAATTCACAGATGCTGGGGAAGGGCTTGTTAACTGATAGAATTAAATTCAGAATGCAACATGATTTTTTACTCATATATATTCCCATTTCCATCCAGAAATTTCATTTTAGAGCCAGATACCTCCTGATGAGAATGGTGTGTTAGGGAGGTTTACATAAATAAAACTCATGGATGATAGCCAAACCTCTTCTTAAAAATGAGATTCCATCTTTTCCTCCAGCAAAATGCTTAGTGGAACTGCTCACATAGAGCAAAATTAACTGGCTTGAGTTTCTCCCCTGCCACTCCGAAGCAACTCTCTTGGGAAATTTATGTTTTAAAAACATCCTCTTATCTCAGAATCTTCTCTCTCCCCAGATACCAATCCCTGAAGTCCTAGTCCCCATCTTCTGGATTCCAGCCCCATGTAGTCAGGGCAGGGTGCCTGCAGCATTGGCTGGTTTGGCAGACTGTTCAGGTATCTTCTTTCTTCCTTCTAACCTATGTGGGGACTTCCCAAAGTTGCTTCTTAGCTGGAGAAGGTGACCTCCCCAACAGAAGACAACCCACTGTCCTTATGCTGGCTGTGGGTGAGAGTTAAGAGCCTTCTCTTGCAAGAATTTCTGTCTTCTTCTGCTCCTCAGCCTGGCATTGAAAGCCATGCTCACTCCTGGCAAACACTTGAGGACTTTGATTTTTCTATTGTCACTCTTTATTAGTTCATGGGAGGTGGGTGAAAGCCCTAGAAAACTCAAAACAGTGCCTAGAACAACCCACTGCACTTTCTCAAGAACACCAGTGATCTGCTTGTAGCTTTATTTTTTTGATAATATACAACAGAGCTGCTCGCATTTTTTTCCCACTCAATTGAGTGATTTTTTGATGGATTTGACTGGTTGTTTTGGCTTGGCGTAGGCACAAACTCGAGCTAGGGCTCCACAGAGGCGGTGAAATCAGACATGAATAATAATCATAATAAACCTTCACAACACTTGAAAGTTTCCAAAGAGCTTTCCCGTACATTTACCTTCTTTCATCCTAACGTGCCCTGTGATGTAGACAGGACTGGTATTATGGCTTCCATTGTTCTGAGAGAGAACAGAGAGGACCAGAGATGGGCACTAGCTTGTTCTTAGCCCTGATCAGACCTGGGCTTCTCATCCAGGGTTCTTTCTACACACACGCGCACACACACACACACACACACACACACACACACACACACACGGGTAGGGAAAAGGATGCCTGATGGGGCCTACATGGTGGAAGACTGGGATGGAGACTCTTCGCACATTTGCTTGGGTAAATGGGCCCAGGGCTTGCTGGGACTCAGAGAACCAGGTTTTGAAGAGGAAAGAAAACATCAAGGCACTGAACACTACAGCCTGGGACTAGGGCCTGGAAGAGATGGGAACCCAGCCCTAGGACATTCAGGGGATCCTAGGTTAACAGGCAGTAGGGTAAATTGACTCTTCCCCTTAAGGATAGTGCCAGGCACAGCTGTGAGGTAGACATACTCAGTCTTCAGTGTCCCATCTGAGCTCCTTGCTCTGCCCTGCCAACCTTTCTAATGGCTCTCATTGGCCCCTGAAATACCTGCTTATCTTTGGCCCTAGGCTCTCATCTTGCTAACCTTTCCCTTCCTTTGGTCCAATATTTCCACCTCCCTGCCTAGCCTCCCCTCCATGCTCTGTTTATGGACAGAGCAAATTACTGCACTTATTTTTATAAGGGCCTTCTTAGGATGGTGTTCTCCCTCAGCTTGGCCCAAGTTGTTGACCTGAGTGTGTGCTTCCTGTTGATCTTTCCTTGAAGCACCTGATCAAATCCTGCCTCCTCCAGGAAGCCTTTCAGAGTCTGATTCCCAGGCAAACAAATGTTCTTACACCATCAGGTTCTTTCCAGAAGGTTCTCTTCACTTTCTTGCCTTGAGTAATACCTTGTGTTTTTGCCAAAAATAAAGCTTGTGTTGGGTTCTTCCAGATTTTAATTTTCTACCATTACTTTATAATAATACCCTTCTTTGAGATACATGCCACCTGATATCCTTCTTAGTGATTGGAAACCACATATTTTTGGTCACTTTCCCCTTTGAAGGACCTCAAAATCCTTAGCCTTCTTCCCTTCCACCAAGATCATCCTAAAATTGTCTAACCTTGTCTAGCCACCCACCTTCACTCCTACTCCAACATTGCAAGGTTGTTGGAGAAAATTACAAAATGTAGGGATGACTGCCACTAGAAACATATGTCCTCCACCTCATTTAGCTCCTTCCCCCTTCTTTAGAGCTTTCTACACCCACCTTCCTGCCCTCCCTCCCCCAACACCATCTCTGTCATTGTGAATATATAGTGAATTTCCAGTGTCTTCGTGGTCACTGCCTATCCTTTTTACCAAAAACTGCCAGGAGACTTATATTCCTTCCTCTAGGTCTTCCAGATTTGAAGCCAGTGAAGTGGGGCACAGATAGTGGGACTCTAAGTGTCCACTGGGACAGGCTTGAGTGAGATGGTGAATCTATTTGGGAACTCCTTCAATTAACCAGAGGGGAGTGGGTCCTGTATTTGTGACCTGTGACATTGAATTGACTATCTTTTTTCATTTCCACAGATCTTATCTCCAACTCTTGATTCACAATAGAAGAGGTGTCACCATCTTTGTCTTGGCGGGAGTTCTTGTGACTTTCTGATGGGGTGCTCTTGAGCATGGAATGAGATGGGAGTAGATACAGGCGGAGTAATGATTGCTTCTTCTGCTTGTGCAGCCTGCGTGGGCCTCTGGGTGTCTCCTTTGCTGGGAGGCAGAAATTCCTTCCTGACCTCTGCACATGGCTGCAGGCATTCTTTCCTCTTTCACACCCTCATTGTGTGAGTGGGTGGTGTGAGGTCAATGTTGGGCACCCAGCCAGGAAGCTGAGGGTTGACAGTGGCACTGGCCACTGTAGCCTGACACAAGGAAGGCTTCAGGGTGCCCTGGATTGTGTCCTTGCTTCCCTGGGAACCATGAGGATTCTGGGCCCTTCCCACTCCACCATATCCCCATTCACCTTGAAGACTCTGACAAAGGCTAGGGCCCCCTCCCCAGCCCTGCTGTGCTACATGCTGATCATATTTCATTTTATGGAATTTTCTTTCAGTGACAAAGCATATAGTTTGACCAATTAAAGCCACTTTTGGAAAAAGTCCCTGATAGAATTGGAGAGGAAACTGAAGAGGACGTCCTATTCCTATGGTTTTTCATCCCTCTTGCTTCTATTTTTTAATCCCTTGGTCACGGTTCAGATTTAGAGGGAAGCAGCAATGGGAATAAACTGTGTCCACTCTGGGCTCTTGATGGGTATAGGGATCCAGCTTCCAGCTGTGTTGACAAGGCCCTAGGAGCCCAGGCCAGGCCCCAGAGGCAGAAGTGGATGCAGAGAGGCCTGAGTGAGATCCCAGGCTAGGAGCGGAAGGAAGGAAAGGAGCTGTCCCTGCTGGGGTGAGCTGGGGGTTGTAGAAGAGACCCACAGTGATGTGAGAGGAAGGACCTGCTCAGGGGAGCAGAGGAAGCAGGGTGGAGTGGATAATATGATCAAGGGTACATCTCATGCATTGGACCTGCCTCAGGTTCACGCTAAGCCTGGTGCAGTGATGATGGGCTGCAGGTCTAAGCCAGGAAGCCTCAGGACAGTTCTTTGGGCAGGGCAACAACTGTGCTGCCTTGTGGGCCTTGAAGACAATGACTTCGTGCATCCTAGAGGTGGGGCTGGAGTAGAAAAGGAAAAATGAGGCACAGTTGATGCTGTGAAGGTAGCTGATGGATTCATTTGAAGACCTTCCGAAGACTTTAGAGTCATTGAGCAAGGACAGGTTGTCCTGTGTGAGCAGGTGAGGGCAGGCACCAGTAACATAAGCATCTTTACTACCAAGGGGACCCTACTTGTACCTACAGGCTAGAAAGACCTGGGGAAATTGGGTCACAGGAATGTGGAAGAAAAGAACAAAAGTAAATTTGTTGGCCATCTGTGTACCTGGCCTGGTGTCAGATAATTCACACGTCTCATTTTATTCCACCAAGAGCCCACTCATTCACTCATTCATTTATTTGATCATTCAGCAAACATATATTAAGAGCCTGCCATCTATTAGGGATGTTTTTAGGCTCCAAGGATATAAGTCAAATGACACACGGTCCCTCCCCCAAGAGCTCATGGTCCAGAGGGGAGACTCTAATGGAAGCAGTCCTTCTCTGTCAGGCTGGGTAGTCACAGGGTACTCCCTGGAGGAAGTAGCCTTTGAATTGTGTTTGAAAGGTTTAACTAAAAGAAAAATTAAAGGTGAAGAGGGAAATGGTGAGTGTTCCATGTAGAGCAATGATTGTATGCACAGGCACAGAGATTTGAAGCAATGGCATTTTTGAGAAAGTATAAATTATTTCATGTGGCTGAGGCTAAGGCTTTGAGACAGGCTCAGAGGCATGAGGCAGGGATGAGAGGGCTTTGCAGAGGTCCAGGGAGTGTAGTGGGGTCTGATTTTTACAGGAAGACTTTGCAATAGTTATTTGCCTATCTATCTATCTATCTATCTATCTATCTATCTATCTATCTATCATCTATATCTATCTGTCTATCTATCTATCTACCTACCTATCCATCCATCCATCCATCTATCCATCCATCCATCCATCCACCCATCCATCCATCCATCCATCCATCTATTATCTATCTGGTAGGTGATATGACACAATTATAATTTTAAATATTTTCCCCTGACATGTTTGAGGGGTCCCATTGGATTTAAGGAATCCAACTGAGGGCTGTGGCTATGGTCAGGGAGAAGTGATGGCATTTGGATTAGGACAGTGGTTTCAGAATTGGAGACAAGTGAGTGGTTTCAGGCTGTACAGGAAATGGAATGGAGAGGACGTGATCAGATGTGGGGCAGTGAGATATGGTCACATCTTTGAATTCCTGCAATCACTGTGTAATTCTTGTTTTGAATAGGAGAAATACAGCAGAGAAAGACACCGAAGTGGCCCCTTTCCGATGGCAATTCCAGTCCAGAAGGAGAGAAGTGACAGTGTGCATGCTACTGGGGGGTGAGGAAGGGGCCCTAATGTGAGTATGACTAGGCTCCTGGAAGATTCTGACTGGTTCAAGTTCTCTCTAGAGAAACCAAAGAAACCAGATGGGAGGGGGAGGAAGTTTGAGACAGAGGGAAGAAAGCGGGACTTGGAGCAATTCCTCCTTTCACAGATGGCAAGGCCACTGAGTGGGCATTGCTGGTTGGAAGCATACGTTACTGAGAACACAGTGGAGGAGCAGGGTTGCAGGTTTGGACATGCTGAGTTGGCTGCTTAGGGGACTTCCATGTGCTTATGTCCAGTGGATCATTAGGTAGGTAAATGTGGTGTTCGTCAGAGGGTTCATGGATGCATATTCAGGTTTGGTTCCCTTAATGTATCTGTGGTGGTTGAGGGCATGGGATGGGGTCATCCAGTGAAAAGAAGGAGGAGTCCTGGAAATCTTCCCTCTCTCCTCCCCTTCGGATAAATCAGAGCACAATTCTAATAAAAAATCTTTGGAAAGATAAAATATGCACACGGTGAACATTCAAAAATACAAGAACATATACAGTGACTAGCAAGTTTCCCTCTTACTCCTGATCCCTAGTAACTCTGGCCCTATCCAGAAACATGTGCCAGTTTCTTATACATTTATCTGGAGATGTTCTATGTCTATAAAACAACTTTATTTAAATGTTGGCACACTATGTTTGCTTTTCTACACATTTTATTTAAAATTTAACTAAATATCTTGTATGTTATTATTTCTTAGTATTAAAAACCTACCTCTTTCTTTATACAGCTGCATAATAGTCCACAGTATACATATACCATAATTTAATTAATAGTTCTCTAAAAGTAGGAATTTAATGTGTTTATACAGGCTTTTCCCATATCAACAACATTGCAAGAAAAGTCCTTGTGTATATAAACATTATTGAGGGTTAATTTTGGCTGCATGTATCATAATATTCAAACAACAGGGATTCAAACAAAAATATTTGTTTTTTCCTCATGTAAGGAGAAATCTGGGGTAGGGAAATACTTGTGTTGGTTAGCAGCTCAACTACATCACAGGAAGTTCATCATACCCTTTTCCTTATTGTCACAAGATAGCTGCTTCAGATCTAGCAATGACATCCATATTCCATGTAGCGGGCTGGAAGGAAGACAATAAAAGAGAAAAAGGTATATTAAAGGTAAAGTTAAAGGTAAAGTTCAGTCTATTATCCATTTAAAATTTCCTGAAAGTTTCCCAAGTAAAAATTTTTTTCACCATGTTCTACCACTGAGCTACATACGCAGTCCCTTAAATGATTTTTGTCCACATCTCATTGGCAAGACTTGTGTCAAATCACTGCTCCTACCTTTGGGAGGCTGCAAATGGTTGTTAGTTTGGCTTATTAAAAACAAGTCAACCAACCAACCAACCAACCAACCAAACAGAAAATAAAAGCAAACAAAGAAACAAACAAAAATCAGGTTTTGTTTTAAAGGAGAGAATGGGCATTGGGTAGATGTCTGGTAGATTTTATCTCTAGAACAAGTTCTTATAAATGAAATTTCTGGATTAAATCCTCATAGGCATTTAAAATGTTGATTGTGCCTAATTATCCTACACCTCCAAAGGGGTTTTATCAGGTAAACTTCTACACTGCAGAAGAGTGCCTGTTCCTACTCACCAAACTCTTCATATTTTGCTAATCTGATGAGTGAAAAATGATTGATATTTATTTTAATTTGCATTCCTCTTGTTCTGAGTGAAGGTGAGCTTAAAAACCTTGGCATTTGAAGTGTGATTGGAGAAGAAATCTCTGCAAGGGAGAATGAGAAGCAGTGATTGGGAAGGGGAGAAAACCAAGATGGGTGGGATGGAAGAATGGGAGGAAGAGATTTCAAAGAGAAGAGGAAGCTGTGAGGGGCACTGTCAGGGGTTGCAAAGCAGTGAGATAAGGACGAAGGAGTGCCTGTTGGATTTGGTAATATGAAGGCCACTTGGAGTTCCTGTTGAAGTAGAAACCAGACAATTCTCTCCTATTATTTCTGATTTTTAGATGCATAAATGAATCCAAATGGCTTCAATAACTTGCTCCAGGTCACAGGTGTGTTGGACTTCCAGAATCTCTGAAAGTTAAACCTTTAGATGCTATGGTGAAAGAGAAGTTTTGTTTGGGACTACTGCCTTAAGGACCTGAACAGGGTCTTTACATTTATGGATCTACTAGTCCCTTTTTACAAATGAGTCCCTGTGTTTTGTAGCTTTCCACCACTGTAACGAAATACCTGAGATGATCAATTTAAAAAGAGGAAAGATTTATGTTAGCTTAGAGTTCTGGAGCTTTCAGTCCATGGCTGGTTGTTCTATTGTTTTGGGGTCTGTGGCGAGTCAGGACATTATGGTAGGGAGCATGTGGTGGAGCATGCCCTCACTTCATGGCCAGAAGTGAAAAGGAGAGGGGAAGAAGAGACTGAGGTTCTAAGTTCTCTTTGAGAGCATGACTCCAATGACCTAAGGATTTTCACTAGGGCCCACCTCTTAAAAGTTCTACCATCTACCCAATAGTGTCATGGACTGAAGACCAAGCCTTTAACACATAGACCTTTGGAGGACATTCCAGATCCAAATTTTGGCAGTCTCATTCAGATGAAGAGACTTGCTAGAACATATGAAAGCTCAACAAGAACCTAGATCTTGCCCTGGTCTACATTATTTTGTGGGATCATTCCTTTCCCAAGTAGGGAGCACCAGTCAGTAGCCTAGACTGGAGCTAGTAAGCACTATGGACAGGATAACATACCTGGGCCCAAGGGGGACTCCTTTGCCCCTTGAAGGAAGAGACCTGAGCCATATTTATCTATTCAAAAAAGATAAGGCTATTGGTACATTCCAGGTCCTTTTGTAGCCCTTTGGGAAGGATGTGGGAGCTTAAATCAGACCATGTGCCCTCTTGAGAGTTATTATTCCATCTTCTCTAATGGCAGATCCTCTAAATTGCCCCACCTAGCATTCTTAAGATGAGTTCTCATGTATCTTTGGCTCTCAATAAAGTTGACCCAATGACCATACCTCTAAGTTCTTTGATGGTTCATCCACCCATTCATTTAAAACATTTTTACAATTAGACTTAATTTATTGTTATTCTACCAAAATATGAGTTAGCACCCAGATAATCCTGGTTGAAGAGTTTGTTTAGGATGGCTATGTGCCTAGCCTCTGAAGATAAATCATGATTAACTAAGTTAGTCATGGTAATATGTTTTTTTTTTTTTTCGCCAGTATTCACTATCCCAGAAATCCTTGCAACTGGATGGTGTGGTCATGTGACACAGTTTTAGTCAATGAAATAAAAGAGACAAGCATGAGAAGAGTTCTTATTGGCATTCTACCTTTTTGCCTTGAATGTGGATGTGGTGCTTAGTACAGAGGCAGGCTTTTGTGATAGGAAGGGATAACAAGAGGTCAAACAACCTCAGGATGGAGGTCCTTGATGACTTCACTACCACCTGGGTTCTCAAACCTCAGGTTTCTTGTTACGTGAGATACTTAAACATCCATATTGTTTAAGCCACTGTTACTCAGGTGTAGGAGTATTTGTAAATAAACACATTCTTGTTATATTCTCAAACATTTTATTTATACCAAGGCTTATTTATTGTTCAGCAAATTGCCCTCTTTTTTTTTTCTTTTGGTACCAGGGATTGAACCCAGGGGCACTTAACTTCTAAAGCACATCCCCAGCCTTTTTTATTTTTTATTTTGAGACAGAGCCTCATTAAGTTGCTTAGAGCCTTAGGTTAAGTTGCTGAGGCTGGCTTTGAACTTGCCATCCTCCTGCCTCCCAAGTTGCTGGGATTACAGGCATATGTTACTGCACCCAGCAACAAATTGGCATTCTTCATTTAATATACGTTGGATATTTATTTATATAATTACACTCAGTTCTGCCTAATTTTTTTGCCTTTAACAGTGTGTTCTTATCAGCTTTCTTCCCTGTGACCAAAATACCTGACAAGAACAGCTTAAAGGGAGAAAATTTTATTTTGGCTCATGGTATCAGAAGTTCAGTTCATGGTCGGTCGTCTCCATAGCTCTGGGAGGGCAGTGAGGCAGAACATCATAGTGGAAGGGCACCACAGACAAAAGCAGCTCGGAACATGGCAACCAGGAAGCAGAAAGAGAGTTCTGCTCACCAGGGAAAAATATAAATCTCCAAAGCATGCCCCCAGTGACCTACTTCTTCCAGTCATGCCCTGTTACTGCCCCAGTTACTGCCCAGTTAATCCATATCAATGGGCTAATACACTGCTTAGGTCACACCTCTCATAATTTACTTCTTTCATCTCTGAACAGTCTTGCATTGTCTCACACATGAGGTTTTTGGAACACCTAATATCTAAACCATAGCAAATAGGCATATAGTATTCCATTTCAGCAAATGTACCACAGTTTATTGCCTACTTTCTTATTGGTTGAAATTGAGATTGCTTCTAGTTTTTTGCTACTATAAAGCAGAGCTATAATGAACTTTTGAACGTATGTGTCAGACACTTTTTTCAGTATATCTGGAGGTTAAATTGCTAACTGTTGGATTGCTAGATCAAATACTGTATGAATTATAAAATTTGGTAGTTTTGCCCAATTGTCCTCCAGAAGGATTCCATCAATATACATACTCAGTAACAGTGCGCACAACATGCCTGTTTTTTAAAAATTTTTTTTAGATGTTGAAGGACCTTTATTTTATTCATTTATTTATATGCTGTGCTGAGAATTGAACCCAGTGGCTCACACGTGCTAGGCGAGTGCTCAACCACTGAGCCATAATCTCAGCCCCACATGCATATTTTCCCAGTCTATCATCATGGTGTCTTCTATGAAATCATTATACTCCTAACAGTGTTATCAGTTTAAAAAGGCATCTTGTTTTAATTTGCATTTATTTATTTATGAGTAAGATTGAAAAAAATTAATGTTTATTGGACATATTTACTTATTTATTTGACATTTTTTCTTTTATAAGTTGTTCTTATCCTTTTTTTCCTGTGGAGCTTTTAAGGTCTTTGTGTCTGTGTGTATGTGTGTGTGTCTGTGTGTGTGTGTGTGTGTGTATGTATCTGAGAGAGCAAGAGAGAGAGAGAGAAGGAGAGGAGAGGAGAGAGAGAGGAGAGAATTTGGAGAATTAAACCTTTGCCATATGTGTTGCTCGCAGTTTATCTTTTGGATTTTCTAATATATTTTTCAAAAGGTTTTGATATTTATGGAGTTGTACTTATCATTTCTTTTATGACTTCTGGGTTTTTAACTTACTTAGAAAAGACTTTACATTTAAGGATTAGAAACACATTTACCAATTTTTTCCTTCTAATGCTTTTATGATTTCATATTTATACTTAAGTATATGCTTCAAAAGGATTTACTTTTGGTGTAAGGAGTGAGGGATTTGCTTTGTGTTTTTCCAAATAGGTCCCAGTGCCGCTGGTTCAGAGGGATTGAACTTGCACTTGGGGGCCTGGGTTATCTTTCTGTTCCCGTCGAACCTGGACAGTATGAAGATACCAGGAAATGTCACATACCCTGGCAAATGATACTCTGTGAAAGTTTCCAGCCTTGAGGCAGATGGCATAGGGGAAGCATAGAGATACGTCCTGAATTTGTTTTGAAGGATCTACTCTGAGATATCTTCTATTGGGGTCTGGATATGAGAAACTCTAAGGATTTCCTTCTCACCAAAAACTATCCACAACTGTCATCCAGGAAACATTAGACAACTTTCCAGAGGCTCCTTTAAGTTCTTTCCC
This sequence comes from Xerus rutilus, assembly GCA_028644305.1. NCBI lineage: Eukaryota > Metazoa > Chordata > Mammalia > Rodentia > Sciuridae > Xerus > Xerus rutilus. Next base: position 152,179,657 of record CM053401.1, on the reverse strand, counting down.
TGACAGGTACAAATGTAGCCATCATTCCCCGGGTGGCCAGCAATACCCTGGAATTTGCTTCCTTCCATCCTCCTGGCTCCTTTGGTCAGTTACTTCCTGGCCTTGGGCCTCCCTTAGTTCCTTATGACATGCCAACCTCCCTCCAACACTCTGGCCTTCCCATGAAAAATCCCCAAATAGTGATTTTCCTCCCTGATCAGGGGTGGGGCAGAGGCAGATGCCAGAAGTCTTGGCATAATTGAGTTTATCCACAGATTTATGCAGCAAATGCTCTTCACAATTGCCAGGAGTATAGATTTCACAGATGGACTTGCTCTGAAACCATCTTTTGGATTTTTGAGGGGCTAAAATAAAAAGGAATGATAATACCAGTGTTGTCAAAGATGCAGAACAACTAGACCTCTCAGAGGCTGCCTATGGAAGTGTAAAAATATATTATGCAACTACACCAAAAAACTGCTTGTCAGGATCTACTAAAGTAAGAGTCCTACATAAGACCCTTACCTTATGGTGCAGAAATTTCATTCCTGGGTATACATGGTAGGCACTGGGAAGGACTATGTTTAATCTCTAAAATGTTAATAGAGATGTTAATAGCAATATTTGCAATAGTCTTCAAACTAGAAATGATTCAAATGCCTTTCGATAAGAGAAATAAATAAATTCTGGTAGAGTCACACAGTAGACTACAATTTAGCAATTAATAAAAGAACAAACCAGTATTATAATATTATGGACTCAATTGTGTCCCCCCACCAAAATATGTATGTTGAAGTGCTAACCCTTAGCATCTCAGAACTTGACTCTATTGAGAGACAGAATCTTGAAAGAGGTAATTAAGTTAATACAAAGTCATTGGAGTGGGATCTTATTTAATTTAACTGGTGTTCCTCCCAGGAAAAGCAATTAGGGTATGGACACTAAGAGAGAAGATCAGGTAAAGACAGAGAGAAGATAGCCATATGAGCCAGGACAGAGGCCTTGGAAGAAATCAACACTGCGCACACCTTGATTACAGATTACAAAGCCTTAAAAATTGTGAGAAAATAAATTTCTGTTGTTTAAGGCACACAGTCTGTGGCATTTTATTATGGTAGCCCTAGCAAATAATATAAGATAACATGGACAAATCCCAAAAACATGTTGAGTGAAAGGAACCAGATGTGAAAGTGTACATACTTCTTGATTACGTTTTTTAAAATACTTTTTTAGTCGTAGATGGATACACTATCTTTATTTTTATGTGGTGCTGAGGATTGAACCAAGTGCCTCACACATGCAAGATGAGCACCCTACCACTGAATCACAACCCCAGCCCTCTTGATTACATTTTTATGAAATTTAAGGACCTGCAAAACAATTTTATAGTTAGCTCTGTGTATATGTGTGAGGGAGGTTGAGTATTGGATAGGAAGGGGCACGAGGGAGTTCTGTGGATACTCGAAATGTTTTGTATCTTGATTTGTATAATAGTTAGATGGTTATATACTTCAGTAAAAACTCAGAAAGCTGTATACATGATTCTTATGATCTATTCACTTTGTTGTGTGTAAACTATACCTAATAAAAAAGAAAAAAATATTCTTTAGAAGAGACATGAGCATTTTGGGGTTGGCGTCACCTCTGTGTGCCTGGCTCCACCCGCCTTTACAAACAAAGCGACGGGAATCCAAGCCAAGTGAGCACTGTCCAAGTCAGCTCCTTTTGAATCTGAGACAAAAATAACTACGTCTCAAGTATGTTCTTTCCTTTTTTTTCCCCCCTCCAAATGGGAAAGGCACAGGCTTTTTTTTTTTTTTTTTTTTTTTTTTTTTCACATTCCCAGCCAGAGAGAATCTTTCTCAAACTTTCCATAGAGATTCTCCTTTGGGCAGACACCAAACATGGACATTTTCCACTAGGGGACAACATGCTGCAGAATTATAGGCTTCTGAAAAGAGAGGGTTGGGAGGAAATGAAGTTGCCTTCCCCTGCTGGCCTCTGCCCAGCTCTCAGAGGGACAGGCTAGTGTGGGGCACCAATCAAAGGAACTGTGACACGATCCTGAGGATCTGCTGGAGCGTGGCCTGAGTCAAAGAGTAGCCACGTGCCAGCCTACTCTGAGCACCGCCTTCCCCGCCTTGTGGAAAGGTTTAGATTCCCCACCTGCTACACTGACAGAAGGAAGTCACCGATATTTAAAAAAAAGCAGAGTGTAGTGAATGTAGTATATAAACTGTCGACAGTGACGGGGTGTCCCTATTCTGTCTGGGTCTGTGCGTCTGTCGGATGTGGAGAGGAGCCTGGTTTTCTGCTGCATTGCCTCTCTTCCCTTTCCTCCTTGTTCAATGTCTTCTGTTTTCCTCTGTACTCTCTTATGTGCTTGGGGATGGGGACAAATCTTTAGGAATCACCTATGTAGGGCTGGCACTGTGACACTGTGACACTGTGACAGGAGAGTGTTATATTTCAGGTGAGAACACCCAGGGTAGGGAAATGCACTGATTGTCTAAGATCACACACCTAAGAGGCACCCAAACCAGGACTTGAATCTGAAATGATCAGACCCAGCATGGGTGCTCAGACTACTGGACTCAGCTGCCTCCTTCTCTTGAGAAGGACACTGCTGAACAGTTACATCCTCTCTTGTCTCTCAAGATAAATAACATTTTAATGAAATATTTAAAACAATGAAAATTAATACCAAAATCCATGATGAATAAAATATAAAACTTTTAAATAAAGACAGGACCAGTATTACTGATTTTTCCTTTGGCTTCAGGCTCCCATGGCACAGCTATGCTGACTTATCCATAGAAGTTTCTCTTCTGTGCTCTTTCTTCTAATATAAAAGGGTGCTCCTAGAGCCTACTCTTGGGGCTGCTGCTCTTCTCTGCTAATCCTTCTGTCCTTAGGACTCTGATATGGATAATATATTATGCTCTCAATTTTCATCTCAGCGTATTTGACACCAAATTCTACATGCCCAGTTATGGACATACCACTGTTCTTAGATCCACGTTTTGTATTTCTACTGGCCTGTTGGAACTCTTCACCTGAATACCATTGACCTCCTAACGTTGACTTTTCCTCCTTCAAGTTCATCTTCTATTCCAGTCTGTTCTCAAGCCTTTTCGGTGTTTATCTTCAAAAATCTCCTGCAGATTCTTTTTCTTCTCCAATTATCAAGACAGGCCATAGTTTGAACTCTCTACATCCTGGGATGTTGAGCGATTGGGAGAAGAGGACACAGGTGTGATGGTCTGTCTGAGGACCATAGCTGTAGAGGTGTGTGGAGAGGAAGGGATGGGTTTACTTGGAGCTGGAAAGTAGAAGTCAGGGGCAGAACTCATGTCCATGTTCTTCAGTGTCTTCTCATTCAATCTTCTATTCTGTAAATGAATATTGAAAACTTACTATATTCTGGGCACTCCCTGGGAGCTAGAGAGGCAAAGATTGAAAACTAGTTTGGTGTTTGAGAAGTTTACAGCCTGGTAGGAGAGAGAAATTTACAAATAACCCCTCAAGAATATGCCATTTTTGAGCAACTAACTGTGCCTGAAAAGATGGGCTGGGAAAATTTCGCAGTGGGGGTTACATTGAGCTGATCTTTGATGATAAGTGGAATGAGGGAGATGATGTATGTTATTGTGGTGGTGTTGGTCATGATGAAGAGGAAGAAGATGGTGAAAATCATAGAAATGGTAATGGTGAACAGGGCCCATCAGGATGGTGGTGATGGGGCTGAGGAGCATTTCCCTTTGGTGATGCTGGTGGTTATAGAGACTAGGCAATGATGTTGGCCATCCTGAACCAATCAATCCACAGGGCTTGATTTTGCTTGATTTCAGGTCCCCTCTTATAGTCATGGCTTATCTGTGCTTTTTTCTTCTTGAATGAAGAAGGCATTTGCTTGGCTTGGAAGTAGGATATGAAGATAATTTTTTTCTGGTTGTTCACTTAAAGGCACTTGCCTGCTCTGGAATCACAAAGAGATATTCTTGCCAGTGGCCTTGACTTGATTTTAATCTGAATAAAAAGTCACTGAAAACTAAGGAAGGGAATTCTCACACTAATTGCAAGTTAATCAGCTGCTGCATATTTTGGACATCTGATCTCATCCTTCCACCCCTATGGTGGAATTCTCTGATTCAGCATCCACAGCCTGATGGGCCTGGGTCCCAGGGGAGCATCTACTTTGGTTTGAAGAGCTTGTGTAAGAATAAAAAGGGAGCTGTGCTTCTGCCACTTTTCCCGTTCTAGAACCACTGGCCCTGCTAACTCATAACTCCAGAGGGCCTGTGTCACCCCAATGTAGCTCTCCCACTGGCCTGACACGTGCTTGGAGTCTTGCCATTAATACATCACTTCCTTGATTTAGGTCTTGCATTTTCAGGCAAGGATGGGAAGAGGACCATATCAAGACATTATTACTTCCTAATTTCCCAGTGTAACAGAGTTTATAGCTCACTGTTTCCTGGGCCATGTATCTTAATCCTGGGGAGGAGAGAAGAACTGATTTAAAAGTCTGGGATAATTCTCAGTGAATAGGACTGGATGAGGACGTATGTGTGTGTTTGTCAACTTTTTTTGTCTCTGTGGCCAATATACCTGACAAGAACACCTTAGAGGTTGAAAAGTTTACATTAGGCTCACAGTTTCAGAGATTCAGTTCATGGTTGTCTGACTCCATTGGTCTGGGCCTGAAGTGAGGCAGAACATCATGATGGAAGGGCATGGTGGAGGAAAGCTGCTCAGCTCATGGCAACCAGAAAGCAGAAAGAGTGAGAGGAAAGGGCCATAGGCAGATGGAGCCCAGACTATGTCCCCCATTCCTGCTTCCTCCAGCCTTGCCCCACCTGCCTATGATTACCACCCAGTAATCCATTCAGATTATTAATCCACCAAATGGATTAATCCACTGATGAGGTTACAGTTATTATAATCTAATCATTTCATCTCTGAACATTCCTGCATTGCCTAACACATGAGATTTTAGGGGGACAGGAGAATTGGAAGCTTTGGGACTTCCAAGGATTGAGGGTGGGGTCTGCAGGTGATAGGAGATAGGGAAATGCCCTAATGGTTGCCTAGGTCTTCACATTGGTTTTTGAAATAAACAAAATGGGTCTCAGTTTCTTGAAGGCACCAGCTGAGGAACTTTGTTGAGGAATAGAGAGGATTAGGGACCTGGTGGATATGCTTGGAGTCCCTGCCCCTCCCTTGTGCCCTTCTGCCACTCCTTATAGCTAACTCTTTAGCAGGTGAGGCATAGCTCCTACATGGTTCATGGCAGACACGGCCTCCCAGGGGCAGATGAGCAGGACGTTTCATCCTCACTCCCGCAGGGACTCCAACCAGTCCTGAGTTTAACAGGCCTCTTTCAGCTTCCCAACTGCCACCTATATCTCTCCTTCCCCCAGAACAATATCAGTGTGAAGACATCAGGGTAGTTTGCATCCCAGGAGATTGACCTCTCCCCAAATTTAGAGGAAGCCCAGACATTTCTTTGCATTTAACAATTTTTAGAAATCTTTTTTAAGGCTCGCTTTCCTGCCATTATAAAGGAAGTCTAACTTGGTTGTTCTCCAATAATCAGTCATGCTCTGTAGCTGCATCTCTACCTGAAATACCTCATCTTGCTCCCTTTCCCAATGATAAGAAGCCAAGTCTGGAGAACTCCAGAGAACTGAAAATTCTAGGTCCTGAAATTCCTGGGTACAGACTGCCTGGTTGGGTCTGCTGTCCTGGGCAAAGTGTGGCGTTTATATCAGAATTTCATAACCACATGCAGCCAGGACCTAAATTCAGGAGAGTTTGGGAACTCATTGACTAATCCTGAGTTATTTTTTAAAAACATGAAATGAAAATTGAGAACCAGACCCCATACATTATAACTCTAAGACTGAATCTCCAAAGATGTCAGGCATGCTTTTCATTGGTTGCTTGTAGACACTTCTCTGTAGCCCCAGTGTTGGGTTAAGGAGGGGGCCAGAGAATGCTTCCATGATGAATCCAAGCCTAAGCTGAGTGTGGAAGGAGGAGGTCCCAAGGTAGGAAAGTAGGAAAAGAGCAATTCCCTGTAAATTTCATGATATAACCAACATCTCTTATAAAAATGTTAATTTTTATTTAGAAAGACAATTTTTCATAGGGATATCAGAACAGAATTTGTAGTCAAATGGGGATTAAGTCTCAATCCCACTTTATGGCCTTAGGCATGTTTTTTAAATTCTTTGAACCTTAGTCTCTTCATCTGTGAATTGGGATAACCACCACCCCCTCATTGGCTGGTCACCTAGATCAAATTCTTGACTTGTACAAAACTTTTACAAAATTCTTGATGTCCGTATATGTATTGGACTTTTAACTTTAAGAACATGATACTATTTTTGCATCATCAAATGAATCATTTTTCCATATTTTTTATTGGTGCATTATAGTTGAATAATGGAGAGATTTGTTGTTATGTATTCATACATATACACAATATAAAAATATAATTTGGACAGTATCATTTCCCAGTATTTTCCCTTTTCTTCCCCTCCTCCCTCCTTTTGGTCCCTTTCCATGAGATCCACCCGCCTCCACACACTTTCTTTTCCTTTTCCTCTTTAGCCTCCACATATGAGAGAAAACATATAAACCTTGACCTTCTGAGTTTGGCTTATTTCACTTAACATAATGTTCTTGAATTTCATCCATTTTCCTGTGAATGATATAATTTCATTCTTTATGGCTGAAAAGCCCCATTTCGTATATATACCACACTTCTTTATCCATTCATCCATTGATGGACACCTAGGTTGGTTCCATAGTTTGGCTATTGTGAATCATCAAATGAATCTTGATTGTTTTCCTACTGTATACAAGTGTTGAATGCCAGGTTAAGGTGTTTGAATCTTATCTGGCCTCACGCACCCCCATTTGAGAGGACAGGAGATATTATACTCTGGACCAGAAACTCTGAGAAGAGGAATTGATCAGGGCCACTCTTGTCTTGGGTTGGATGCCTCAAGAGGCAGGAATGAGGCCAGGGTGTGAGTGTAAGTAATTTACTTGGGAGGTGATTGGGGGACACCCTGACTGAGGAATGGGAATTGAGACAGGGAAGGGAAGTCAGCCCATATAGGATGTGTTATCAATCTAATTCTTATGTGATGACTGGGGCTCAGTCCAACTGGGGAGCCTTGGAGGACCACGTAGATCATGTACCTCAAAGTCATTCCCATCTTAGGATCCAGGGAGCTGCACATTACCCACCAGCTCTCAACAGTCCATCCTGGGAGTATTCTTGGGGATAGAGTGATGGATGCTGGTGGACGGTGAGGCAGAGTAGAGCAAGGCTGCGGTTGGGGAGCCAGGGGATCTATCAGCAGGAAGAAGCAGAGATGGATGCTGGGGGCAGCAGGATGGGAATCTGAGGATACACAGAAATGGGGCAGGTGCTATATCTCCATCTGGAAATTTATGCTCTGCCTCAATTAACTCTCTGGTTCGGTGCCCAGGAGTTTTACTTAAAGATGCTCTTCCCTTAACGTGGTGTTTGAGTCATTGAATCAGAAAGAAAAAAGGAAACATTTGACTACCTTTCTTAGTGTTCTGTGCCATCAGACTCCATTAACCTGCTCTGAAAACCCCTCCAATCAGCCTCCCCAGATCTAGAAGAGGATATTAAATATTTCTACTCCCAGATAATTCTCATATTTGGACTGCATGCCTATGTTATCTTTGACCAGCACCCTGTTATGGCTTGAACATGAGGTGTTTCTCAATGCCTCCTGTTAATTCAGGGATATTCAGAAGGGAACTGATGGCATTATGAGAGCTATAACCTAATCAGTCCATTCTAGTTGAATAGATGGACTGGGTGGTAGTTGTAGGCAGGTGGGGCATGACTAGAAGAGGTAGGTCCCTGGAAGTTGTCTTCCTGAGGCCCCTTCCCCTCCTCTCACCTTCTCTTCCTGCTTCCTGACCCCACCATGGGTTGAGGAACTCTTCTCTGCTGGGCCTTTTTCCCGTGATGTGCTGCCTAACTTTGGGTCCAGAGCAATGGAGTCTATGGTGAGACTTCTGGCACCACGAGGCCCAAGTAAACCCTTCCTCCTCTAAGTTGTTCTTGTCAAGTATTTTGGTCACAGCACCCAAAAAGGATGACTAAAACATACCCTATGTGATAAACCTGATCCTGAGACAATGATTTGGATTTAAGGAGTTTCTTAGGGAGGTAAGTCATTAAAAAGAGTGGAAAGATGAGACAGAGAAGGGAGGAAACAAATAACAAAGAGCATGTTGTTGGACAAGCAGGCAACTAGGGTCCACTCCTGCTGAGGGCCTCTGAGTGAATACATCAGGACTGTGCCCCTGAGGGATGAGGAAGCTGGGGATTTTCCACCTGCACCTGCCCGCTCTGGGTGAAGGTTTCTGCCAACAGGTTCATTCCCAGACACTTCAGTTCTGCCTTGCTCAGGGGATCCCATCCTTTTTGGTCAGATACTGCCTTGAGGTAGAAATGCAGGGGTGAACTAAGGGAACCAATTGTGAACGCTCACTGCAGGAGAGAAGGAGATGCACTACCACGAATGAAAGGCCTTGGAAGATATTTTATTTCCTCCTAGTAGAGGTACACTTACAGATTTAAATAATCCTTCCATCTTGCCACTCTCTTGCTCAATAAGCTTCAATGGCTCCTGTCACTATGAAATCAAATCTACTTCCCAAATCTCTTCCATTTCAGCACTACCTGATAATTCTGTACCTTTTAATTTGTAAGAAATTATAACCATAACAGAAAGCACAGTTAATCAGACTGACATCTGTGCTTTCAATGCCATGTGTGGAGTGGGAGCGGATGCACATTTGGCTGATCTGTGAAACTGTTTTTGACCTTCTTTGGCAGCCCTGCACACAACTAGCTGTACCATTGCTCCAGCCTGCTCGACCCACTCCTTGGCCCTGCTCACCCTCTCGTCCCTTCTACACCTTCTCCTCCTCACTCTTCCTGCTGCCTGTCCAAATTCTGTGCATTCCTCAAGGTCCAATTGGGGTTTCACCTCCACTGGGTTTTCTTCCTTTCCCATGCTTGGTCTCCTATGGGGCATATTTGTAAGGGTCACTTGTTAGATCAGGACCTTTGGCCATCGATAGTCTTGCTTTTGTTGGATGTGTGTTTTCTAAGTCCATTGTGTGGGTGTTCTGCTCCAGGCTGGAGCCTGAGTCTCCTTTCTATTCCCATGGCACAGCAGAGCAGAAGAGCACGTCCTTGATTAACCCTCTGTGTACACTGAGGCCACAGACACTGAGATATTGATTATGAAGACTGTAGCAGTAGCTCTCAGTGCCCTGTCCACATCACCACAGCATTTACCTCTGCACCCCAACACTGCTTACAGTGAATGATTGTAACTGAAGGCTACTTTTTTCTGGTGTAAGGGCAGGTGTGTCCTGTGTGCAGAGCAATCAAGAAGTGCTCATTACCCTGACTTGGTCATTACACAATGTACATATGTATCAAAACCTTGTATTGCACCCCTATCAAGTTGTATAATCATGTCAACTAAAGTTGTGTAATTATGTCAACTAAAAGAAAAGAATTAAATACAGTGCCCAAGAACTACTGAAAAGGAGGCATCCCAGACCAACGAGGGCAGCTTCCTCACATTCAGTTGAAGGGACTCTGATGTGTCTTCCAGGATTCCTTACCTGGGTTGAGCTGTCGGTGCCCACAGTGGTTGCTTGCTTGATAACACACCCCTTTATTTGCCTGTCGTCTCTACCTCCTTCAATTCTCAATGCTCTCACAGATGTTTCCTGCCTTCAGTTCCCCCTGACATTGAGCTTGCACTCAAATCTTTGTCTCAGTGTGTGCATCTGGGTGACCATCTGGGAGAACCAGTGGAGTTAGGGTTCCAGAAGGATAGAGCATGGCGACACAGCCCTCACTGTGCCTGAAATGAGGGCTGGTGGACAGTAAGTCCTAAGAGTATGTGTACCTAAGGGGCTGGACAAGTAGGTAGGTCTGGGGCTAAGGGAAGGGTTGCGTGGGCCTGAGGAGTGGGCTTCTCAGTGGCTAAATAGGAGAGATCGAAACGAACTTGGAGTGACCCTGAAGCTTGTAAGGCCCGACTATTGCTAAAAGCTGTATGTTGATTTGAAAATTTACTATGAAGTGGTTTGTATTTTGGGAGAAAGTGTCATTTCCACCAGCCAAAACCCACATTTTTTTTTCATTTGGAGTCAGAGTGGCTGCTTGGGTATATTTTGCCAGAGTATCTGCATACCTTTGTCCTGACACAGAACTTCATCTGTTGCCCAGTGAGAGGAACTTAGGTTGGTGGCCAAAAACTGAATGTTGACCCACTGCATGGGGCCACATCTTGGAGTGACCACCCATCCTGGCCTCAGAGGATACTGCACTCGTGCCATAGACTGATTTCTCCACTCTGGCCATTACACGAACCTGCAATTCCAGTTTCAAATATTGTTCCAGAAATAAGTGCCATTTCCTCAAGGAGACTAACAGAGAGGGTGGTTTCCTGACTATAGCCCACCTATAGTTGGAGGCCTGAAGGCACAGAGTTCCAAGTGCCCTAGGGACTTGGGGGTCTCCTATAGCCCCAGACTCTGGGTATTTTATAATATGACCTTGCACGGAGCACCAAGTGTCCATAATGACTGTGTGGATTTCATTTCTCAAACGTCCATCTGTTCATCCTGAATCTGGAACACTTTTACCCATTGAAGGAATTAAACAGAAGTTGGAAAAAGCTCAGCAAAATTGGCCAAAGACTCAAAGAACATTTGGCTCGAGAAAATCCCAGAAGAGAAAGAGCTGGTGAAAGGGAGGCTAAAATCCTGGCAGCCATTTCCCACAGAGCAGGGAGGGTAGAAAGGGCTGCTACAGGAATGATGCAGGTCAGACTGGGAAGCTGCCTTTACATGCTGATGACGGAGACCAGAGACCCCACCCTCCAATAGACTAAAACATAGGAGCAATTAGCTTTGATTGGGGCTGGTTGAAGGGGACCCTGAAGGTGTGTTGAAGAATTTGGTGGAAAACCTTCTGGCTGGGAACAAAGGCCATGATTTTACAAGTTTTAGTTCTTCTATTAATAGGATGGATTTTTTTAAATGAAATTTTTGCTTTTGAATTGCAAAAAAAAAAAAAAAGTAGTCTGCCCTCTGTATCTGTAGGTTACACTTCTATAGATCCAACCGTGGATAGAAATTTTTTTTAAAAAAATTGTATCTGTGCTAAATTCATACAAACTTTTTTCTTATTATGTCATAAACAATGCAGTGTAACTATTTATATGGCATTTATGTGATATTAACTATTATAATGATTTAAAGTATATATGGGAGAATGTGCATTGGTTATATATACAAACACTGCATCATTTTACATAAGGAATTCAAGCATATGAGGATTTTGGTAACTATTAGGGATCCTGAAACCAAACCCCATGCATACTGAGCTATGACAATATATCATAAATTCAAGTGTACAAAGTGAATTTTCACAAACTGAACTCACCCATATAACCAGCACGCAGTTAAAGAACAGAATACCGTCAGTACTTCAGATACTCCCTGCTCTGTCTATGCTATGTCCTCTTATCACTATCTTCTCAAGCATATCCACTACCCTGAATTCTAATTACATACATTAATTTCGTCTCTGCTTGGAATTTACATCAATGGAACCATTCAGTGCTCACACTTTTGTGTCTGGTATCTTCAGCATTACATCTCTGAGATTGATTAAGGTTGTATGTAGCTATATGTCATTCGTTTTCACTGCTAAATTATAAAGAGATTGGGCAGCTTTTCATATGTTTATTGATCATTGGGATGCATTCTTCAGTGAAGTGCTCATTCACCACTTTTGCCTATTTTCTGGTTGGATTGTCTGCCATTCTCATATTGATTGCTCACAAAGCACATGTGATTGTGAGCCAATCTCTACCCCTTTCTAGACTGCTGTTTCCCCATTGTATCTATGTTGTTATTATGGACTTATAACCACAAACTCCAAGGCTCCTAGGTAAATATTCAATTCTGGACTTTCAAGCCAGTTTTTTTTTTTTTCATCTCCAGAATCCTTATAATGTATGGGCCAGCATCTCAGACTGGTCCAGTGAGGCTTTTGTTGAAGCTTTTAGGAAGGTGAAGCTCTTTCTTATGGGATTGATAAATGTAAAGATGATGCAGGGCTGAAGTTGCCCTGGTGGCCTTGGTGCCATTGACCCATGAAGACATGAAGAACTGCTCAGAGAAGAGCTCAGAGAGGAGGAAGAAGAGAAAGAAGAGGGGAAAGAAGGCGGCAAAGGAGGTGGCAGGGGCAGCCAAGGAGGAGGACATGAGAGGAGAATGAGAAGTGATGCAATCATTCATTTTAGTTATTCTGGGAGCTGTCATTTTCTTTGTCATTTAAAAACAAAAGGAAGGAAATTAGCTTTGTGGTTTCTGTTGGTGCCCTGCTACCTCATTCCCTCGTTTCTCCCCATCCCCTTACCCACATAAGGTTTTCTGCTGCAAGCATCTGAGACTTCATTTGAGGACAGTCTCTAGTCTTTGGAATCTGCTTGATCGACGTCCAGGACAGGCTGGAGTACTGGGGACTAAAGAGTTCTGGGAGTATCTCAGAACTAATCAGATGGGAGTTCGGAGCAGTTGCTCCAAGCATTACGTTACATGTACATGATTTATAGCAGTTTACTGGTGTCAACATTTTATCAGCTTGAGTGAATTATAGAAGTCTAACCTCCATTATGTCCCTATACCCTCCCCTATTTATAATTGTCTTAGACATTTCCTCTACATGCTTCTAGAATCACTTAGTGTTATAATTTTTGTTCCAACCGTCAAACAATTTATAAAACTCAATAGGAAAGAAAAGTCCATTGTATTTATCTCTTATAATGTTTTTTCTTTATTCTTGATGTTCTAAGTTTCCTTCATTTATCAGTTCCTTTCTGTTTAGAGAAGTCCCTTCAGCTATGTTTTTAGGGTAGGTCTACTCCAACAAATTCTCTTAGTTTTCCATAATCTGAGAATGTCTTGACTTCCCCTTCATTCCTGGAGATGATTTCACAAATACAGAATTCTGACTTGATGGTTCTTTCCTCGCAGTCCTTGGAAAATGTTGTGTACGGTTTCTCATGATGGATCTGTTATAATGGAAATTGTTTTTCTCTTATAGACAATGAATGATTTCTCCCTGACTGCTTTCCAGACTTCGTCTTTAGTTTCAGAAGCTTGGCTTCTTTGGGTCATGCTGTGGATTTCTTTGGACTTGTCCTTTTGACATTCTGTCATCTTTTTGAATCTGTAGGTTTATGTCTTTTGATAAATTAGGAATACTGCCAACATTATTTCTTTGAATACTTTGTGAATCCCACCCAATTTCTGCTCACCTTATGGAAAACTGATGACACCAATCTTAGATCTTTTGTTTTAATTCCACACATCTCTGAGGGTGTCTCTCTCTCTCTCTCAGTCTTGCTTTGGGCACACCATTTTGCCTCTCTGGTGTTCAGTTTCTTTATCTATAAACTGGGAATAATGTTATCACCATTGTTATGAGGATAAATGACCCTGAGTGCTCAATAATGTTTGACGAATGAATGGATGAATGAACAAATGAGTCAGTTGGTGGATTGGACTTTGTCAGTTTACTTGTGAGCATTGTAAGGTTAAGGTAAACACCCTCTTTATCCAGACTTCCTGGTCTCTTTTCTTCTCACCCCCTCGTAAAAACCCTTGCTAGTCTAATTGCTTTTCTCTTTACTGTGGTTTAGTTATCTTCTTGGCCACTAATAAGCTCTTCAAGGGAGGGATTAGATCTCCTTTCATCTCACCCCTAGTTGGCAGATACTCAGTTAATGTCCACTAGTCATTGGATTCTAATTGGCCAAAGTAACTCCTGGACCTGAGACAAACTCTTGGGAACTGGACTGTGGAAGTAGAGCTCAATCACCTGGAACTCTCACTCTTTTTAAAATATGTTTTTAGTTGTAGATGAACACACAATATCTTTGTTTATTAATTAATTTATTTTATGTGGTGCTGAGGATCAAACCCAGTGCCTCACATGTGCGAGGCAAGCCCTCTACCACTGAGCTACAGCCCTATTCCCCTGGAACACTCACTCCTTCACCCTTGATATGAAAACAACTTGGAGTGGCTGAGATACAAACTTATATGTGGGCTAAAGTAAAAAACAAAACACAAACAAAAACAGAAACCTCAGGGGCTAGCTTAGGATCAGGGTCACACAGGGTCAGGATTAAGGGAATAGATGAAATGTTTATATCTGGTTGATTTTACTGGGCAAATGATGAACTGTGGTGGACAAGACTGGGTTTGATTAATCAGTGGAATAGTACATTCACTGTGTTTCCTGAGTACTCAGGGACTCCTTATTATTACCAACCACACACAAAAGTACAATAAGGAAGAGGTTATGAATGGCTCAACAAATTCAAACTAGGACAGAGCTCCAATGTTATTCTGTGATGAACTGAAGTGACATCTTCTTTAAGCATGGAAGAGTTTGTATAAGAACAAATAAGTGTTCCACACCCCTGGGTCCTTCTAAGTGAGATTGCATTATTCTTGGTGATAAGGAGTAAGTCTCCCAGTGGTGGGACCTTAACATACCCGTGGGCAGTCAATGCACAGATTGATGGTGATAAAATATGCACACCATGTTCTGTTTAATACAGTGAGGTGAATAATTAGGACAGTCAGACAATCTCTTTATAAAATTTCACCAGGAAGTTATGGAAAGAAGTAGCCAATGAGTATTAAGGGTAAAAAAATGATTAAAAGGAATGAAAGGAAAGAGTCCAAGCAAGTGACTGAGTCTCATCAATAGGAGAATGTAAGAGTAATAACCAGAGAACTCCTTAAGTTGAGTGGGGCAGCTGTCCCAAGAACTGCCTCAATGCCTCTCAAATTCATTGAAGGAATTATCTGGATGGGTCTCTGTCCCTTTGCTATGATTAAAAAGGTTTGCTTTGAGTAGACCATTTATCAAAGTGGGAGCTCTAGCCAGGTCAAGCAGTAGGGCTGTGCTTAACACCAGTGCTTCCTGGACTTCAGTGTGCTTATAAGTCATGGAGGTATCTTGCTAAAATGCACATTCAATAAGTTGGGGTGGGGCACGATATGCTGATTTGAGCTGAGGCTGATACTACTGGTTGAATGACGACCCTTCTAGGAGTAAGGGCTTAAGCGAATAACACACATATGCTCTCACACACACATACATATGTATACAAGCATGAACAAGGTGTGCACCTACATATCATCCATCACGAATTTAAAAAAATTCACACAGAAGTTACCTGGAATCCCATAGATAACCACTGGTTGGTTGACTGAACTTACTACTTTTTATATTGTTCCACTGCAAAACTGAGAAAAAAATTGATGACTTCAAACAACCAAATGCCTGGGAATCTTGGTTATATTAAAAATTAATAATAAAGACTCTAAGTAAAGTTTTTTTGTGTGTGTTTTAGAACAAGTTAATTCAATATTTAAAAAACTATAATAGTTTATTTAGCCTTCAAAAATTATACTGTTAAATGTGTCCTTGGGGAGGAATCACAGAAGAGCATGAAGGAAATGGATTATTCAATAAATGTTACCAGGACAATATTTTAGCAATTTGGGAAAAATCAATTTAGAATCTCATTTCACTGAACACCAAAATAAATTTTAATGGATTAAGGAATGAAATATAATATAAAAAGACCATAAAAGCACAAAATAATCTCTAGATGGGAAATACTTAATAAAGTTAAAAGAGTCGAAGGAAATCATAAAAGAAAAGTTGCAAATTTTATTAGATAACATTAAAATTTTCTTTCTATAGCCTTCCTTGCTCCTATCCACCATAATTAAGCAAACATCAAGCTAGGGAACACCACCACTGTCAAAAGAT
The DNA here is from genome assembly GCA_028644305.1 of Xerus rutilus. Taxonomy (NCBI): domain Eukaryota; kingdom Metazoa; phylum Chordata; class Mammalia; order Rodentia; family Sciuridae; genus Xerus; species Xerus rutilus. Next base: position 152,163,723 of record CM053401.1, on the reverse strand, counting down.
AGAACAGCCCTATAATTCTATTCACTTGTCAAAACTCATAGAACTGTAAAGAGAAAACAATATAAATCAAAAAATAAATTACAGAAAGGATAGAACAGGAAAATAGCTTCTGAACACATCAAAATACTAATCAACTGGCAGAAAAAAGATTTGCAATATACATAACAAACTAAAGGTTAATGTTCTTTCTATGTAAAAATTGTGCTTAATTTGATGAGCATGGTACTAATATCCCAATAGATATACAGATGAGCAAGCAAGTCATAAAAGAGGAAACTTAAATGGCTAAAATAATAAAATGCAAATTCAACTGTCATTGGTATTTTATGTTCCATCCACCAAATTAGTCCAAAATAAAGGAAAAATGGCAATACATGATGTTTGCATGAGGTACTGTCTTAGGCTGAACAATGACTTCTAAAGATAGGTGACGTATACAGTATATAGATATATTACAATTATATGCTAATCCTTGACATCTATGAATGTTACCTTATAAGGCAAAAGGGATGTTGCAGATGTGACTAAATTAAGGATCTTGTGATGGAGAGTTTATCCTGCATTATCCAGGCAGGCCCTAAATGTAATAAATGGCTTTATAATAGGAAGACAGGGAGAGCTTTGTCTACAGAAGAGTAACAGGAGATGTGCTTGTGGAACCAAGAAGTTGGAGCAATGAGAGGAGAAGGTCATAGCCAAGAAATGCAGGTGACCTTCAGAAACTAGATAAGGTATGGAAATAGATTCTTCTTTAGCACTTCCTGAAGAACATTCTGCTGACCCCTTGATTTTATTGCAGTAAACTGATTTTGGATTTCTGGTCTTGATAAATCATGAGAATATATTTGTGTTATTTTAAGGCTCCAAGTCTATAGCAGGTTGTTATTGCAGCATTAGGAAACTAATACATGGGGCAAAACAATTGTTCTCATTAGCTGCAAATGGAAATGTCAATAATGCCACCACTTTTGCAGCATTTTCATAATATGGAAGTAAAGCTATGAAAATTTAATATCTAAAGATGTAGTGATTCTATATCTGGTGATCTATTTTAAGGAGGGAATTTGGTAATGAAAATAGCTCTTGTTTGAAGATATCTTCATCAACATGACCACAAACTCTAAACAAACTAAACACAGAAAGGGAAAGATTGAATAAACTATAGACTGAGGATAGATTGCCATTAAGTTATAAAATTTTGTGTTTTCTTAAAATGTGGGGACATGAAAATTATATAAATATTATACTAAGAGTAAATACATAGAAACAAGACTGGAAGGAAATAAGCCAAAATATTTACCGGATGAGGATGGTTGTTTTTAGTTACTCAACTACCCTATCTTTTTAAAAAATTTTCCTTAATAAATGTGTATTACTTTTAGAGTAAAATAATTTAAATAAATCATTGGAAATGGAGGGTAGAGGGGCTTGGGTTGTTTTTTTGTTTTTGTACCTGGGATTGAACCCAGGGGCACTCAACCATGGAGCCACATCCCCAGCCCCTTTTTGTATTTTATTTAGAGAGAGGGTCTCAATGAGTTGCTTAGGGCCTAAGTTGCTAAGGCTAGATTTGAACTCAGACCCTCCTACCTCAGCCTCATGAACCTCCGGGATTATAGGTGTGCGCCTGGCAGGGCTTTGATTTTGAGGTTGGCATGATCAAAGCTTTGGAGCAGTAGATCTGCAGTCTGTCCAGGAACAAAGGCAGGGGGGAAGGAAAGAAGTTTGCTCAGCTCTCATGGGCCTGGCTAGGAGAGTGGGAGGTGCAGAATGGTGAGGGGTGACAGCCTATTACAGAGGGGAATTTGGCTTTAATCTGAGACAGAGCTATGGCAACTAGTTAGCAGAATTTGGGAAAAATCAGCTTAGGTCTCCTCATGATAATTATTATTAGAAAGAAGAGTACAGTAGGAATATTTGATTGTCCACCCAATATCTACTGCTTCCATTTCCTGGGAGAACACCAACATGGCGCAAGTATTCTCCCTCGCAGCTCTATTCAACCCATGTTAAGTGCAGGAAGCACGTCCCAGCCCTTGCTGGAGATGGGAAGGGAGTGAGGGTGGTTCCGACTAGTCTAAGCCACTCTCAGAAAATCCATCCTTTCTCTCTCAATGTGTATTTTCAGAACCCGGATTTAAACTCCTGCAATTACAGAGCTTAGAATAATGCCTCACACTCAAAAGATGCTGATGAATAAAGTTGTGAGCCCTTGGCATTCCCTGGCAAGTCTAGTGGCCCAGCAGTGAAGTGTGACCTGGCTTGTTCTGATGAGAGTGAAGAGAAGGACTCATATTGTTAAATGAAAGGTTCTCTGTGTCTTGGAAACTTTGAACAAAGTGGCACACTGCCTGATGGCTGTTGAGTGCCATCTTGTCACCTTGAGAGTCAGAAGGGAAATAAAACCCTGACAAAGAGCTCAATCTCTAAGAAATGGTGTCAGACCTTACCTTTTTTCTACTACTTATATGAGCTAATACATTTTCGTTTAACTTAGGATCTCTGTGTTGGGATTTCTAATATAGAGTGTAACAAGTGTCCAAAGATGTTTAATGGCAAAATTCACAATATTTAGAATGTCTGGAATTAAATTATTCTGAGTGAGACACTGTGCTGAGCACCAAAGTTATACTAGTAGTTCATAATCAGATTTAGGTTTTTATCCAGTGAAGGAGCTAGCTACTCATTGGATTGACAAGGAGGAACAGCTGTTATTATTATTTGGTCATAAAAAGAGTATGTACAAGTGGACATATATTTTCTGTAAATATGTAACTAATAAGAACTTCTTGTTTTAGGTTAGAGTGTGTATCAATCAGGATGGGGAACTTTATGCTGCAATAACAAACAACCCCAAATATTTATTTTTTCTATGTTACATGTCCATCATGGGTAGATGGGTGGATAGGCCCTGCTTATTATAGTTCTTAGGGGCTTCCCTTGATGGAATAGTCACAATCCAAATATTTCTGGTCTCCTTGTCAGAGGAAAAGAAAGATCTCTAAAATAAGTAACTAAATTTTGAAAGTAATTACATGCTCCAACCCAGAAATGATATGCAGAACTGATATTTTGAACATGCAGTTTATGTAATTATAGGGTCCCACTCTCAGATGGTCACTATGCTTGGATTAATGCTTGGTGGTTGCCATCTTGAAATTTTAAATAAGGGGCTATATATATTTTTCACTTGGACCCATAAATTATGGTGCCAGCCTAGAGATAGGTGTCACTTAAGTTTACACCTCATTGTCCATAACAGGCCATATGGCCCTACCCCAACCACAAGTGGGCATAGAGGTGCAATTCTGTTTTGTGCTAGAAGGAGAGAAAACTCAGAAAAATTTAATAGAAAGTATAGAAGATGACTATAGAGTCTGTCAAAGTCTTGTCTTTTGTGGGGATGAGATAAAGCCTCTTTTCAGTATGTAGATCCCTGGTTGGGTAGGAAGAACTTATTTGCATAAAGGAGCCAAGGTATTTTGTGAGAAAAGGAACAGAGACTCCAACTTTGTTCTTGGAGATTCAAGTTAGGAAAATCTGTTGGGGTGGACCTACCCTAGCTGAGGGTCTGGGAAGAGCAATGAGATTTCAGGATTAGAATTAACAAGCTAAGGATGGGACTCAGCATGAAGAATAAGAGATCTGTGAAAGGAAGCTTGCATTGGTCCAATGTGTGCAGGGCTTGGGTCCCTCTCTCACAGTGGCCAGATTTAGAATATCTGAGCATGGGCTTGTGAACCAAAGGGCTGCAGGTTTGGATCCCAAACATGGGACCATTCCTGCAGATGGACCAGGGAAGTTAATCAGCAGTGGACAATGCATTGGTCTAATTTTTTTTAGAGCACATTTATTAACAGCACCAGGATTAGCTCCAGTCTTTGATGAGAGAGAGAGAGAGCGAGAGCGAGAGAGTGCATGAGAGAGCATCCTCCAGAAACTGATTGGATTCTAATGATCTAATGATCTCTTGACAGCATTTGGAAATAGGAATAATTCCTTTTCAAACTGCTTCAGGCTCTGCAGTTCTTAGAAAATGTGTGATGAAGGTTCAGCTGGGGGTGGGGCACTGGATTTCCTGCTAGTCAGACATGAATGATTAAAGCAATATGAAAAAGGGCATCCTAGGTTGGAATTGGAGAAGCAGCTCATATGGTTACTTGCAGCTCAGCTAGATTGTGCTCATGAAAAGATATCTGAAAGAGCCCTCTCATCTTGGGAGCAATATCTTGCAATATCTGTCCCAGTCTTTGGGCAGCTAAGACAAGTATTACTGGGGCCACTAAACTGTGTTGTGGAGCAGCTGTCATGCGGCGTGCAGATTCCTGGGGCCTGGACTGATCCAGAGAGTGGAGGCTTGGGGATGAGTTAATTCCTTGGAGAAACTGTAATCCAGAAGGCCTTCTTGGATTCTAAGCATAGCCTTGGCCATGTGAAAGAGACCAATGGGACCAGTTCTGCTTTTCACTTATTCATCTTAAGGTTGGGGTTCCTTTGGTTCTTGGAGGGACTCTCCTGGAGGACAGACTTGGTGAGGTAAAAGGGATCCAGTGCAGTGAACTTAAGAAAATGAGCATTTTGCCTGCATTAGATGGTGTTGGTGCTCTACCCCTACGCCCTGGTCCAGAAGGAAGCACCATTTCCCTTCTACCATGTGTGCTGGCTGCTAAAGGATTACAAGAAGCATCTTCTCCCCAAAATTGCCTTCGATTGAGTGGGAGCCACCTCCTTTGGAGGTTGTGTGATTGTTGGAAAAGGGCAGCCTTTAGGCAATGACTAACATAGGGGTACAAAAGACTGGCCCTCTTATTTCAGGGTAGGTCCATTCATTCTCAGAGCTCCCTGCTGAGCCTGCATCCTTGCTCAGCTCAGTCTACTGTCCTGTACTATCCTGTCCTGTTTCACTTACTCCCTCTCCTGACACCTCTCCTCCAATAAATTTTGTGCACCCAAATCTCCATTTCAGACTCTGCTTCCATGATGCCTTCTGTTCTGTGGGCTTAGGGAAGTGTTTGGTTAAGGAAGGACAAGTCTCCGGGCAGTGGGAGTGGGAAGGTGGAGGAGGGAAGGGCGACTTACTTTCTTCATGGGTAGAAACAAGCTCCTCAAAGACTGGTTAGTGAAAGTCACGGACAAAGGTCTCAGCAAGTCCAAGGGTATCAATCCCCACCTACAATTCAATGGACCACATCAGCTTTCAAAGAAGGGACATGGATTGGGATCTGAGCTGAGACTAAGCTTTATGCAAGCCAGCATGGTTGAGAAAACATCTAGTCACAGTTTTTGCCTTCCTTCTCTTCTCCTTGTCCCCTCCTCCCTTCTCTGGCATCCCCATTTGCCTCTGCCTTGTCCCTGCATAGCACACGGCTCTATTTCTCAAATTACTACTCATCCATTTGTGCCTCTGTTCTTTCCCCTTAGATTGCCTTTCTCCCTGATTGACCTTTCAAGAGTGACTCCAAGTCTGTCTGTCTGTCTGTCTGTCTGTCTCTCTCTCAACTTTCTTTTTGCCTTCTCTCCCAGGGGCAATGGTCTTCTCTCTCTTTCAAGCTCTTTCCTCCCTATATTTTCCTCCATCATCCATAATAGTGAACTGCATCAATTTGTTGTACTTCAGGTGACACAGTTAGACCATAGTGTTTTAGGGTCCAGGACTTCTTTGAATCTCCAGGGCCCTTCCAAGTGCCTGGTGCAAGGCACCAGGGCTGATCATGGTGTGCTAGACTCATCATCCATGTCAACCTCCTTCTCATGTCCCCACCTTGTTTAGAGAGGGGCTGGAAAATCAAAACCCACCTGTACTGGACTCCCTGAAGCTCTCTCTGGATGGGATTGAGACAGAATCTCAATCCAGATTTCTGTTACTTCCTTTGGTTCTGTTGGGAGCAGGCTCTGCCATTGAAATACTGTGGCACATTGTAGAGGGTGGTCATTCATTTCGTAGGTGTTGAGAGGCAGGGGTAAGGGCACCCATGCTTTGTTTGTGGATGTCTAGAGAGTGTGGTCTTCCTCTGGAACAAGTAGTTGCACAGGGGATTTCTGAACCCTGATTTAATAAGGTGATGCGTTGCTGTGTTTGTGGCATAGGAAGCAACTCTCTTGCTGAGCTGTTTTGGGTGGTGTTGGTTTGGATGTCATGGTTCTTTCAACCCTTTCATAAGTTTCCTAAGTGTCTCTTTTCTTGCATTAGATCTATTTTTGCTGAATATGGTTTAGTTTCTATTTTTTGCAATTGATCCCTAATAGATACAATATGTTTGCAGAATATTGAAAGATCAATAGATTCCAATCCACTGGGTTCATTTCACAGATGAGGATACTGAGGCCCAGAAAGGAAATCAAGTAGGGTGATGGCAGGGCCAGTACTCAAACTGCATTTCATTTGCCTCTTAGTCTAGTGTTCCTTCTCCTGCACTAAGTGACATTTGTCTTCACTGCCCTCACTCTTCCCCGTAACATTCTCTAAAATGACTCTCTTCCTTCAACAGGTGAAGTTAGTTCATTGCTTTAAATAGTTCTATTTTAATAGTTTACTGTTGATGTCACACAGAATCAGTTAGGGAGTCTCTGTTCTGTAGATTCCTTGGTAGACAATAAGCATTAGCTTTGCAACACTGGGAAAAGGCCAGCATTCATCTTTAGCTTCCTCATTTTGGAGCACTCTGTGTTCCCTCATCCTTGTCCATCTCTCTCCCTTGAGGTTCTTCTCCATGCAGGGGATAATAGGCACTGCTGGCATCCTGTCCATATGTCTTTTGGCCATACCACTGTAGTACACATGGGCCCAACAACGTGCAGCTGTTTTTACATCTTTTAGCCTAAGTTCTATTCAGTTCTTGCATCTGAAAATACTGGAGAATTAACTCCCAATCCTACAAGAGCTGTTCCTCTACCCATGACAAGTGGAAGTTAGTATATAAATACCCTAGCTCCCTTGCCCTTCAGTTGGGAGGGACCTCAGTCATGTTCAACAGTATCCTCAGAGTTCTCTAGTGAGATTGGATTCCACATGCTCAATAGTGTGACTCTATAGCTAGCACACAGGTAAAGATTGATTTATCTTCTATTCCTATCAGTAGAGAGATCCTTCTCTGTCCCCAGAGAGGGTAGTTTAGGAAGTTAGCAAGAGATTTATACACAGAGAGTCCTTGCCAGAGCTCACTAAAACTTTTCCCTGGAGGTGGACCTTGTGGACCCTACAAGCCATGCAGTTGCCCCTCCATGCTGCTTCTGGCTGAGATCCTTGCTTTGGGTTCCCATGTGTTGTTTTGAATGTGTCCCCTCCATAATTCAGATGTTGCCAATAGTATGGTATCCAGAAGTGGGTCTTTAAGAAGTGATTAGGCCATGAAGGCTGCTTCCTCATAAATGGGATTAAGGACCATATAAAAGAGGATTCACACAAAGCTGAGTCCATCTTTAGACATATAGAGACATAGCATTTCTTTTATCTGGGGGATACAGCATTCACCAGACAATCAAAGTTACTGATGCCTTGATCTTGGAATTCCTAGGCTATAGAACTGTGAGGGATAAATTTCTGTTCTTTATAAATTTTCCAAGTCTCAGTTACTCTTATTTATTTATTTATTTTGTATTAGAGATTGAATTCAGGGATGCTTTACTACTGAGCTGCATCCCAAGCCCATTTTACTTTTATTTTTTGAGTGAGGATTTCACTAAGTTGCTTATGTCCTCACTAAGTTGCTGAGGCTGGCCTCAAACTTGCAAATCCTCCTGCCTCAGCCTCCCAAGTCACTGGGATTACAGGCATGTGCCATGGAGCCCAGCTTCAGTTATTCTCTTACAGCAGCACAAACAGACTAGGACTCCTAAGTAGGCTCCAAAAAGCAGATTGGTTTTAGTAAAGTCCAATGTCAAATATGGTGCCCTTGTATCTGGTCCCTTTGGTAAACCATAGAGCCTTCAGAAAATGATATAACTACTCCGCATTTATCATTTGAATCCATCCAGCTTGTCAAATTTAAGTTTTGCTTCAAGGAATCCTGCCTTTACTTGGCCAGGCTTAAAAATCTCTTGTAAATTAGCATAGGTCATGTAATAATGTCTTCTGTCCTCACAGAGCAATGCCATGTGGGGTGGAGGTCCTAGGTGACATGAAGGATAGTGGCCCACAGCCTACACTTCTGCTATCACTCAATGTCAGGCACTTTCTTTCTTTCCTTTTAAAAAAATGAGCTTGAGAGAAATGATAAGATTTTAAAAAATTTTTTAAAATTAATTTATTTAAGTGCATTTCAAGTCATAGTACATATATAGAACTCAATGTTTCCATTTCTCTGGTTGCAAACCAGACAGAGTCACACCATTTGTGTTTTCATACATGCACCTAGGGTAGTGATGACCATCTCATTCAGCCATCTTTACTACTCCCCTTCCTTTTTCCCTCCCCCTATAAGAGGTTTTAAAAATAAAAGCCTGTTGGGCCATCTGGAGATTCTTAGTTGCTGGCACTTTGGCCTCCTACCCCCAGTGCTTGGCACATGGCAGGACCCACGGCCCATTCCCCAGAGCCTTGTCCTCTTGCTCCTCAGTCACCTTTGGCTTGAGGGCTCTGTCCCGAGATCCAGCCTGGCTAAGAGTCCAAGAGTGGTCAGCAGAGCAGGGAGAACCACAGTGACCCACATATGCAGAGATAAGACCTCCATTTGTTGATTCAGGTCTTGCTTATTTTCTAAATAAACTTTCCTGCTTCAAAAACTTCTCTTTTGACTGGAGTTGAGTGTTTCCCTGTTACTCATTCCCAAGGGAGAAGCTTGTGTTTTTCTTTTTATAAATTTATATAAACTGTTCCCACACTCATACCCATCAGATACCAAGCTCCTTTGATCCCTCCTCCATAGATCAGTGATGGAGCATAGATGCTCAGGCTGGGCTGGAAGTCACACATCCTCTTTAGAATCCCATGGGGTTAAGTGGGTGTGAGGTGTGAGAGAGTTGGTGCTACAAGACAGGAAACCCTCAGGATTGAGGATGGACAATCCTCTGAGGTCACACAGAACATGCCACACAATTCTAAGAGAGTCGACTGCCCTTCCTCCATTTTATTTTTTGCTTTTTAAAAATTTTTTGTTTTTTTTTAGTCATACATGACAGTAGAATGTATTTTGACATATTATACATACATGGAGTATGACTTCCCATTCTTGTGGTTGAACATGACGTGGAGTTACACTGGTTGGGTATTCATGTATGAGCATAGGACAGTAATGTCCAAATCATTCTAATCTCTTTCCTATTCCCATCTCCTTCTCTCCCCTTCATTCCCTTTTGTCTAATCCAATGAACTTCTATTCTCCCCTCCCCTTCCCCTATTGTGTGTTAGCATCCACACACAATTTGAGGACATTTTTTAAAGTGAAAGAAATTGAAGCTCTGTATATATGTGTGTGGAAGTGACTTATCCACAACTTCACCATGATGGAGAGAGGCACAGAAAGCTCAGTCCAAGTACTCAGCTCCCATGCTTTCCTGTCTCCCCAATTGACAGTGAGGTTGAGGTTTATTACTGTATCAGTTAGCTATTGCCACAAAACAAATGACTCCCCCCTCCATTTAGTGGATTTGAACAATTATCTACTTGGTTTATGATTTCTATGAATTGATAATTTTGGTTGGGCTGAGCTGAGCAGCTAATCTAATCACCTAGGCTCAGTCATGAATCTGTAGTCAGCTGAGGTTTGATGGCCTCATGCATGTGATGCAGTTGGCTAGCTGGTGTGATGGAGGCAACTGAGCTCTTATCCTCAAGTGGCAAAGCCCAGGCTCATTCACTGGTGGTAACCAGGGGTTTCTCAAGAGCAGCTCTTCTCATGTCACAGCTTCCACATTTACTGCTATCCCACTAGTTGAGGAAAGTCACATAGGGAAGCTCAAATCAAACAAGGAAAGACTTCGTTGCTTGATGGAAGGAGAAGGAAAGTCACTTTGTGTGTTGATACAGAGACATTTTGGTCACTGTAGCAATCTACTGCAGTTATAAACTGCAGTGGCTCACAGGCCACTGGCGGGGAGGGAAGAGAGCCCTGAGGTGGCCCCCAGTCTGGTACCCAAGTGCTCTGTTACCGCCCTACACTGCTGATCATGCATCATCTTGGGTTAAGCTGTCTGCTTCTTTCACCTTTAATCCTAGGCAGAGAGGAATAACCAACCACAAGTGGTCAAGAGATGGGACACTGAGGTAAGTTTTGGTGTGAGGGCAAAGAATGGGAAGGGAAGAAGCAGAGTCTAGTACAATGCCTGGTCCAAGCAGAGCTGCACTGCTGGGTGCAATTGGTGATAATAGGACAAGCATATTCCATGACTCCTATTCTGTCCCCATTTTGGATCCCACTGTCAACAGTACTCCAATACCTAGCTCCCAGGACCCTCCAATTGAGAAGGAGCCTGTTGATCCCCACCTTTTCCATCATGTGATGAATATTACCCCCTAGAGGGTATTTGAATGTACATACCTACAGGGGAGCGGGGCCTACAAAAAAAAAAAAAGAGTGCAACTCCTTGGAATGATGGAAAATTAGATAACATGGGTCACCTGTGAGGACATATATCATTTGGGACAAGTAGGTTGGGTAAGTGGCAGCTCTGACAATTTCCCTATTATCCAAAGGTTTTCATTGCATTTCTTGGTATACTAAATCCGGGAAACGCAGAGGTCATAAAATGTGTCTTCAATCCAGAAACATGTAGGACCTTGAATTCTGAACTTGAGAGTTTTTTGTTTGTTTTGGTACTGGGGATTGAATCCCAAAGTGTTTTACTACTGAGCCACACTCCTAGCCCCTTTTATTTTTTGTTTTGAGACTGGGTCTGGCTGAGTTGCTGAGGCTGGCCTTGAACTTGCAATCCTTCTGCCTCCACCTCCAAAGCTCCTGGGATTACAGGCATGCACCACCAGGCACAGCTTGAATTTGAGGACTAGAAGGAACCTTAGAGAGCAACAGGGAGAGCCCCCCTTCTTTTACAGGGAGCTTTAGGGCAAGAGGGATGGGTAAAAGGACTTGGCAAAGATTATGGAGTACTACGCAGCACAGTCAGTATTAGAGTCCTGACTTTGTGACACAATGTGAATAGCAATTTTTGAGCACTGACTGTGTAGGCACTGTTGTGCTTATGTTGTATATTTTACTTAATGCCTGCAACAACTGTCTGGTGGATTCTGTTGGTGCCCAGGTCAAAGGAATCTTTCCCAGTTTTTGTAGGCATTGACTACCAACAGCTCACCTTTGGGATATTGAGAAATTGCCCTTGGTTGATGGGAGCTGCCTTGTGGAAGAAGCCTGGGTGATCATAGAGGTATTATTTAGTTAATGACTTACTGACCTAGGGATTCAACAGTTTGGGTGTCATTTATGCTCCAGGATTCCCCATGGAATCAGGCCTAGGCTGGACTCCAGTTGAGACCATATTCTATCTTAGCTCCTTCCCCTTCCCTGAGCTGCCTCCCTCAATACCTTTCACCTGAGAGCCCTCTACTCTATCCATTAAACCACACAGATCCAAACTCCTCTCACAAGTTCTGCTTCTAAGAAACCTAATCAAAGACAGTTTCTCTATAGTAATTAGCCTACTTCTTTAGAGGCAGCAGGGACCATCCTCTACATTCCTTATCAGGTTTTCAAGTCTTAGGTATGCTTGAACTTGGCCTTCTGGAGTCCATACAAACACACACATATACTCACAACTAGCACATATACTCACACACAAACTTTACACACACTCACTTGGGCTCACTCATAAACACCAATTTGCACACATATTTGTGTGCAAAATTGTATGCACACACTCATGCACAAACACAGTTGAGTTCTTTGCTATTCCCATTATCTGTGTGGCACTGGTGGAGCTCAGTAAATGGTGGCCCAGGGTCCCCAGATATTGTCTTGCCAGTTTAAGGCTGAACAGCTATCAAAATATCAGGGTAGGCACACACTCTCTCTCTCTTTCTTTTTTCTTTAGGCCCCTTTTTGTATGGTACTAGATATTGAATCTAGGAGTGCTCTACCACTGAGCTACATTCCTAAACCTCCCTTTTTACATTTTCTGTAATGAGACAGGTTCTTGCTAAGTTGCTGAAGCTGGTCTCAAACTTGTGATTCTCCTGCTTTAGCTTCCACAGTCACTGGGTTACAGGTGCGTGTCAATGTGCCTGACCTCCACGGTGGGCTTTCTTGATAACAACATGAGCTAAGTTTACTTCTCAATGCTATAAACCATATTATCCATGCTGGCCTTTTGGGAACAGTGACAGATGCATGGACACAAGGTCACAGCTTGCCTCTCTTCCCTCAAGACTGAGCACAGCCTGGGATGCTTTTAAGGATTTGGATGCAGAACTGTGGGGGAATCCGGGTTGCAGCTTCCAAGCCTCACCATGACCTCCCACGTGTTCTGGCCAGGTCGAGCAAGCACAGTAGGTTAGGGTAGCCCCATGACCATCCAGCAAGCAAGATCTGGAAAACTCCATCTTTGGCTGCCTGGGGCAGAAGTAGAGCAGAGCAGTGCACAGACACCCTCATTCTTTAGGGTGAATTAAATGATAATGAATATAAAATTGCTTTTCAAACTGTAAAGTTCTGAGTATATATAAGAGATGTTCATTCTTAGGACCACAGTGGAAGATTTGTTGTATTCTCAGAAAGTAGGGGTTGTACCTTCTGCAGGTCCTTTCTCAGGGCTAGGTCAGCCAGAGGTATCTTTTGGAGAGTTAGCAAGATGTTGGGTGCCCATTCCCAGGCCTGGCTCTGTGTGGTCTGCAAGGAAAACAAGAGCCATGGGATTCATTCCAGGGAACTCCCCTCCAGGAAAAGAGTAGGGAAAAGTTTTCCCACACATCCGCAGGCAAAGTTATAGATGTCATTGGTGAGGTTGGGGAAGAAATGGTCTCTTCTTTTACAGCTGTGCCTCCCATAGACCCTTGAGTAATTTAGCCCCTAGGGAACCAACACTGATTGATTTCAGACAGTCACATAATGGTTTATAATTCAAGTCACCAAACTCATGAGATGGAAACCAACTTATGTTTACTGTGGCTATTTGGCTTTACAGAAGGATACAGAAAAGGAGATACAGGATGCTTAACATCCCTCATCAAGAGCTCCAGCAGCTACTCAAGAACACAGCTTTATTGGCTTCCTCAACTGCATGGCTGTGGTGCTGGGAGCCAAGGTGCTTGTGGGTCACCTTGACATGGAGAAACCAGAGTCTGCTTCCCAGCAGTGTTTTATGCTGTTTGAGTCAGGTAGGCCCAAGGCCTGTATGCCAGCTCAATACTTCAAAATTATTCTGTAGCTCCAAAGAAGCAGTAGAGTGAGAAGAGCAAGATCGAGGGCATTGCCAGACCTATGTCAGCCCAGATCTGCTGTTAACCCTTTACATACACAGATGCAGTTCTTGCTGTTGTTAGTTCTTGCTGTCCCTGAGCCTCCACTCATTACAATTCACAGGTGAAGGCAGAACCCAGAGGAGGACAAAGGATCTGACTTTCACCTTCTAAACTCAACGTAAGTTCTCAAGGGAGTCCTTTTTAGAGCAGTAGGATTTGTGCTTGCTAGATCCAGGCCTTGCTGGAACACCAAATGGCTTTCTAAATTCCCCCAAACATCTCTAAATATTGAACAGGTTCAATGACATCTCACTTAAGTCATGGCTTAGGAAAAGGCAGGTATCCATGGTGGGAGAAGAGATGGGAATCCTTTCTGGACACGGGAAATGGAGCCAAGGATGGATGGGAACTGGTGGGTTGAAACTTGATCCTTGGCTGCCCTCTAGGTAAAAATCCAGATGGTTTTGGTCTATGTATTTGATGGGGCAGACTTGGAAAGTCTAGAGCAGAGGGAAGCTCTCTGCTGCCCATCTGCTCATCTGCTTGAGGAGGTAGAGCTTTCTCCAGAGCAGCCTGTACAACCAGGGCAAGAGCATAACGCGGTAGAAATAGTGGTGAGGCTGGGTTTCACGAAAGACTGTTAGTCCACCCCAGTTCTAGCCACTCATGGCTCCTGTTGAGGAGATTGGGGAACATGTCTGTGGTCCCTACAAAGGGGTAGGAAAAGGATTGAAAGGCAGCATGCCAACCAGAAAATCACTCTGATGCCAGGCAAGGGAACTCTCCAATATCCTTCCCGACAGAAGCTGAGGAATGGGCAGCCAATGTCAAGGGCCAGCTTGAGTGAATGATTGAGCCCCTTCCCAGAACTGGTAGCCCCCACAACAGCTCAGATAGAGTCTCAGTAGCAGCAGTTCCAATTGTAGGGCCTGATTCAGCCTGGAGTGACTGATACTGGGTTTAGCAACCATACCCCACTGGGCTGCATCTCTTATTTGCATCTGGATTGACTTCTCACCTTACTAATTCCCCATAAGCCCCTGGAGTCAGCATCAATTCCCCAAGGTAGCTGATTTAGAGAGGAGCCTAATAGCCCATGTATTATTTTCCTCAGCAACAAGTTAAGTTAATGAAGCAACCTTGGCTATTCATCTCCTTGACGCCAGCTGGGGTGTGGGAGGCCATGGTGCTGTCATGAGCAGCACCAATGTTGTTCTTGATCAAAACAATGTATTATCCTTTTCTCACTGCCTTAGAGTTGCAAAGGGGGAGCATTGCTGGGGTGATGACTAGCCTACACTCAAAGTCTTCAAAAGCTCCAAGCTGATGAGTCAATCTTGGCTTCATGACAATAAGAGAACCCCATCTGCTCCCTATAGTGGGAATCCCTGGATGCTCAAATCTATATCTTCTTTGGAGCAGGGTGAGAGGGGCTCCAGATTATCCTAGGATTTTTCCTACCTCTGAATCCCTGCATCATCATGATCATGGAGGTGGGATACACACCAAGGTGCTTTCCCTTTGTGGGAGACCTCTGTGCTAGCCTCTACTCCTGGATGGATTAACCAGATCAGGAGGAACCCAAGTGAAGACTCAGGTGGTAGAGAAGAAGAGACCACAGTAGCCCAGTGTTGAATGCCTCTAGTGGACATCCAGTGGCTCTGGCTATATACTGAAGGGAAGCCAGTGGCTCTGGAAGCTTATTGGGGGATGGGATGGGGTGGGAAATATAGGATGACCACGGCCTCAACCAAACCTTCTCTTGGGTTGGGATCCAAAAGAACAGGCTAGAGAAAAGGTTTGAGGGTAAGTGGTTTATTTGGAAGGCGAAAGAAATTCCAGTAGGTGGGGAAAAGAAGGTAGCCAATGAAGAACGTGTTATTCCATCAGTTCCCATGTGGGCAACTGGGGCTCAGTGCTATTGGAGAACTCTGGGAGTCATGGGACACATGCATTTCAGTTTCTCACCTGAATGAGGAGGGAGCTGGGATATTTATGTGCCACTTCTGTCCATCATGGGTTCAGGGTTGCTGCTGGGGACAATAACTCTCAAGCATTCCAGGCTTACCCTATATATGGGCTGAGTGGGCACCTCAAGTCAGAAAAACCATAAGGCAGTGATTTGCAGGTGTTCCTAAGAAGCAGCCTTCAGGTTGTAGAGATGAATATGGAAGCAAGAGGGACAGGCACTGACAAATTTCTGCTCCATCACCCAAGTGAATTCTTTAGCTCAATATTCCTTTCTGTGACTTGACTCTCTAGTTCTCTCAGTCTCTCTTTGTCTGGATCTGGATTCCAGAAAAACTTTCTTCCTCTCCCACACCCATTCTTAAGCACCTTCTTTGAATTGGTTTTTCCCTGAGTTTCAGCCACCAGTTCCTTGGGTTCTTCTTGCTTGGACCTAGGAGATCTCAAACTCAGATGGCAGCAGGCCTTCTTTATAAACATGTTCTTCCCTATCCAAAATGACTTACACTGATTTTACACCTTCCATGGATTCCCATTTATTTCAGGATAAAACTTAATTATCTGATTCTGGCACCTTCACTTTAACCCCAACTTCCCTCTACAGATTTATGTTTAAGAGGTTTTTTTCCTCTTTCCCCCGCCCCCCCCCTCCTCCTCCTCCTTCTTCTTCTTCTTCCTCTTCCTCTTCCTCTTCTTCTTCTTCTTGACTGTGTGCAGGTGTGTTCCATTCCAGACAGTGTGCTCTGAATACTAAATTTGTAGTACCTGCCTCTGAGTTCTGCCTTTTGCTGTTCCATAGCCAGGGATACCTTTCTTTCCTCCTGTACTCAAGCAGATACTATGTCTTTAAGAGAATTGTTGAGCATAGGAGTAAGAAATCACATGAGATCATGCTGGGCACTCAGGTCTTGTCCATATAAGAGGAGGGAGAAAGAGGGAGATGGAGAGCGATAGTTCATCAAAGATAAAATGAGCACTTCTCTGAAATGCACAGATTTCTCAGGGCCCCACCAGTTAGGCCTGCCTGGCTAGACACACCAAGATAGCAGAGAAGATACTGAGCCTAAGTCAGATTATAAAGCAAACTTTTTATTAGAGAGAACCATTCTGGTCATTGTTTTATAAGCAAATATAAGACTGGAAATTAGAAGGATGAATTTAAAGTAGGCAGTTGTTGGAAGCTGGACATAGAATATTCTAAATCAAACCTTGTATGTTAATGCTACTTGAGTACACACTAAAAATGACAAATTTCATGTGATATATATTGTTTTTTTACCACAATTAAGGAGTAAAAGAAAACAAAAAATAAAATATTGTATTATTAAAAGAAAACACCACATGATTGTTGGGAATTTGTAGAGTGGTTGATTAAGGGGAAAACTTCTGAGTGACATAAATTTTTTTAAAAAATATTCTTTTTAGTTGTATATGGACACAATATCTTTTTTGTATTTATTTTTATGTGGTCCTGAGGATCAAATCCAGTGCCTCACACATGTGAGGTAAGCACTCTATCACTGAGTTATAGCTCTAGTCCCCCATTTTTTTTCCAGTTTTTACAGACCCAGGGTCCTGGCACAAATTTATAAGCTGGATCAGAGAGAAGGTAGTTTCTGGAGGAGAGAGATTAAGCCTCTGGACTATTTTTATAAACATCCCCCTGGCACCAAAATGATGTGCCTGCTGCTGGTGTGTTCTGGCCAAGACATGAACAGTCTACAGAGAAGCATGCTGGGTATGAAGGTCAGGCTTATCTTGAGAAGGGGAGGAGGGAGAAAGCTTCTTGCTTTCTAAAGGAATGATCAGTTTGGTTGAGTGAGAAAGCCTGGAGGAAGTACAAAAGTTGTGGAGATTGTCCAACTTTCTCACAGTGAGGGGAAGTGGTGAGGAGGAGCCAACCTTGAGTCCTCCCATTTGGAGGAAGAAATGCCCTTCTTCCCAGGTACAGCATGTGGTTGGTGGCTGGAAACCCCAGGCCCCATTAGCTAAGGCCTGAAGAGAAAATATGGCGCCTGCTTTTAGGAAGCTGGAGGTCAGATATAACAGAGCTCTTGCTGTCCTCAAGGATCGTTGGGAATTAGAAACTTGGTTGGAAATATCATGTGGGGATAAGAGTTTCTGGGGGAAGGAATTGCCTGTTCCAAAACAAACCCAAATGAAGCCTTCGGTTTTCAGGCAGCCTTTGCCAGTGGTGGGGATGTATCCCATCTCCAGGAATCTGGGGAAAGTAAGACATTTAACCCATTTGTTGACTATGGCCTCCTTGCTTCTACAAATCAAAATAAACTGGACTTCCTCTCCACCAGTTTTATGGCCTCTGATGGTCCAAAGAATTCCCTAAATGATTTCTGTGGATTCTTGAAAGTTCCTTTCCTCTTGGTGTCCTTGGTTCTGATTTCTGAAGCCAAACATCAAATATCCATTTTGTCCTCATGTTACAAATGTGGAAACATGCAAACCTATCACTATTTTCTTCCCCCAAATTGCATCATGCCCTCCATTCCTCAGGTTTATTATTATTATAAGAGGTTTGCTGTTTCATGCACCGACTTCAATTGATCTTGGAAGTTCTCCTCCTTCCCCTGCTCTGTCTCTCCCTCCCATATTCCCCTTTCTCCCCTCTCTGTCTTAGGAGCCAATAGCTCCCTTCCTTGTTGTAGTGAGGTACTTTTGCTCCTCTCAAGTCTTGGCATCTGCTGCCAGCCCTACCCACGGTGCTTGGTTCTACCCCAGCAGCCTTCTCCAGGCAATCTTTCCAAACAAACAAATGCTCTCCTGGAGAGGGCTTCTGAGAAATCAGCTCTCTCCATCTTTTTAATTAAAGACAATTTAGCTGACCTAAGAAAGAGACATTTTATCATGAATTAGCCAAATCATCATTTTCTATTGATAGGAGATTAAAAAAAGAATAGAAATAACTAACCTTATAAATATTTGAGATGCATCATTTCCATATCATCAGATTTCCAAATCAGCAGATCAAAGATAAAAACAAAGATAATAAAACCAAGTGTTAACATGCAAAACCCACCAAAGTGTATTTTAAATCAATGCTTCTCAAATTTCAATGTACACAAAAATGCTCTGGAGATCTTACTAAACTGAGATTTTAATTTGACCAGACCATAGTGGGGTTGGAGATTCTGCATCTCTCACAAGCTCCCTGGTGCTGCTGGTGCTGCTGGTCTACTAACCATATTGGGAATAACAAAGTTATAGATCAATGGGTTTTAAAGTAAACTGCTATTGGAGTTACCTGGGACCTTAAAAAAATTGGTGTTTGAGCCAGGTGTGGTGGCGCACGCCTGTAATCCCATCACTCTGGGAGGCTGAGACAGGAGAATCGTGAGTTCAAAGCCAGCCTCAGCAATGGCGAGGCACTAAGCAACTCATTGAGACCCTGTCTCTACATAAAACACAAAATAGGGCTGGGGATGTGGCTCAGTGGTCGAGTACCCCTGAGTTCAATCCCAGGTACCAAAACAAAAATAAAACTGGTGCTTGGACCCACCCCAAGATTCTCAGGTAATTAAGAATGACTAGGTATTGATATTTTCAAAACTTTCCAGTGATTTTAATGTATAGCCACAGTTGAGAACCACTGCTATAAAACAGAGCATTAAGAATATGTACTAATATTTGATCTTTTCTTAATTTTAGTACTTAGTCTGCACCAAGGTGGACAGGTGGAAAGCATAACCCCATCCTAAGGAGGAGACTAGTTACTACGTTCTAGCTGTCCTCAAGGGTTCTGGGGAGAACCATGGAGGAACTCAGCCTTGTGTTTGCTGTGATATAAGTAATTGGACTCATTATCTAAAAAGCCAGCTTATAAGAATATGCTAATCAATAAAGTGGCAAATTCCGCTGAAATAAAACAACAAAAAGATCAAGTAATAAAATAATGAAATAAAATTCATAGTTGAAGGAAGTGCAAAATGTTAGGTAAATTTAGTTAATTAATTAAATACTAGTTTAGTTAATTATTTCCCACCCAAGTTCAGGGATCCCATAAACTCTATCCACATTTGGTCTGAGGACAGCAGGTTAAAGATCTCCAGAGTCACTATGGTAGGGAGTCAGAAACTAGCAAGGCTGAGGATTACTTGTTCGGTCAGGTGTCAAAGGATTTACGCTGTAAGGAGAGGCTGCTGGGAGTTTCCCCAATCCTCTATAGTTCTATAATCCTTTCTTCTGGCATTCAAGTTATTTATTTCCATTTCTCTTTCTTTTTTCTTTTGCAGTGTTGGGGATTGAACCTGGAGCCAAGTGCATGCCAGGCACGTGCTCTACCACTGAGCTACATATACCCCCAGCCCTATCAAGGCACTTGCTTGTTAATCTCACTCGAAACCATCATCCCAACCAGGATGAGGATAATAAATAAAATGTCTTGCATTAATTTATTAGAAAATGGCCTGATTTATGTTTGATAGTTTTCAAATCTAGCATGATAGAGTGAGTCATTCTTATTTTATACACTCACTCTTTTGCTATTGCTAATACCTTGACTTTGAGCATAATCATGTGACTTGCTTTGGCCAATAGGATGTTAGCAGATAGTGTACAAACAAACTTGAAATGCACCTGTGTCATTGCTTTCTCATGCTCCTCAGTTTTGCTTTAAGAACATTCCCTGGATAGTTCCTGGAGAAGGACAATATGGAGACACATAGAGCAGATCTGGATCTGGTCTGTGGCTTGGAACCAAGACCAGCCAAGACAGGCTTAGGTTAACCAGACAAGCCAACTTGTAGATGTGTGAGAATCAATGTTTATTATTATAGGTCTCTGAATTTGAGAGATGGTTTTTATGGCAGCATGACTGTAGATGGAATTGACTAATACATCTAGAAATATATTTTCAAGGCTTTATGGTTTATAATAAACTAGTGTTTTAATTTATCTATTTCTTAAAATTCTCTATAAGAAGTTTACTCCAGAAAAGAGAAGACTGTACTTTTTTAAAGTCCAATGTTTATTTTTTTCTGGACTCTGACATTTGGCCACTCAGGATCTTATGGTACATAGCTGATGAAACTCAGGGGTAAATGGTTGAGTGGTAGTGAGGTTAAGTAGAGAAGGATATTAGATAGTCAATTCAATTCAGCAATTGCTTATAGTTTCTATTATATGCAAGGCACTTTTCTAGGTATCAGAGACACAGATGAAAAACTCTGTCTTTATGGAGCTTTCCCTCTACTAGTACTCATCTACTAGATACAGGAGTCATTACATTCCACAGCAGATCAGGGTTCTCAGAATCCAACCACAAATGATGGGAAAGGGACACCAAGAACCAGAAAAGTTCTGTCATTGAACCCGTATCAGGTGCAAAGGACTATTTACTCTGAAAGAAAATGTAAGGAATGAATGAAAGCCTAGGCAGAAAGCAACAATAAATCTCACTCAAAATAGGGGGAAGAAATCCATCTGTCAAATGGGAAATACAAAAATAAAGTCAATTCAAGGAAAGGAAGTGGTTGGTTTCTTTTTCAACAGGAGTTGACCTCTGGGTCAAGAAGAGGAAGAGAAATACAGATGGTTATTGGCTTGGAATGATTTGACTTATGATTTTTTAATTTTATTAACTTTTTTATGACATGACTTTTGAGTTTTTTCCTATTTGTTCTTTTTAGATATACATGACAGTAGTGATTTTTCAATTTTATAATGGTGTAAAAGCAACATGTATTCTGTGGAAACTGTGCTTTGCATTTTGAATTTTGATCTGTTCATGGGCTGGTGATATGTAATATGGTATTTGCTCTTCATGCTGGGGAGCGGCAGTGAGACAGTTTCCAGTAGCCATGCAATCACAGAGGCAAACTTTCAATACAGTGCACTGATGCTAAGCTACGGTGTTCAGGTTACTAGGTATATTAAATGCATTTTCAACTGACAATATTTTCAACTTACAGAGGGTTTATGAGAGCATAAACTCATCATAAGTTGAGGAGCATCTATAAACTCTAAATTATTATTAACAATTATGGGCCTCTTTCTTCTAGGTAGGACTTACTTTCTCAATTCATTAGAGACTCCTCTGTTATTCTCCATACGTGCATCCTCAAATATCTTCTGCTTCTTCCAGGATCCTTTTGCTTAAAGAGTTATCAAACTGCCCTAAGCAACCTCAGTGACCTATCTAAACTACTTACTCCACTGGGCAGTCCTGGTGCTGATTCTGACCTTGTTTGGCAGTCATTCCAGGACATTTGCAAAAGAAGTGAAAAAGCCAGGCGATCTGCCAAATACTCATTTTGTTGACATGGTCAAACATCTGAATATGCAGGATTCTGAAAACCATAATGATTTACACCAAGTAGGAATTGATTTCTTGTTCACATAAAGCTTGGTGCAGTCTGTCCATGGTCTCAGAGACTCGGATGTCTTCTATCCTGCTGATCCTCCATTTGTGACTTTGGCCTTTTGTCCAGGATGGTAGCATCTACATTCCAGATTACAGGATAAAAAGGAGATAAAGAAGATGAGCAGGCTGGGGCTGTAGCTCAGTGGCAGAGCACTTGCCTAGCATGTGTGAGGCACTGGGTTCGATCCTTAGCACCTTGATAAATGAATAAAATAAAGGCATTCTGTCCATCTACAACTACAAAAAAATTTAAAAAAAAAGAAGATGAGCAAAATGTATATCCACTGCTACTTCTTAAGGAAGAGACTGAATTTTAAATATTCTGTTTCTTTCAGCCACTAGGGAGGTTGGGAAATGCATTCTTCACTGTGGGTAGCCATGTGTCCAGCTGAACATTAGGGGATATAAAACAATAGAAGAAAAACCAAATATTAGAGATGAATTAGTAAGAATAAACTGGAATATGCTATGGTACAAATAAACCATGATATCAAGGGCTTAACACAACTACGATTTATTTCTTACTCTGAAACCTCTGCTGACAGCTTCTTCACCATCAACACTGGTCCTCCAAGACAGCTCCAGTGGGAAAAGGGACTGTGGAGATAGAACACTGGCTATTAAATGCTGCCTCCTAAATGTCCATCACTGACATACATCATTTCTGCTCTCAGCTCCCTGGCCAGAACTAGTCACTCCCTAACAGGGAGGCTGGGAAAGGTGGAAGAACATTTGATTATCGGTGACCAATGAATGTCTTTGCCATCTGGATTAAAACTTGAGTTCAGTTATAAAGTTGCATATGTGTATATGCATATACAATAACTAACTGTTAATACACTGTTTTTGTTTTTGGTAGTGCTGGGGATCTAACCCAGGGCCTCATGTTCTACCACTGAGCTCCCAGCCCTACAAGTTGAAGTTTTGGTTCAACAGTTTGTCAGCCTTTAACATTACTGTCTTTCCCCTACTGGCTTATTTGTGGCTTGGAGCCTCTGTTTTCTCAAAGCTGACTGTCAGCTTGTGCTTTTCTCTGTATATCCATAGTCTTGAAGAAATGATCTGGGTCTTGATACTAGATTTGCTAGATTTTTCCATTTGACACAGAAGAGGCCTCATTTTAAACAACAATAAAATAGCCTCCATTTATGTTGCCATTTTTTTCTTTCCTTTTTGTCTCTTTAACTGGAGGAGCCAATTAAACAAAGGGTTTGCTTTCTGTGCCTGTTTTATGCTCACTTTAAGATTTAATCAACCCTCTGAACTTGCAGCATAACTGCCTCATAATGTCAAGTGAATATATGGAGATCAGCTCAAACCCACATTCCCAAGGGTGGCTTTTTTGAAAGGCGAGTTGTAATTGAATTTCTGAACAATCACTAAGCTTTCAAAGTACCAAAATAAACATTACCTAACGAAACTTGCCCAGGAGTCTTTGGTTAACTTTAAATGTACTTTAAGAAAATGGGAAGTTTTAGACATTTTGGAAAAAGTGAACTGAACTCTTTAATGTCCCTTTAAAAATTACTGACCAGCATTTCTCATTTTTGAAAGCACTTAAAACTGAATACCTACATTTGCAAATCAGGAAATCAGCGGTTGATTATTCATTGAGACTTTTTTTTTTTTTTGCTTTACATAAAGTTGCCCTTTGGGCTACTTTAATTGCTCAGTTAAATATCTTCAGGGTTGCTCACTGCCTGCAGAATAAAGTTCAAATTCTCTGTCTTCAATGACTTGCTCCAACATACATTTCAAGGCTTATCCTTAATTAGTTAGCCCCAACTCTCTCTTAAAAGCCTGCCTATTATAGTTTATATATGAGAGGCCCCACAAAATCTCACGTGTGAGACAATGGAACAAAGTTTAGAGTTGAAATGGCTGGGTTACGAGACCCTTAACCTAATCAGTGCATTAATCTACTGATAGGGATTAACTGGGTGGAAACTGTAGGTAGGTGGGGTGTGGCAGGAGGAGATGGGTCAGTGGGGCGACTTTGGAGTATATATTTTCTCCCTGGTGAGTGCAGCAGTTTCTCTCTGCTTCCTAATCACCATGTCCTGAGCTGCTTTCTTCCTTCACGTCCTTTCACCATGATGTTTAGCCTCATCTTGGGCCCAAGGCAATGGAATTGGCCATCTATGGACTGAGACTTCTGCAACTATGAGCCCTGCTGCTCCCCCCTCCCCCAAATTTTTCTCCTTTAAAATTATTCTTATCAGGTCTTTTGGTCACAGTGGTGCAAATGCTAACTAAATACCCCTCAAATTGGTAGCCTCTTCCATTTTGCTGCAATTGTGCCAAATGTAACCTTCGTGCTCCATAGCACTTAGGGTCATGTTTATTGTTTTACTTCTCTCATCCTGTTTGCATCAGAATAGTTTCTGTCCAGCTTCCATGTGAGACTAAGTTCCTTAAAGTCAGGAGGCTTGTCTTCTGTTTTCCTTCCCATAACAATATATTGAGTACCTACTAAGTGCCTGGTATTATGTTAGAGGCTCAGAGAATTATAAATCAAGCACAGATTAAGACCTCAAGAATACCATGATAAAGATTGGACAGAATATTGAAGAAAAGAGGTTAAATAGATGCATCCAGGTTAAAAATAGCGACAAGATACATAATGTAGATTAAGTTTGATATGTGATGAACAGAGGTCGGTGGCATGACTGGTCCATGACAAGAGTGGGATGAGAGTTGAAAAGAAGGGGACATCACTTCCAACTTGAGAGAAGCCTCATGGAGGAGTCTAACCATAAATTTGGACATCCATGGCCAAGGAGAAATGATGTTTAATAAGGTAGAAGGGAACAGAGTGAGCAAGGGCAAGAAAGTGGGGAAGTTCAAAACATGTTTTTTTAAAATATAAAATATCTAGCCAAGTGCAGTGGTGCACGCCTATAATCCCAGCACTTTGGGAGGCTGAGACTGGAGCATCTTGAGTTCAAAGCTAGCCTCAGCAACGGCAAGGTGCTAAGTGACTCAGTGAGACTCTGTCTCTAAATAAAACACAAAATAGTGCTGGGGATGTGGCTCAGTGGTCGAGTGCCCCTGAGTTCAATCCCCAGTACCAAAAAGAAAAAAGAAAAATATATATATATATGATATCTGTGAAGGGATCATCAGGGCAGATAAAGATAATTTGGAAAGAAAAAAAATACTTTGAAAGTTCTGAATTTCCAGATGAAGAAATTTGGATGTTATTTTATAAATTGGATGTGAAGCACTGGAAGTAGTTGCACTGGTCAGAATGCTTGTGTCCTCCACAAATACGTATGTTGAAATCCTAAATCCTGAGGTTAGATTAGGAGGTGGGGGCCTTTGGGAGGAAATGAGCTCACAATGGTAGAGCTCTCATGGTTGGAATTAGTGCTCTTGTAGATCACTGAGAGCTAGCCTATCCTTTCCACCCTGTGAGGATACAGAGAGAAGCCTCCATTTATAAACCTGGAAAAGGGCCATCACCAGACACTGAATCTGCTGGCTATATAATTCTTGATTAGCATTTTATTTTTTTAACTTTCAGCTCTACAAATGTCATCCCACTGCCTTCTGGCCTCCATTGTTTTGATAAAATACTTGGGAATCAATCTAACAAGAGTGGTGAAAGACCTCTACAATGAAAATTACAAAACACTAATGAAAGAAATTGAAGAAGATCTTAGAAGATGGAAAGACCTCCCATGCTCTTGGATTGGCAGAAACAATAGTATTAAAATGGCCATACTACCCAAAGCACTATACAAATTCAATGCAATCCCAACTAAAATCCCAAAGTCCTTTCTTATAGAAATAGAAAAGGCAATCATGAAATTCATCTGGAAAAATAAGAGACCCAGAATAGCCAAAGCAATCCTGAGCAAGAAGAGTGAAGCATGAGGCATCACAATACCAGACCTTAAACATTACTACAAAGCTATAGTAACAAAAACCGCACGGTACTGGCACCAAAATAGACATGTAGACCAATGGTACAGAATAGAAGACACAGAGAGTAATTCACAGAAATACAGCTATCTCAACTGTTAATTTTATTGGCATTCTTTGTATCTGATTAGCCCATTTTTTCTTACTGTTTTTGAACTTTTCTCTGTATTTGGCTTTCAATATTTTGACTATGTTTTTTTTTTTAATCTGGATATGGCTCTTTTTATATTTATCCCTCATAGGGAGTTTATTGAGATTTTTGAATGTACAGATTAATGTCTTTCACCAGTTTGGGAAATATCCATCCATTATTCCTCTGAGTAATTTTTTCCTTGCTTTTTTCTCTTTCCTATCCTGTGGATATTCCCATTAAATGTAGATGAACTTAGTAGTGTTCCACATTTCTCTAAGTCTCCGTTCATTTTTCTTTTTTTCCTATTTGTTTTCTGGTTTGCTAAGTATTTATTGATTTACTTTCAAATTCACTGAATCTTTATTTTGCCAACTCAAATCTATTGAGCCTTCTAGTGAACTTTCCTTTTAGTTATTGAGTTTTTCAACTCTATAATTTCCATTTGATTCTTTCTATAATTTCTGTTTCTTTTATTTTCTTTGGGACTAGGGATTGATCCCAGGGGCACTTTACCATTGAGTGGCATCCCCAGCCTTTTTTATTTTTTATTTTGAGACAAGGTCTTGCTAAGTTACTTAGGGCCTTGCTAGGTTGCTTAGGCTGGCTTTAAACTTGCAATTCTCCTGACTCAGTCTCCTGTGTTGCTGGGATTACAGGCATGTATCACTGCATCTGGCTCAACATTTCTACTTCTTTATTGATATTCTCTATTAATAAGAAATATCTTCCCAATTTCCTTCAGTTATTTAAGATATAGCTTTCTTTAGTTATTTGAACATATTTACAATAGCTATTTTGAAGTCTTTGCTCTGTCCACCCTCTGGACCATTTTAAAAGTAATTTCTATTTTTTTGTTGCTTTCTTTCTTATGTATAGGACATACTTTCCTGCTTCTTTGCATAGCTCAATATTATTTTTTTTAATTGAAAAATGGATGTTTTACAAAAAGCCTGTCACAACTCTGGATGTTGATTCCCTTCCCCATTGCCCCAAGATTGATATTAATGTCATTTGCTTGGCAGTTTGTTTATTTGTTTAGTAACATGGCTGAACTAACTTTGCAGAAGTCTATTTCCCTTGCAGTGTGTGTCCTCTGATGTCCCCATTCAGATTTGTTTATCTTGTTTCTATATTTTAGTCTAGCTACCTAGGGGGGTCAACTTTAAATCTACATAAAGTATGTATGGGCCACTGTTGTAGTCACACTTCCTTGGCCTGTTAGGTTCTTACTCCTTCTTCCTTTTGGGTGAAAATGCGTGTGCAGCGTGGAGGCTGCTATGGCAGTGCAGGGAGTTTGTTTTTGCCCTATAATCTGCAGAGACTAGCTTGGAAGTTCCCTTTCTGATCACTCTTCAAAGGCCACAGCCTTAGGCTTGCAAGCATTTGTTCAGACTTCCATGGATATGTGTAGTTTTATTTTTAAGCCTGGTTTCCTGGGAGTTCCCCTGGGTCATAGTAGCCTATTATTTAGGCAGTGTTTCATCTGAGGTTGTACTTAAACTCTTTGTGCCTATGAGACTTACGCTCTTTGTTGATGAATATGTGTGTGGTTTGGGGAATGCTTACAGAGTCTGGCCTATTTCCAATTGTGATTGCTCCTGAGTGCGTGCAGACTAACGCATGTGCACAGTCTTCTTGACCCCCAGCACCAGCTGTGATCCCAAGAGGGTTCTTCTTGGCTGTCTTTTATGCTGTTCATTTCTGCTAAATTTCTGGCCACTCTGCCATTTCACTGATGCTGTTGCTACTAGTATCTTGGCTCCAAGACACCAGCACTCTCTCAGTTACCCTTCACCAAGGTCTCTTGGTTTTTAACAACACCAGTATGCAAGGAATTTTCCCAGTTGAGGGGGAAAATAGTAATTTCCCACTGGTGTTCCCAGGAAAATACTAAAGGCAAAAAAGTGTCTGTTGAAAGACACTCATGAAAATGAGTGTAGGACTTTATGTGACCATACGCCTTCTCTTGACAAGTTTAATAGTAAGTCCAGTATGATAAAAGGACAAAAAGCTAGAGATCATTGAGGAAAAGTTGCATGATTGTCCCACTTGTGATGGTTCCTTTATTGTGACACATTTCCAGCTTCTCTTAGCCCCTTTATTTATTCTATCCCAGGAGATGTGGAATAATGTAGCTGGTTGCTAAATCTAAGAAGAATAAATGGAGCTTGCTCAGCTCAGTAACTCTAATTTTCCTCTAGGGAGAGAGCCTACTTGTAGGTACCAGTTCTCATCTAGCCCTTCAGCCTTTAAGATTTTTATTTTTATTTTTATTAGTGCATTATACTTAAACATATTAATGGGATTCACTGGTACATATTCATACATGCACACAACATAATTTGATCAATTTCATTCTCCTTTGATCCATAAATCTTACCCCTCTCCACACAGAAAGGGAGACCTGTTTTAGTCATCTGGGATGGATAAATTTGCCCATTTCTGTGATTCAGGTAACAGGTCTATTTTATAATAACCCATGTTCTCCAATTACTTAGCCTTTATAGTAATGAGGGTGCAACTTAGACCTCCAAGTGCTATTCCCCTCCCTTTGCCTTTTTAAAATTGATTCTCAAATTGTTAAGTACTCCAGAGGGGGAGAAGGGTGCAATCTGTGAAACTCTTGAGAGAACCCCAGTATTTTGCTTTCATCTCATTAGCAAAAGCTGGTTTACATGGCCACCTGGCTGCAAAGGAAGATGAGAACGCATTTATTTCACTTTTCAAACCTCTATTTTGTGAGGCAGTGAAGGAAAAGAAGTTTGGAATGGTGGCTGTGTTTGTCACAGAAGTCATTGAGAGCTTCATTCCTGAGACCAGCAGCACCAGGTTCACTTAGGAGCTTGCTAGGAATGCGACTACTGGGTTCTGCTTAAGATTCCCAGCTGATTTGTGTACCTAGATCAGGAATCCCCAAACCATAGCCTGTGGGTCAAATCCAGCCTGTGTTTGTGAGTAAGGCTTTATTGGAACCCAGATATACCTATGCATTCACGTATTGTCAGTGACTGCCTTTGCATACAGTGACAGAGTTGAGTAGTTGTGACACAGACCACATGGCCTGCAAAGCCTGAACTATTTAGTATCTGACATTTGATTGAAAAAGTTTGCCAATTCCTGGTCTGGATCAAGTCCAGAGCTGAAAGTATGGCCTGGCTGACAGTGATGGGGAGAAGCTTCACCAAGAAAAGAGAGAGAAGACATTTTTAAAAAAAAGAAGCAAAGAGAAAACTAGGAGAGTACTAAAGGGCAAGAGGTAAGAGCCAGTATAAAGGGAGACACCAATGGGAAGAAGGGCAGGATGGAGTCAAGGATATAGGTGAGAGAGAAGAAAGGATGGAAGGGTGGAGGTTGGAGGAGATTTGGGGTAGTTGCTCAGGTGAAAAGAGAGAGGTTGAGAGACTCTTGGTTTGGCGGTCTCAGCATTTTGAATTTCC
Source organism: Xerus rutilus (assembly GCA_028644305.1). Taxonomy (NCBI): domain Eukaryota; kingdom Metazoa; phylum Chordata; class Mammalia; order Rodentia; family Sciuridae; genus Xerus; species Xerus rutilus. Next base: position 152,134,537 of record CM053401.1, on the reverse strand, counting down.
TAAAATGCCTAGTATATAACTTAAGTTAAGGTAAGCATCAATGAATGTTTTCTGAATTGGAAAAGAGGTGCTCACACAGTATAAAAATTGATGTTCACTACTGCACATTTTTCTTTCAGACTCCAGGACTGTGTGCCTTCACACAAGCCCTGTGGGATAGGGAAGACCTGAATTATTTTCATTATGCAGCTGGGAAGTTGTGGCCAAGAAAGTGTCGGTGACAATCCCAAGGTCATCAAGCCAACAGGCCATCCCCAGGACTTTCCATCAGCTCTTTGTCTTGGGGACACTGCATGAGAACCAAAAGCTGGGGCTGGGGCTGGGGGTGGGGGCAGGCTGTCCCTTGGGAGAACTTGATGCTAGTTGGTGTTGACTGTGAAGAGCCTCCAGTTATTTCTGTCATCAAATCAAAGCACCATTTGAGGTTTTCAGAGGAGGCCTCTGATTTTGTGATACCTGCATCCAAAAGTGTCCATCAATTACATTTCTATACCAGTCTGAGCTCTTGCTGGAATGTGAGGAGGGATGGGAACCAGAAGGGGTAGGGATGGGAATTGCTGCCAAATGCCTGGGCCTCACGGGGACCAGAAGTGACAGAAGGAGAAGATGCTAGGACTGTCCTGTGGACCTTCTCCTTTTCTGGGAGCTCATCCTTCTCCCTCCTCCTTCCTCCCACACATCCTCTTTATTGTTTCCCCAGCTGCCTGAGCCCTGCTCCCCAGGGCTTCTCTGTGGCCTAGGCTCCTGTGCATGCTCTGACTGCCTTAATTCCTGTTCCCAGGCCCTGTGCAAACTTCTCTGGGCCATGTTGCAGCCCCTCAGGAACATTTCCTAAAACACTTATCCATGCTGACTTTTGGCAGAGCCCTGGAAACCCTTTATCCCACGGGTAAATGTAACACAGATATTCAGGGTGTCAAAGTCTCCAGGAGTAACCTTGGCCCAGCAGGGATCAGAAACTGAGGAATAAATCTTCTCACCTCCTGTCCTTTGTGTAGATAGTTCTGGGAGATTTCTACATATGGATTGGGTCCTGGTGGGATGGAGTCCCATTGCCCAAAAGATCAACCTTAATGACACAACTTTATGTGGCTTTTCCTCTTTCCTTAACATCTTCCCCAATGTTCCCAAGTCCTCCTTTCTGGGATCACCTCCAAAATATACTACCTGCACCAAGCTTGTTCAGACCCTGCTCTTTTTGGTTGAGTTATGTTTTTAGATGAACAACTTTATTATTATAAAGGTATTTTTGTATCTTTTCTTTCAATATTTATATGTTTTTTTCTTGTTTTATTCATTGTCTTAGATCTATTTTTAAGAAGAACAGTCTTGATGTTGTTCCTAAACTTTATTTATGCGTCTAATTCTAATGTTTCATCTCTCAGTATGATACTGATTATTAAGGAAGCATTTTCCTACTATTAACTGACCAGAGTGTGAGTGGGTGTGTTTTAAATTAGAGGCAAGTGTTAAATTTTAGTACCTTTTCTGCAATGTGTCAGTCAACTATTGCCACCATGATGTTGTATAACAACCGCCTCTACACTCAGCACCTTCGTACAAAAATTGTTTTTCTCACTCACATATTCGTAGAGTGGCCAGGGTTTGGCTAATCTAGGGTGACAAGGTCTTGGCTTGAAACTGCAGGTTGAATTCAGGACAGCTCCATGTGTCTCTTATCATCCTTAAATCCATACTCAAGACAGGATATGTTCTTATGGTGATGGCAGAACAGCAAGAGGGGACAAGTGGAAATAAATGGTACCCCATAATGCTTAGGCTTGGAAATGACAGACTAGCATTTCCCCCATATCCCTGGGGTAAAGCAAAACAGACAGCCAACCTCAATAATAATGAAGATGGGAGAGGTTACTCTGTTTCTAGTGGAACTCAAAGTCACATGGCTAAGAGGGATACAGGGAAGGATGAAAACTGGGAAAAAGAATATTCTTGACCACATGCACCACTAAGGTATTTATAGACTATCTCTCACTCTAAGTATGTTAAGTAAGTACACATTTATTTATTTTACAGTAGGATGCATTTTGACATATTGTACACAAATGGAGCACAACTTCTCATTCTTCTGGCTGTACATGGTGCAGAGTCACTCCAGTAGTATAATCATACATGTATATAGGGTAATAATGTATGTCTCATTCTACTATCCTTCCTATCCCCACAAAACCACCCCTCCCTTTACTCCCCTCTACACAACCCAAAGTTCCTTCATTCTTCCTTATCTCCCCACTCCACTATGGATCAGCATCTGCTTATCAGAGAAAACATTCAGCTTTTGTTTTTTGGGCATTGGCTTATTTCATTTAGCATGATATTCTTTAGTTCCATCCATTTACCTGCAAATGTCATACTTTTATTCTCCTTTAAAGCTGAGTAATATTCCACTGTGTATAAGTACCACATTTTCTTTATCCATTCATCTGTTGAAGGGCATCTAGTTTGGTTCCATAGTTTAGCTATTGTGAATCGAGCTGATGTAGGGATTGAAGTGGCTGTGTCACTTTAGTTTGCTGATTTTAAGTCTTTTGTGTTAGGTCGGCTGGAGATCTCGCATTTCTTCTCGCAAGTCAGACACAGTGTACAACGTGGTGAGCTCCACGTGGCAGCAGCAGACGCAGGACATGCAGTTTGGTGGATTCCGTGCAGCTGCAGTGGGTGTAGGGCGCCGGTTTGGAGCAGCTGCAGGGAATGAAGCATCAAGCAGCCCACATGCGCAAAGGATCAGCCTACCAGACGCTGATATGTAAGCTGTAATGGCGCCTCCTACCAATCAGTGGACTTTTCCTGACTCATCCTAGAAGAACTCTGACCTCGACAGGATCCCCTGACCAATCCCAGGGGACACAGGACTCTAGATACCTCCTCTTCCTATCTCATAGCCCCTTCATTCCTGCCCTTAGCCCTCCCCTTCCTGACTGGGCCCTTTAAATTTTCTTTACCAGGGAACACATGCACCATTCTCCTGGACACACTCTGATGGACAGGAGAGTTCAGCCCAAGAGCATGTATTTCCAATAAAGCCTTGCCCAGTGGTTTTAATTCGCCTCCTTTTGGTCATCTGGCTTTACATTTTGGGTATAAACTGAGGAGTGGAATAGCTGGATCAAATGGTGGATCCATTCCAAGTTTTCTGAGGTATCTACACACTGCTTTCCATAGTAGTTCCACCAATTTGTAGTCCCACCAGCAATGTATGAGTGTACTTTTTCCCTCATGGCCTCGCCAACACTTATTATTGCTTGTATGCTTGATTATTGCCATTCTGACTGGAGTGAGATGAAATCTTAAAGTAGTTTTTATTTGCATTTCTCTAATTGCTAGAGATGATGAACATTTTTTCATATGTTTGTTGATGGATTGAATTTCTTCTGTGAAGTGTCTGTTCAATTCTTTAGCCCATTTATTGACTGGATTTTTTTTCTTTTGGTGTTAAGTTTTTGAGTTCTTTATATATCCTGGATATTAGTGTTCTCTTTGAGGTGCATGTAGCAAAGACTTTTTCCCATTCTGTAGGTTTTCTTGTCACGTTATTGATTGCTTCCTTTGCTGAGAAGAAGCTTTTTAGTTTGAATCCATCCCATTTATTTATTCTTGATTTTACTTCTTGTGTTTTAGGAATCTTGTTCAGGAAGTCAGATCCTAAGCCAACGTGATGAAGATTTGGGCCTAATTTTTCTTCTATTAGGTGCAGGGTCTCTGTTCTAGTGTCTAAGTCTTTGATACACTTTGAGTTGATTTTTGTGCAGGGCCAGAGATAGAGGTTTAATTTCATTTTGCTACATATGTATTTCCAGTTTTCCCAGCACCATTTGTTGAATAGGCTACCTTTTCTCCAATGTATGTTTTTGGTGCCTTAGTATGAGATAACTTTATTTATGTTGATTTGTCTCTGTGTCTTTTATTTTGTACCATTGGTCTACAACCTGCCTATTTTGGTATTAATTCCAAGCTGTTTTTGTTACTATTGCTCTGTAGTATAGTTTAAGGCCTAGTATTGTGATATCTCATGCTTCACTCTTCTTGCTAAGGACTGCCTTGGCTATTCTAGGTCTCTTACTTTTCCAAATTAATTTCATGATTGCTTTTTCTAGTTCTACGAAGAATGTCATTGGGATTTTAATAGGAATTGCATTCAGTCTGTATAACTGTTTTGGTAGTATGGCCATTTTGACTATATTAATTCTGCCTATCCAAGAGCTTGAGAGATCTTTCAATCTTCTAAGGTCTTCTTCAATTTCTTTCTTTAGTGTTCTGTAGTTTTCATTGTAGAGGTCTTTCACCTCTTTTGTTAAATTGATTCTTAAGTATTTTTTTGAGGCTATTGTGAATGGAGTGGTTTTCCTAATTTCTCTTGTAGTGGATTCATTGCTTATGTATAGAAATGCATTTGATTTCTGGGTATTGATTTTATATCCTGCTACTTTGTTGAATTTATTTATTAGTTACATGTATAGATTTTTAATTGTTGAAACATCATTGCATGCCTAGAATAAGTCTTGCTTGTCTTAATTTATTATTATTATTATTGTTATTTGTTATTGTTTTTATTACATGGCTGGGTTTAATTTCCTATAATGATTTCTATGATTACATTGCTTCCACAGGAGATTTGTGGGTAAAGTGAGGGTAGAACTCAATTCTGGGTAGATTTGGCCAAATATTTGTTTCATGGGAGCAGGACTCTCCCATTACTCTGAGGGATCAGTAGCCACCTGAGACTCTGTTTCCTTGGCTGTATTATAAAGGCATTTCTTGCTGTGGTGTAGGTGTATCTTCCATATACCTGCTATCTGGCACAGATGGGGAGAAGAGGGTCCAATTACTGAGTGGTTCTGACTACAGTCAGTGTTGGATTGTGTTCCCTTCAAATTCATATGTTGAAGTCCTAACCTCCAGGACTTTGGAATGTGACCTAATTTGGAAAGAGGGTCTTTGCAGATGTAATCAAGTCAAACTGAGGTCACTAAGGTGTCCCCTGATCCAATAGTACTGGAGTCCTCACACAAAGGGAAAAATTTGAAGAGAGAGAGAAAGAGAGAGAGAGAGAGCGCCATGTGATGATGAGGGCAGAAATTGGGGGTGATGCCAGGGAATGCTAATGATTTCTGGAAACCCCCAGAACCTAGGGGAGGAACATGGAACAGATTCTTCTTCACTAACCTTCTGAAGAAATTAATGAAGGTTGATTTCTTGCTGATGCCTTGATCTTGAATTTCTAGTCTAAAGAACTGTGAGACTGAAAACAATCTTTTCTTATTTAAGTGTGCTCAATTTGTGGTACTTTGTAAAAGTAGCCCTTGCTCATAAATATTGTCCACCAAGCAATCACACCAGCAAATGCTCTAAGACCCTCAGAACCCTCACTCCTCATGTTGGTTAGGCCTTAGCTCGGAACTCCCTGGAGCTTCTTCTGTAGCAAGTCTTTTTTTCCCCCTTCCTGTGTTTTTTGGTTGATGTTTCTTTCAATCTGTTTTTTCTTCATAGATTTCATATCATTATCCATTTTATAGTCAACATTTTTAGTCAAATGTTAGTCTCATTTTCTAGGATGCATCAGATTCATTCAACTTCATATACCTTATCTGTCATTTCTTAAAGTTTGGGGCCATCTACGTCCCTGAGACAATTTTGATACAGATATTATAAATTCCATTTTATGTGAGAAAACAATGATGCCAGATAGGACAATTTACTTGTTTCTAATCTATGTCTAATAGACATGAAGTTTGGGCTAAAGAAAGTTAAAATAAAGTAAAAACAATTTTTTTTTGGTCTAGAACAGAGGCACCCTGATTCATTTCACTCCCAGGAATAGACAACACATATTTCACTTCCAGGAATGGCAGAGAGATTTTGTCTGGTCTATTTTAATAGACTAATAAAGTCTGCCTAAAGTATTGTGTTGAGAGAGATTCTGAGGCCTCATCCAAGGTCAATGCTATGATCAATTAGTGATGTCTGCCATGGGGAAGAAGTGGCATCAAGTATAAGGGATCTGCTTGATCTGTACCAGATCTTGTTATTTCTCAAAATTTGGGCTCATGTTCTTAAGACTTCATTGTTCTTATAGGAGTAAAACTAGTCATTGCAGCTTCATGTACCTTAGTAATTTACTTTTGTGTTAGCTCCATGCCAGGTAGGCATTTTTAAACATTTTTTAATGCTGGGCATGATGGTGCACACCTATAATCCCAGTGGCTCAGGAGGCAGGAGGACTGTAAATTCAAGGCCAGCCTCAGCAATTTAGTGAGACCCTATCTCTAAATAATTTTTCTTTCTTTTTTTTTGTTTTTTAAAAAGACTTGGGGATGTGGCTCAATGGTTTCACACCCTGGTACCAGACTGAATCAAACCAAACAATAAACAAAAAACTCCACTTTTATGAGAAATGAGGGGACTTGAGCCTACTTCTTTTTGGGGGTGGGTACCAGGGATTGAACTCAGGGGCACTTGACCACTGAGCTACCTCCCCAGCCCTATTTTGTATTTTATTTAGAGACAGGGTCTCACTGAGTTGCTTAGCACCTTGTTCTTACTGAGGCTGGCTTTGAATCGAGATCCTCCTGTCTCAGCCTCCCGAGTTGCTGGGATTATAGGTGTGCACCAGTGACCTGGCTTTGATCCTACTTTTTACCCATCCATTACCATTTCTCCTCTTCTTTACTTCGTTGGTCTTCTCTCCCATCCTCTTTAGAGCATTGCAAATACATGTTCAGGTGACCCCATAAAAGAGCAATACTATGTCTAAGAAGGTAATTGTCTACTGGGTAGAATTTGGGGCGATAACATTTTTTTATTAGTTCTAATCAGTTATACATGACAGCAGAAAGCTTTTTGAGTCATTGTACACAAATGGAGCTGAGTTTTTCACTTCTCTGGTTGTACATGAAGTAGAGTCACACCATTCATGCAATCATACATGAGAATAACATTTTTAATTGGCTGGGCAGACTCTTGAAGAGGGACTGGCTTCTAAGTCAGACTCCTTAGCTTGCAAATTGTGGCTCTGCTATTTACTTGCTCGGTGAATTTGCACAAATTGTTTAATATTGTTGATGTCAGCTTTTCTTCTGTACAATGGGAATAACCATTCCTGTTTGTAGACTTGCTATCATAACTGAACAATACAATGGACATAAAAAACATGAGGCAGGATCTGCATTCATTCATTTGTTCATTCAGAGCATGTTGATGGAGGATCTGCTATGTGTTTGGCTCTGGCAGTCCAAACCCTGTTTTACTAGAGCATGGTTTCTGCTTAAAATGTTCTTAAAATCTGATGGGTAAGATATACACACACCATCACCACCAATTTGAAGGATCATGGGGAAAAGGGTGCACATGATATTCCCCCTTATGGGTAATGGGGAGGCCATAGGAACTTCCCTGAAAAGAAATCTCCAAAGCTGAAATCTGAAAAACAAAGAAGGTGCTTTTAAGGAGGTGACAGGGAGGAGCAGCCACCAACACTGCAGTTTTCCCGTCACTGTGTAACAGTGTTGTCTCATGGGAAATGCTAATTTTCTGCTCTGTCTCATTTCTGGGGACTTGGAATTTGAGCCATTCCAGAGCAGTCCTCTGAGACATAACCCTTCTTTGCGTTAAGAAATGATGTTATCAGCTGACTGAGATAAAACGACAGCATGTTGGCAGTTGATGGAACCAGTCCTCTTTTGGCCCCATGACTCTGGGTGGTTGGTCCCAGGGGGGCTGTTTTGGGAAGAAAGAGGAGGCAGGAGGACTGGGAGGCACAGCCCTGTGCAGGCAAGATGGAGAGCTACAGCGTGGGTCTCCCTGAAGAAGCCTGCAGCAGCTCATTTATATTTAGCCAATAAAATGCAGTGTGCCTGAGGAGGGTGGGTGTAAATTGTTATTTATTGCTTTGAGAGAAAACTCCCACATAGGGTTCTCTGGCGAGGGAAGCTTTGCAAAACATTTCTGGCAGAAGCAAGGTATGGCTTTTATTTCCAGTGGGTGAAAAGGAACACTTTGTCTCTAATGTTTGTCAACGTGTCATCATTAAGAGAGAAAACAAAATTGGAAGATGCATTTCTGGCCCAACATGTTCATTAGTTAACGTATATTTATTGAGCAAACACACTGTGCTAGGTGCAGGGGGTGCAGTGGTAGCCAAGTCAAATGTGGTCCCTGTCCTTACGGAAGAGGCAAGACAGATGATGATAAACAGTTTTAATGACATTTGGGGGTAAGGACTCCAGAACCACCCCCTGGCCTTTCTTGATTCTGATAATGGAGGATAATGAGACACATGAAAACTGAAAGTAGTATCAATGGCTGGGAAAGAGCCATCAAATTCAGAACTCTCTGGTATCAGGCGCATTAAAGAAGTTAGATGAGATTTGAGGCCAAAATAGGTTTTTCTCCTGCCACACCTACATCTTGGGACCTGCTGTTGACTGGATAAACATTAGTTTTGGGCTTGTTATCAAACTAGAGGAAGACTGTTATAGAGAGACTGGGGGAGGCTTTTCTTATAAGGATTCTGCCTTCTAACAAAGTGTATCTTCAACAACATCCTACACATACTAAACTTCTATTACCATCGTCTGCAGAAATGAAATAAGGAATATGATGGAAATTAGACCTTACATAATTGCAGGAGAAGTGGGGAAGTTAGGCAGAGTGAGAAGGTAAGAGATCTGTGAAAAGTCATGAACCTAGCCTCTTGAAGCACTGATGTGGGTGAACAAGGGAGGACTTGCAAGGAGCCAGGCACACGTAGTGCTGGGGAGGAACCATGAAGAGGATCTGGGGGAGAAGTCTACGGAGGGCTGCAGTCACTTTGGGAGTGTGCACCTGCTGTTGGCCTGCAGGACCAGTATTTAGGGGAAAGGTCTGACTGTAGGGCAGTTGGACTTGCTGGCACTTGTGCATGTATCTTCTGCAGCATCTAACATGAAGACCTGCAGAAAGTCATGGATGCTGAATCACCTCCATTTTGCATTTCTGATATGAGGTCTTCTGGCCAAGATTAAAGAGAATTCTGTGAAACAGATTTTCACCTTAGCCACATTTACACATGACACTTGCATAATCAGAAGAAAAAAACATTCTACCAAGACCCAGAGGGAAAAATTTCCAGGACAGAAGCAGCAGCTGCAACTCAGGGTTAGCTACAGGCAGGATTCAGCTCCAGCTGCCTTCTGTCAGGTGTCTCCACTCACAGTCTGTGTTCCTGGGAGTGTCTACCATCAACCTAGTCTGAGCAGAACCAACCCTTTTGATCAGAGTAGAGCCCCATGATTTTCAGCCTTCTTGTACTACTTGGGAGGAGATGGGACTCTCTCAAGGGAGATAAGCTTGCTGGACCAGGAAAAAAAGCGGGATGGGTGGGAATCCATAGATAGCTCTTGCCGCCATTGCTGTGGAGAGAAAACTCACTGAAATTTCCCATTTTTAAATAATTCAGCTCCTGAACTGGAGATGGGATTCAGATGCTATAGCCAAAGTATATCATTGAAGAGCAGATTTAAGATTTAAAATGGTTTTTGTCAAGTTGAAGAAAAGAACAGAATTGAGTGGTGAAAATCATACATTATAGAAGTCAACTGTGAAAAGTAGTCTGTATGTGAAGTATCTTAGGAACTTTGTTCTTGGGAGAGTCGAGCCAGTCAAGAGGAGAATGAGGATGCCTTCCAGAGCTGTGTTAGGAAATGCTGGAATCCAGGACCAGACTGTGGGTGGGCAACTCTCTCGCACTGCATGAGTCAGGCCACTTGCAAAGGGGCAAGATGTGATGGAAAAATGGAACTGGAGCTAGAAACGAGCCTTGCCACTGGCCCACGACCATGAGCTGGACATCTCAGCACTCTTGTTTGTTTCTTGACTGCAAAGACATGAGTGGACCTGTATTGCTCTGATGTCTATGAATCTGTGAGCCCTGGTAGCTCATGGGGCCATGTGGTGGAAGAGAGGGCATCACAAGTAACCAGGAAGGAGTGAGAATTAGAAAATGTGCCCTAAGTTTAGGAACTGGGGCATGGAAAGTTTGGGGAGGGCAAACACTTTAATATATGAAAGGATCTTCATCTATGGTCTGAGTGTTTTTTCCCCTTAAACTCATGTTGAAACTAATCTCCAAAGTTATACATTAATGCATTTGAAAGTAGGATTCTTAGGAGGCAATTAGGATTCCATTAGGAGGTCATGAGGAGCAGAGGTCTTGAATGCATTTGTGACTTTATAAGAAAATGAAGAGAGACTCAACTTAGCAGTCTTGCTTTGTCTCACCGTATGATACCGCCCTGGGACATTATAGAGAGTTCCACCAGCAAGAAGGCTCTCATCAGATGTAGCTCTTTGACCTTGGACCTCTAAGCTTCCAAAACTATAAGAAATAAATGTTTTTTTTCTTTATAAATTACCCAGTTTGTGGTATTCAGTTATAACTAGAGAGCACTTTTCCTAATTTCTGCATAGCTAGATGTGGGCTTTCAGTTTAATGTCAAAGGATGTTCTAAGAAGTGGCCCTTTTTATGAAGTGGTAAGATCTTTTTCCAAGGGGGAATTTAATAAAGGCTCAATGACCTCCACTCAGGAATGATCATGAAGGGGTATTAGATGTCCTTCTTAGATGGACATCTTTCTTGGGAGGTGATTCAGCAATGAAATATGTCAGCTAATAGCAAATGGGCCAACATTTAAGCAGCCTCCATTGTATATCAAACTTTGCATAGGTATTGAAGGATTCTGAAGGTATTGAAAATGAGATTCCTGTGACTTGGAAAGTCAATAAAGGGGAAATAAACACACATACACAAACACACACAAATTCCATACCTCCTTTTGCAGGTTGAGTTTCTGGGGAAATATATTCTGAGATGGAGTGCAGGAAGTTTATTGGAAGTGTTCTCAGACTGAACATGTGAAAGGAGTTAGGGAGGTAGGGTTGGGCAGAAGGAGAAGTTGGGTTATAATGTAGTTGCAACAAAGGCCTGAGCAACTCCATGGAGAGAAGAGAAGAGGGGGAGAGAGAGGAGGAGGAGGAGGAGGAGGAGAAGGAGAAAAAAGAGGAGGAAGAAGAAAAGAGAAGAGAATAGAGGACAGGATAGATTGATTTTAATGAATTGACTCACTCAACTATGGAGACTGACAAATACAATATCTGATAGGGTAAACTGACAGACTGATGACCTTGGGAAGAATTTTAGTTCAAGTCCAAATGCACTATGCTTGCAGAATTCTTTCTTGCTGGGGGAGGGTGGGGAGAGCAATCTTTGTTCAATGAAGATCTTCAACTGATTGGATGAGGACCACCCAAAGAAGACAATTTGCTTTATTCAAAGTCCACGGATTTAAATGCTAATCTCATCCAATTAAAATAAACAAAACAACCAAAAATAAAACAGATACATCCAGAATCACATTCAGGATGTTTGACCAAATATCTGGACACAATGGCCCAGGTCCTTGAGAGTGACTGTCCCAGGGAGTGGCAAAATCTTTGATATGGCAGCCCCACTTGGAGCTGAGTACAGTTCTCAGGAGGCGACTCTGTGGGATCTTATCAGCACTCCTAGCAGCTGAGGGAGCGAGTGAGTGCTTTGGGTTGCTCTGGACAACACATCCCAATACCTCCTTAAGGCTTAGCTCATGTCCTGTCCCTTCACTCCGCCCTCTTTTTTACAGTACTGGTAATTGAACCCAAGGAGGCTCCACCCCTGAGCCACCTCCCCAGTCCTTTATGTTTGATTCTGAGATAGGGCCTCACTAAATTGCTAAGGTTGGCCTCGAACTTTTGATCCTCCTGCCTTAGCCTCCCAAGTTACTGAGATTACAGGTGTGCACCAGCACCTAGCTTCCCCCTCTCTTTTTAGTCACTGGTTTCTTATTTGGCAAGAGTTCCTTTTCCTGACTGGCATCCACTCACCAAAGCAAGAACAGTGCCTCCCCATATCTCAGTCCTGGGACACTCCAGTCCCTTACTCAGTTCATTCTATTGTTGTTTGAAGGAGTTCCTAAAAGCGTATTTCCTCATTCCTAGCTCTCTGGTCGTATGAAAACATGATGATTTCTTAAAAACAAGAAGGTATTCTTCCATTTCTCTAGGCTGCCAATGATTTTGAATTTTTGAAGGAAATCTTAAAATATTTTTGTATATGAAGAGCCTATTTCTGGAAGAAACCACTGGTAGAAATAAGCTTCCCACAAAAAATAAAAATGATCTCTGACTTCAGATTTTTGGTTGATAGATCTCAGCTGGGTACTCTCCTCCCTCCAGTGACAGTTGCTAATGAGCTGCAACATTCCAGAATGGAATGTTGTACTGTCTCCTTCTTTTCTCCTTTCCTCTTTTCCAATAGTCTGGAATTGAACATGCAAGATGTTAGCCAAAGGAGGAAAGAGAGAGAACAAGGTGAGTCAATGTATTTGCTTTTATCACCTGATAAAATACTTGAGACAAATAAACTTAAAAAGAGGAAAGGCTTACTCTGACTTTCTTGGAGGTTTCATTCCATGGTCAGTATTCTCTGTTACTTTAGGGCTTGTGCTGAGCTCTAAGGTGGAGGAAGCTCTCACCTCATGGTGACTAGAAGTGAAAGACAAAGAAGAAGGGGCTGGGGCCCACTCTCCCCTTCAAGGGCATGCCCCAAGTGACCTAACTTCCTACCACTAAGCCGCACCTCTTAAAGGTTCCACCACCTCCCAAGAATATGACATCCTAGGCCTTTAACACATGGGCCTTTGGAGGACACTAATCCAAACCATAGCAGTCTATTACAGACATGGCCCAAGTTATTTTCTTGTTAGCTATTTCCTAAGTCTCTTGTTTCAGGGACCCCCATAGTGTGCTCCATGGACTAGCATCTTCAGTAAACCTGTTAGAAATTCAAACCATGCAAATAATAGCCCTGCCACCCCCACGTCCTGCTGAATCAGTTTTTTGTTTGTGGGGACTAGAAATCTGTGGTTTCACAAACTCTCCAGGTGATTTTTGTGAATGCTTAGGTTTGAGAAGCACTGCAACCCACTTCCTCCCAATCACATTTTGGAAGTTGCTTAAGCAGAGTGGGCATCCAGTGATCATGCAAAAAATTCAGTGGAACAGATAAATATGCCCCTTATCCCAGTAGAAGTAATCTACTCCCCCCGCCTCTGCTACCTGTGTCTAAAATCACCCCATTAGAGAAGAGCTGTGGGTTGCCATTCTCTCTGTTAAAATGCAACAATCTAACCCTTTCAACACACAATCTACCTCCACCTTTTCTTCCCCCCTTTCCTCCTCAAGGAAAAGCTGTTGAAGAAAGTGTTCAAAGATATAACAAAAGCAGTAGGGATTCCAGAGACTAGGGTGGGTGGTAACCATGGTGACTGGGGGCTATTTTAGACCTCAGGATACTCAAATCTCAACGTACTGGCCCTAGGTGACAACAGTCTTCAGTTTATTGGTGACATACCAAAGCCATTGTCTTAGATCTGACTCTGCCACAAAGTTCTAGCATCTGACTAGACCCTAAAGATGCTAGAGTCTATGGTCCTACATTCAATGTGAAAGTGGTCTATTTTTTAACAGTAATGAAATTAGCTTTTAAAAGCTCATTGTTTCTTCTTGTAAGGAAGGAGAAAGCCACTTATTGATACTTAGATTTCCCAAAGTGGTTTGGTGGGTGGCTGGGAAACCCACCAAAATCTCACGTGCTTAACGATGTTTGGAGCTAATTGCTCCGAGTCTCCTGATGGCAGGCTCCTTGGAGCTGCCCTTTCCAGCAGATGAGGCCTGAGAACTGGGCCCTGAGCAACTCTCCTTGCCTCACCTGCCATTGTCCAGGTATAGCCAGCCATCATCCAGAGGGCCTCAACTAACACCCAGCAGGACCCTGGCACTCAAAAAATGGCAATTTCTAGGACTGTGATGATTTTTTCCCTTTGTAGCACAAACCGACTAGGAAATGAGAACCCCTCAAGGGAGCAGTGAGAAGCTCTGTGTTTCAAGGACTCCCGTTGAAGATGTTGAGATGTTCCTCACCCTGAGAGGCACAAATCATTCAAAAAGGTGCAAACTGAGCTTTTCTAAAATAACACAGCAAGGTGAGGTGCTTCAAATTCAGAACTGGGAACCAGGAACCAGGTCTTCAAGATTCTCTTCTTGCTACCCACTCTTATCGTCCTGGCTAATGACTCTCTTTTTTCCCTTTGATCAAAATTCCAATTATCAGGCAGTTTTGGAGATAAATCTGTATTTTTTTTGGACAAAAGTTATTCCCTGTATTGAGATTTGAAAATGTGGGGAAAAAACGAGATCCATGTATGATCATGACAATCTTACAACATAGACATTAATCAGGAAAGTTAGCCCAGAGGCAATGTTTCTTTTCTTTTCTTTTTCTAGAGAGTTGATATGAAACTGTTTTAAAACTCTGTTCAGAAATTCAGTCTGAGTGGTGCTTTAGATTGTTCTGAGGCAAAAAGCTTCAGGTTCTTTGAGAAAATAGTTTCTGGAAAGATAGCATAGGAAGTGGTATGTGGAAGGCAGGCACACTGGAGCCTTGCCCAAGGCTGTCTCAGCTGTGCGCTGGTGGAAAGAGGAGGAAGACAGAAGTGTTTTTCTACTTATGGATGTGTATTTGCATCAAGTAATAACGAAAGGAAGCTCATGTTCTTACCCATGATTATTTGGAGGTGGCAACAAAACTCAGCATTCTCTCAATAGAGCAGTGGTTTCCAAATATCCTTCTGCTTGTGAAGACCTGCAGCTTCCCTGTCAGATGCATTCCTGAGTAGTATGCATCTTGCAAGGAGGACCCTGAGCCACACCGACTCCATGGATAGTTGGAGAGTAGGAGAGCCCTGAAGATCCACCAATAATGGGATATCAAGTTTGTCCCTCATTTCTCATTCCCAGCTACATTGGGTCAAGTGAGACGATAACTAGGCCATTGACCCAAATTCTCTGAAGCACGTGAGATGAACTTAAGGGTGTTGATTCAATCTTTTTCATCAACATTTCTATTTGAAATTCAATTTTTGATAATGGCTGGGTTAAATACTGAGAAGTTGGAAATTCAATGGCTACTGTGTAATCCACTGCCCAAGATATTACCACAACCCATATGCATTAAATAAACAATTATATCCTATGTAGAACAACAACAAAGTGTTGTTTTTTCCTGCTTTCAAATAACTAAAATATCTTCTTTTGTATATGTAAGCATAGGTGCAACCTGTCTTTTCTGGGGAAGGACTGTTGACACTGACGTTAAATCCTTCCTATAATAGATCTCTTTTCATTTATCTTAGTCTCCCAAATGTCTTTTAAACTTTTACAAGTATGTAAATTGAAAAGCAATGAAAAAATAGAGGAGACAAAGGTGTCAATAACAGAGGGGTAAGAAAGAATGGAAAGGCTTGAGGAAAAGGTAAAGCAAAATGCTTATAGGACCATATGTGAGCTGAAGAGTCTCAGTTCAAGAAATGACAGAGTTGTGTCCTGGAAGAGCTAAAAGAAAAGGGAGATAAATGACGAGGAATTCAGTGATTATGAACAAATGAAAAGAGAACAAATTATGCCTTACTTAATTTTTTCAAAAAAATTTATTTTAAAACAAGACCTAACCATATGCTGTTTGCAAGAGACTCCTCTTATAGGCAAAAATGTCCACAGACTGAATAGACTGAATATAAAAGGATTGAAAAAGATATTTTGTGAAAATAGAGTTTGAACAAAGCAGAATAACTAGGTTTATGTCTCATAAAGAAGATTTCAAGCACAAATTAATTTGAAGACCACTATCTCTTCTGTCAAAAGGAACAATCCAACAAGAAGATATAACAATAAATAGTAAATGTTTATGCCCCAAATGGTGGTGTACCTTATTACACAAAACAAACACTTCTTAACTTTAAATCTCAAATAGACCCCAATGTAACAATACTGGGTGATTTCAATGTACCTCTCTCAAAAAGAGAAAAGTTATCCAGACATGAAATCAATAAAGACACTTCTGACCTAAGTGATACTGCAAATTAAATGGACCTAACAGACATCTATGAATATCTCACTCAACAATAGCTGAATTCACTTTCTTCTCAGCAGTTCATGGAATCTTTTCCAAAATATGTTAGGGCACAAGGCAATTCTTAAAAAATACAATTTTTAAATATTATCCCATGCATCTTATGAGAAATTGGAAATCAGCAGCAAGAAAACTTACAGTAACCACATCAACACATGGAGATGGAAAAACATTCTTTTTTAAAAGAGAAATGGATCATCAAAGAAATGAGAGGAGAAATTTAAAGATTTTGGAATCAAATGAGAACAATGATGCCATATACCAAATGAAGATGATACCAAGTAAAACAGTATTCACAATAAAAACCAGAAAGATTCTAAATAAATAATCTAATGCTACATCTCAAGGCCCCAGAAAAGCAGGAGCAATCAATTCCAAACTCAGTGGAAGACAGGAAATAATTCAGATCAGAACTGAAATTGATGAAACAGAAAGTAAAAAGAACACAAGGGATCAATGCAACAAAGAGCTGGTTCTTTGAAAAGATAAATAAGATTAAACTCCTAGCCAAACTAACCAAAAGAATAAGAGAGAAGACTCAAACCTACAAAATGAGAGATGAAAAAGGAAATATCATCATAAACATTTCTGAAACCCAGAGTATTACTAGGGACTATTTTGAAAATTTATATTCCAATAAAGAGAAAATATGGAAGATACAAATTTCTAGACACATATGACCTACTCAAAATTTAACTAAGAGGATATAGTCTATCTAGACAGACCAGTATTAAGCAATGAGAATGAAGCAGTAATAAAAGGCCTTCCAACAAGGAAAATCCCAGGACCAGATGAATTCTCAGATGAGTTCTACCAGAATTTTAAAGAACTAAAGACATATCAAGGAAAGAAAACTGCAGACCAACATCCCTGATGAGCATAGATGCAAAATTCTTTAATAAAATATTAGCAAACCACATTCAAAAACACATTAAGAAGATTGTATACCGTGATCAAGTTGGACTCATCCTAGGTGTGCAAAGTTGGTTCAAAATATGTAAATCAATGAATGTAATTCATTGCATAAACAGAATCAATGGCAAAAATCACGTGATCATCTCAATAGATGCAGGAAAAGCATTTGACAAAGTCCAGTACCCAATCATGATTAAACACTAGAAAAACTAGTGTTAAAAGGAACTGACCTTAACATTGAAAGTGATATACAATAAACCCAAGGTCAACATCATACTGAATGGATAAAAACTGAAACATTTCCTCTAAAATCAGGAAAAGACAAAGATGTTCACTCTCATCACTCCTATTCAAGATAGTCCTTGAAACTAGCCAGAGCAATCAGGCAAGAGAAGAATATAAGGGTATACAAATAGGAAAAGAAGAAGTCACACTATCTCTGTTAGCTAATGACATGATTCTATATCTAGAAGACCTCTCTGCAAAACAAACAAACAAACAAACAACCTCACCAGAATACTTCTAGAGCTAATATATAAATTCAGCAAAGTAGCTGTTGAAGTTCAACATTCATAAATCAATAGCTTTCCTCTAATTCAATAGTGATTATGCTGAGAAAGAAATCAGGAAAACTATCCCATTAACAACAACCTAAAAAAAGAAAAGAAAAGAAAGAAAGAAATACTTGGGAATTAATCTAACAAGGAAGTGAAAGACCTCTACAATGGAAACTATAGAACACTGAAGAAAGAAATTGAAAGACAATGGGAATTGAAAGACAATGGAAAAATTTCCTATGTTCTTGGATAGGTAGGACTAATATTGCCAAATAGCCATATTGCCAAAGTATTATACATATTCAATTGGTGTTCTCATCAAAATGCCAATGACAATCTTCACAGAACTGGGGAAAAGTCCTAAAATTCATTTGAAAAAATAAAATATCCCAGAATAGCCAAAGCACTCTTGAGCAAGAGGAGTTATACTGAAGGCATCATAATACCTGATCTCAAATTATACTATAGAGCTATAGTAACAAAACAGCATGGGATTGGCCTCAAAATACACATGAAGACCAATGCAACAGAATAAAAGATCTAGAGATAACCCACTTAGTTACAGTCATTTGATACTTCACAAAGGTGTCAAAAAATATGTTGGAAGAAAGATAGCCTTTTAAAATAAATGGTACTGGGAAAACTGGATATCCGTATGTAGAAGAATAAAACTATCTTTCATCCTGCACAAAAGTCAAATCAGAGTGGATTAAAGACAGAGGAATTAGAACAGAAACTTTTCAAATGTTAGAAGAAAATATAGGCTCAGCAGTCCAACACATTGGCTCAGGAACTGACTTCCTTAACAAATACCAAAAGCTCAAGAAATAAAATTAAGAATCTACAAGTGGGATGGCATCAAATTAAAAAGCTTCTTCACAGAAAAGGAAATTATAAAAGACATGCAGAGAGAGCCTCCTTACAGCACAGGAGAAAAATCTTTGCTAGCTACTCCCTTGACAGGGGATAAATATCCAGAATATATAAAGAACTCACAAAACTTAACACACACACACACACACACACAATCCAGAAGAAGGAAAAAAACTAAGCACACATTTCTTTGAAGAAGAAACACAAATGACCAACAAATATATGAAAAAATGTTTAACATCCCTTGTAATCACGGAAATGCAAATCAAAATTACACTAAGATTCCATCTCACTTTAGTCAGAGTGTCAATTATCAAGAATACAAATAATAATAAATTCTGACAAAGATATAGTATACTCATACATTGTTGGTGAGACTACAAATTAGTACAACCACTGTGGAAAGCAGTGGTTTTTGGAGATTTTGGAGATTTTGGAGATTCCTCAAAATCCACCAAATGACCCAGCTGTCCTACTTCTCAGTGGTTATCCAAAAGATCTAAGATCATCCTATTATAGTGATGCAGTCACATCAATGTTTATAGCAATGCAACTTACAGTAACCAAGATATTGAATAGTTCAAGTGCTCCTCAATAGATGAATGAATTAAGAAAATGTAGTATATATACACAGTGGAATTTTACTCAGCCATAAAGAAGAATGAAATTATGGCATTTGCTGGTAAATGGATGAAACTGGAGAACATCATGCTAGATGAAATAAACTAGACTCAGAAAATTAAGGGTTAAATATTCTCTCTCATAGGTGAAAGCTAGAGCAAAATAAGGGGAAAAAGAGACAGTCGGATATCATACAGATAGAGGGAAGATTAGTGAAGTAGGAGGAGATTGAGGGGGAGGAATGAGGGAACACTCAAGGGGAGGAAATGTGCAATGAATTTGACAAAATTATGCTATGTGTATGTATAAATATACCACAGTGAATTCCATCTTTAGGTATAATCTATAAAACACCAATTAAAAATAAATAAATGAGTGAAACATGTATCAATAGATTAGAGGAAGGGAAAGGGGGGAGGGAGAAGGGGAGGGGCAAATGGGGAACTGAGGACTGAAATGGAGTAAATTAAATTCCATGCATGTATGATTATATCAAAATGAACCCAACTATTAAGTACAACTATAATGCACTGTAGAAGAAGAAAAAAGACTAGGAATGGAGCCACCATATAACACACCTTAGTATGTATCCAAAAGAACTAAAATCAGCATGCCATAGTGATACAGGCATGTTGATATTTATAGCAGCACAATCTACAGGAGCCAAGTTATGGAATCAACTTAGGTGCTCATAAATAGATGAATGGATAGGGAAAATTATATATATATATACAATGGAGTTCTACTCAGTCATAAAGAAGAATGAAATTATGTCACTTGCTGGCAAATGAATGGAACTAGAGAACATCGTGCAAAGTGAAACAAGCCAGACCCAGAAAGTCAAGGGTCACATGTTTTTTCTCATATGCAGAAGCTAAAGAGAAAAAAGGAATAATAAAAAGGGATCTTGGGAGAATGGAAGAGAGATCAGTATAGCAGAGGTGGAACACCAAGGGGGAGTGAGGAAGGGAGAGAGAGGAGAGAACCAGGGGAATGAAAGTAACCAAATTGCACTAAATAGATGTCTGAATAGGCCACAATGCATTCCAAGTTTATATATAAACATAATACATCAATGAACAAAGAAATAGAAACAAGTTTAGTGGAGCAGAGGAAGAGGATCAGGGGAAGGAAAGTAGGAGGATGGGGTTAGTACTGGGGATTGGAGTGGAGAAAATTATGCATTTATGAATATGTCAAAATGAACCCCACTATTATGTATTACTATAATGCACTAAAAATAAAAAAAATCAAATTGACATATAATAAGTGTACACATTTATGGGACACAATGTGATTTTTCAGTATGTGTATACACTAAGTAATGATCAAACCAGGGTAGTAAGCATATCCATCAGTCAGACATTTATTATTTCTTTGTGATTAAACATTCAAGACTCTATCTTCTAGCTGTTTTGAAGTTATCATGACTTTCGGTTTTCTTTCAAACGCTGTTTATTGATTATCTAAGTGCCTGCTGTAGTTTGGATCTTGAGTGTCCCCCACAGGCCCACGTGTTCCCATCTTGGTGCTCTTGGGAGATAGTGGGAATTTTAAAAGGTCAGGCCTAGTGGGAGGTCTTAGGTAACAAGAGGTGTGTCCCCAAAGGGAATTGTGCACCCCCACTCTCTTCCTCTCTCTCTTTCATTTTCCAGCTTCTAGAGGAACAGTTTTGCTTTGCCATGTGCCCTCTTGCCATGATGTGCCACTACAGGCCCAAAGCAATAGGCTGACCAATCATGAACTAAAACCCCTAAAACTGTGAACCAAAACAAACCTTTTCTCTTCATATGTTTATTTTCTCAGGCATTTGTTATAGTGACAGAAAGCTAACACAGTGCCCTATTTTAAAATATTTGGATTGTGACAGATACTAGCTGAAAAATGATGACTTCATTTGGTATCCTCAATAAAAAGTGTGTGTTGCAGGGGACCCTCAGAATACCTGAATTCCATATGCTTGATAACTTGTCCAAACTTGAGGACAGTGATCCTCAAACTAAAGCATCCATCAGTACTACCTGAACCAATTGTAGAGAGCCCTGGGCTGGCGATGTGGCTCAGTGGTAGAGTGAGTGCCTCACACATGTGAGGTCCTGGTTTTATCCTCAGCACTGCAAAACAAACAAGCAAACAAACAAACAAGCAAACAAAGCAACACAAAAACAAAAAGAGCCCCAGAGAGCCTTAGGCCTCAAACTCAGGTAGCTGATTAAAGCTGCTGGGTCTGGAAGGGCCCCAGAAACGATTCTTCTAAAAAAATCCCAGGGGGAAGCAAAGACTTGTACTCTGCCTGGATGACACTCTTGGACACACTCTAAGAACCTCTGATTTAGGGAAATATTTCTAAATGGCAAGAAACTCTTAAGTTCTGAATCTTTATACAAAGTAATAAATGATGAATATATATGAAAAATCAACTATAATTTTTAAAAGCTCAGAAAAATGTAAATTCTATGTCCAATACCTTACCCTGATTTTGGCTTTTATTTCCAGACCCCCAGATGTTTTTCAGGTGCTGAATGTACACTTTAGGAAGCAAAACTCTACTGGATTTAGACTTTGCACATTTATAAATACCCAGAAAGCTACTTGTCATTTAATTTTGCTTGTGATTTTTTTTTGTGTGTGTGAGAACATAACAAACATCCATCAGTTTCCCACATCCAATTCTGTTTTTAAAGTTTTGCCACCCTACTCAAACTGTACAAAAAAATTTTCCTGTTGTATCAGTTTCCTCAGGCTGCTAATAAAATACCATGAACTGGGTGGCCTAATCATCAGGAACTGATTGTCTACTAGTTCCAGAGCCTAGAAGTCAAGGTGGTGGAGTGGACTTGCTCTCTCTGAAAGCTCTGGGGAGCGGGGGGAATCTGTTCCATGCCTTTTTCTTTGATGCCGGTGTTGCCAGCAATCATTTGTGCTCTCTTGCTTGTATATGCATCCTTCCAATCTCTGCCTGTGTTGCCACATAAGAATTATAAATTGGGTTAGAGACCACCCTAAATGAGTATGATTTTATTTTTACTTGATTGCATCTTCAAAGATCCTATTTCCAAATAAAGTCACATTCACAAGTAACAAGAATTAGGAATTCAAGATGTCTCTTTTTGGGGAGGAGCATGATCTAACCAAGAACACCTGCATTTTATTTCATCAGCTTTATCATTTTTCCTTTCATTTTTATGTCTATAACCCAACAAAATTTCATCCATGTGTAGGATGTGGGGTCTCATGGGCATTACTTGGAAACTTGTAAATACTTGCATTCCCCCCAAGTCCTACCAGAATATGCAATCTGCATTTCAACTCTCCTTTGAGGTTCGGTTTGCAGGCAGTTTGACAACCACAGCATGAAGAAATTCACTTTTTCTCCCCCAATTAGTGATGCTACCTTTATTGTGTTTTAAGTTTCCATATGTAGAAGTGGTTGTTTTCAAACTTCTGTCCCCCCGCCCATTTTTAAATTGGGGCATTAAAATTGTACATAATAGTGGGATTCTCTGTTACATATTCAAAGATGCACTCTATATCACAATATAATTTGGTCAATGTTATTTCCCAGTACTTCCTCTTTCTCTGTCTCTCTTCTTTCCTCCAAGTCCCCTGCCTCTATTTTCCTGGTCTCCCTTTCATGAGTTCACCAATTTCCTTTTTTCTATCTTGCATATATGAGAAAAAACATACTACCCTTAACTTTCTGAGTTTGGCTTATTTTGCTTAACAAAATTCTCCCAAGTTCATCCATTTTTCTTTAAATGGCATAAGTTCATTCATTATGGCTGAATAAACTCCATGATGTATATATACCACATTTTCTTTATCTATTCATCTGTTGAACTTCCATTTCTGATCTGTTGGTTATTTTGTCTGTTCTTAGACTAGTACTTTGCAGTTTTTTAAATTAATACTTAAGCATTTTAATAAGTCCTAATATTGGTAAGGTAAGTCTTTTTGCTTTTCTTCTTTAAAATTGGCTTAGCCTTTTGTGTTTATTTTTCTTTCTTTCTTTTTCTTTTTTGGTACCAGGGATTGAACTCAGGGGCACTTGACCACTGAGCCACATCCCCAGCCCTATTTTGTGTTTTATGTAGAGACAGGGTCTCACTGAGTTGCTTAGTGCCTTGCTGTTGCTGAGGCTGGCTTTGAACTAGTGATTCTCCTGTCTCAGCCTCCCTAAGTGCTGGGATTACAGGTTTGCGCCACTGTGCCCAGCTTGTCTTTATTTTTCTATATAAATTTAAAAATTAGTTTATCAAGATCTTAAAAAACACTGCAGGATTATAGATGAACTGATATCTTTTTAATATTAAGTCTCCCAAATTAGGAACATTATCTTTTCAGTTTTATAAGTATTATTTGATGTTTTTTGATAATGATAATTTGTCCATAAAGATCCCATGCACTTGTTTCATTAGTTTAAATCTTAGATGTGATTTAGTTTCTTTTCCAGTCTTCAGTGGCAGTGTGTTTCAGAGGTTCAGTCCATGGTTGGCCAACTCCATAGCTCTGGCCCAAGGTAAGGCAGAACATCATGGTGAAATGGTATGGTGGAGGAAAGCTGCTCAGGATGTGCCAACCAGGAAGCAGAAAGAAAGAGAGATCTCTGATAACCAGGGACAAAACAATAAAATCCAAAGGCATGCCCCCAGTGACCTACTTCTTTCAGCCATACCGTACCTGCCAATAGTTACAACACAGTTAATCCACATAAGTGGATTAATCCATTGATTATGCCACAACTCTTATAATCTAATAATTTCACCTCTGAACATTCTTGCATTTTCTCACATGTGACCTGTTGTGGAACATCTCATGTCTAAAACCATAAGTCTGTAAAAAGTGATTTTTCTCTCTTTAGAATTCATTCTACCCCTCTATTATATTTCTTACCTTTCAATGTGCATTTTCACATTGCCCCACACCCCTATGTGTTTTGTTTTACAACCTGAACTTGGAGCACATTAATCCAGCTGTTTTCAATCTGCTCTTCATCCCAATATTGAGTTCTTTATTTTGATTATTACATTTTTTCATAGTTAGTATTTCTTGCTGGTTCTTTTAGATTTATAACTACAGTGATTCTACTTTTTTTTTAAAAATAGGTTAGTTAGTTTGTATTTCTCTTATAGCTGTGCATTTCTCTGGTATTTTTTCTTGTGGGCTTCTATTCCT
Organism: Xerus rutilus; assembly: GCA_028644305.1. Taxonomy (NCBI): domain Eukaryota; kingdom Metazoa; phylum Chordata; class Mammalia; order Rodentia; family Sciuridae; genus Xerus; species Xerus rutilus. The sequence goes on along the minus strand of CM053401.1, from coordinate 152,110,341 downwards.
AGTAGTTTTGTGATCTTGACTATACATCAGAAACACCTGGCCTGTTTTAAAATATACTAATTCCTGGATCCCACCCTCAGAAATTGTATTTAAGTGGTCTGGATATGGTCTTGGGCACCCAGTTTTCTAAAATCTCTCTGGGTGATTCCTATTTGTGGCGAAGTTTAGGAGCTACTTCAGCTTTCAGTATCAGCTACTTTTGACTATTAAAGTGTTCCTGGGGTGAGGAGCCTATGTCCAAGCCCTGAGAGTTAATGGAGAGGGAGTTAGATTTGGGGTTCTCCCTCAAATCACAGAGCCACTGGAGCTACTCTCTATCTGGTAGGGGGTTTTTCTGTTTGCCACCGCCTAGCAAGTAACTCTGTCCCCTTTATCCCATTCATAGAAATTTATCTTTTCCAAGAATGTTATATAAGGGTTGTAGTCAACCCACCTTTGTGCATGGTAAGGTTTCAAAAAGAAAGTGAACAGGGATAATAAAAGTTATCTTCCAAACAACAGCTCCTGATATGTTCATGTTGATTAAAATCTGTCCTGTAGTCAGGATTCAATACTGCTCAGATAATTCCCCTTGTGTTGACATTTTTCTGCTTTGCAGATAATCATTCATGTAGAACACCATAGGAAAAGTCAAGAACATAATTACAATATCCATTCTCAGATTGTTTTCTCATCTGTGGTGCCCTGCCCTCATTGACTTCCTTCTAGCACTTTGGAATCCCAAATTAGTAATTTATCAACTACCCTCAATTTCCTGTCATCTATAACAACTCCACAATTGGTTTGAATGAAAGAACAAGTCAAGTCTGGAGAAAATTGTCTTGTATTATGAAGTACGGTGGAAAATTATGATCCACTTAGGAAAACATGAAATTGGATCCTTTTCTCACACCATATATCTTTCAACTGCAGTTGAATAAAGAATTTGAATGTCAGAAACAAAAACTTTTAACTCTTGGAAGAAAATCTAGGTGAATGTAGTTTTGATCTTTTGTAAGGAAAGTTTCTTAAGATACAAAAATAATTAATTTCATTATACTAAAATAAGAACTTTTGTTTGCTCAAAGATGTTTTAAAAAACTGAAAGCCAAGATACAAACTGGGAGTAGATATTTGCAATGCATTTATATGACCAAGGATTAATATCAAGAATATAAAAAGAATTCCTGTAGATAAAGAAGCAGGGTAAAAACTACCCAACCAAAAATACTTAGTACTTAAGAGACAGGAACAAGCATTAAAGAGAAGAATCATGTATAACTGTTATGGTTTGGATATGAGGTATTCCTCCTGTGTTGGTGCACGGATGTTCAGAGGAAAACTAATTAGATTATGAGAGCTGTAACCTAATCAGTCCCTCCTAGTTTGAATGGAGAGACTTGGGAAGTAACTGCAGGTAGGTGCATGTGGCCGGAGGAGGTAGGAAACTGGGGGCATACCTGGAAGTGTGCTTCTTCCCTGTGTCCCTTTCCCCATCCCTCTCTGCTTTCTGATCCCACCAGGGACTGACAACAGCCCTTTGCTGGGCTTTTCCACTATCAGGTGCTGCCTCACCTTGGACCCAGAGCAATGGAATCGGTCATCTATGGACTAAGACCTCTGAAACTGAATACCAAATAAACTTGCCCTTCTCTAAGTTGTTCTTGTTGGGTATTGTGGTCATTGCAATGAAAAGCTAATTAAAACAGTAGCCAATAAACGTGAAGAACATGAAGAGTTGCTCGGTGTTAGTGATGAATGTGGAAGTGCCACAATGCCAAATTGATATAACATTTAATGAGTAATAATTACAAAATCTGATAGTATGAAGTATTGCAATAGGTATAGCTCCACAAATAGGAGTGTAAATTGATGTAAACACTTTGGAATACAGTTTGCATTACCTTCAAACACTTAAATTCACACATCCTATGAATGAGCTATGCCAACACTAGGCATACACCAATAGAAATTTTTACATCTATGTGGAAGAAAAGCTTTTAAACAACCCAAATGCCCATAATTGAGAATTAGATGAATAAATATTTTCACAATGTCATGCAGATGTCAATATAGAGTATGGCTACAATTTGATAAATCTTGGAAATATTAAGTGCAAAAGTTATATCCCAAAGATTACATAGGATATTAGAAAGACTAAGACATTCAAAAATAACTTTCATAATTGCTTAAAAATGAAATGACTAGGTGTTGATCTGAAAAAAAATCATTATAAGACTTCTATGCTAAAAACCATAAAGCACTTATGAATACAAGAGTCAAATGAGCTGGGCGCATTGGCGCATGCCTGTAATCCCAGCAGCTCAGGAGGCTGAGGCAGGAGGATCACAAGTTCAAAGCCAGCCTTAGCAAAGGTGAAGTGCTAAGCAACTCAGTAAGACCCTGTTACTAAATAAAATACAAAATAGGGCTGGGGATGTGGCTCAGTAGTTAAGTGCCTCTGATTTCAATTTCTGGTACCCCACTCAAAAAAAGAGCCAAATAAATAGAGAGATATTCTGTGTTTGCAGGCTAGAAGGATAAATATTATAAAGATATAAATTCTCCCTAAATTTTTATACAGGTTTAAATTCTCCCCAAATTCATATACAGGTTTAAAGAATTTATTCTTTTTCTCCTTTCCTTCCTTTTCCTTCCCTTCTCTTCCCTTCCCTTCCCTTCCCTTCCCTTCCTTTCCCTTCCCTTCTCTTCTCTCTCTTTTCCCTCCCCCATCTCTAGTTCTAGGGCTCAAACCTAGGGCTTTGCATATACTAAGCATGAGCTCTACCATTGAACTATGCCCTTAGCCCCAGGTTTCAAGCAATTTTTATCAAAATCTCAGCAAAGAGATTTTTTTTGTAGATATAAAGACATTTTTTCTAAAATTGATATGTAAAATAGAGGAACTAACAACTGAGTAATTGTTTAAAAGAAGAATACATTGGGAGAAATTGTTCTACTTAATTTCAAAATGGCAATCAAGACTGCAATCAATACTGTGTAGAATTGGCAGAGATAGGCACAAAAATAAAATAGAGAACCCAGATATAGCCTCACGTAAGTACAGCCAACTGATTTTCAACAAAGTTGCAACAGCAATTCAATGGAGATTATTTTTTCAACAAATGGTGTTAGAGCAACTCTATATCCATAGGTATAAAGAAATGAAACTTGACTTATATTTTACACTTTATATAGAAATAGACTAAAAGTGGATCATAGACTTAAGTGTTAAATGTAAATCAGTAAAACTCTTAGAAGAAAAATCTTCAGGACAGAGGACTTGGTGAAGAGTTCTTAAACATTGCACCAGAAACATGATTGATAAACCAAGAGAAAATCTCATAAGTTGAACTTCACTAATATTAAAAACTTTTGCTGTGCAAAAGATCCTGTTAAGAGGATGCAAAGACAAAATGTAGGCTTGGAGGAAATATTTGCAAACCACATATCTAATCTAGAATATGTAAAGAATGCTAAAAAATCAACAGTAAAAGCCCTCTCCCCCCCACCAAACAATCCAACTAGCAAACAGGCAAAAGCCAGAAATAAACATTTCATCCAAGATGATGTATACATGCATGACAAATATACACAAGAAAAAATGTTCATCACTAATTTAGGAAAATGCAAATTAAGACTATGATGAGATATCATTATACATCCATTAAAACAGATCCAATTAAGAAAAAGACAGTGATGATGTTGAACACTGTCAAGGATACAGAGAAACTGGATGTCTCATATGCTGCTGGTGGGAATGTAAAATGTTATGGTCACTCCAGAAAACTCTTTGGTGGTTTAAGATACTAAATATATGCCTATCATATTGCCCATTAGTTGCACTCCTGAAGAAATTAAAATTGTTTCTGCACAAAAACCTGCATGAGATTGTTTACAGTAGCTTTATTTGGAATAGCTCAAAACTGGAAACAACTCAAATGCCCTTCGATGGGTGAATGGATAAATAACTGTGATAACTGTAATTGTGATAAATCTACTCTGGATACCATTTAGCAATAAATGGTATCAACTTGGATGGACCTCCAAGGCATTATGTGAGTGGGAAAAATAGCCAATCTCAAAAGGCCATATAGGGTATAATTCCATTACATAGTAATTTTTTTGTACCCTTGGTGCTGTTCATTCTTCAATAAATATTTTCTGTTATTTTTAGAAATATATGAGAGTAGAGTGTATTTTGACATATTTTAATACATTTAATATAACTTATTCTAATTAGAATCCCATGCTTGTGGTTGTACATTATGTGGAGTTTCATTGATTGTGTATTCATATATGAACCTAAGAAAGTTATGTCTCATTCTACTGTCTTTCCTATTTCTATCTTCCTTTCCTTTCCTTCATTGCCCTTTGTCTAATCCACTGAACTTCTATTCTTCCACTCCTCCTTATTGTATGTTAGCACCCACATATCAGAAAGAACATTTAGCCTTTTGTTTTTTTTGCAATTGGCTTACTTCACTTAGCAGCATAATCTCCAGATCCATCCATTTATTGGCAAAAGTCATATGATAATTTTAAAATGTCAAAGTTATAGAGACGGAGAACAAATTAGTTGCTCTCAGGGATTAGGAATTGTAGGGAGAAAAGCATGTGTGTAGCATGAGGGTGATCTTTGTGGTGATGGAATTGGTCTATATCTAAACTGTGGTTTTAGTTATACAAATCTATACATTTGATAACATAATATAGATTGGTAACACTTGGTAACATAATATAGATTGGTCACTTTTCTGGTTTTGATATTGTACCATAATTATGTAAGATATTACCAATTTTACAATAATTATATCAGCTAAGAGAGAAAGAAAAATAGATCCATGAACAAATAAGCAAAATATTTTTAAGTATTGACAACTGCTATGAGAGCTGAGAAATGTCAAATGTTTTATTCCTCTGTCTTCACTACTTAGAGCTTTGTATGTTTTTTTCATAAGGAAATACCTTGCTTCATTTCTTTAAAAGTGTTGTCTATTACCTTTTGAATCTGACTTTCCTTATTACTTCTATTTTCTCCTCATGAAGTTCCTGTTAAACATATGTTGCATCTTCTTAAACTGGTATGTTTATGTCCAACTTCTCTGGCAGTCCCATCTGTTTATCTCTCGGTGCTGGATCCTGGGTGATTATTTTTCATGGTATCTGATGAAGTCCTATTGGAATCACAGGTTCTGAACCAGTTTCTATATTTATTTCTCGGCTCTCATAGTACTTATGATTACCTGAAGTTACCATGTTTATTTGTTTATGGGTTTATTTTTTTCTCTCCCAGTTAGAACTTGAGCTCTATAGGGGCAAGGACTTTCTGCTTTACTCCCTTGAGTGCCTAGAGCAGTACCTCTAAGTAGGTAAGAGAAATACATTTTCATTGACAACAGGATTTTGATAAAATCAATAATTCAGTGAACAAAGACTATAAAATATCCCTAAAATTAAAAGATGCATTGACAAGACATGGAATCCATAAAATATGTCTAGTTTGTTATAAAATGGAGCAACTAGATAATAAGAAAGAACTTCTTGGAAATTATGTAATTGGCGAAAAAATCAATAAATGAGCTAGAAGTTAATGTCAAAGAAATTTCC
>CM053401.1:152078286-152104252 GCA_028644305.1 Xerus rutilus | reverse complement strand
AAACACAGAAACTGCCTCTAATTAACTTAAGCCTGAAAGGAATTTATCAGAGGATTTGGGGCAGTTCACAGAATACCTGGGAATCCAGAAAGTTCACAGAAACTGTATAGGAGCCACAAGGCCCCAGTCATCAGAAAAGAAACATCTCCCCAATTTCACAGTGGGAAGTAGGGCTGTGTTCTGCAGGGGCTCAGACACTGGGAAAGAGATTCATGATCCCGGCAGGCGAAAGAAGATGCAAGATGCAGTTAGGATAGTAGACATGCCTTATTTGGAGGGGGCGATAGCTCCTCCCTGAGTCATGTCATAGGACTTTTTATATGCAGGTCAAACAAAAAAGGTACAGTGCCAACAGGTTACATAGAACATGTTTATAGAACATAAGGTTACATCGAACATGCTCACAAGAACATATTTATGACCTTGAGTACATATGCTGAATCAAAGTGTTTATGACCTTGACTACATACTAAAACATAGCAGGCTGGAAGTCTCAGCAAGGGAGCCTAACTGTAGCCAATCTTGAGCTTGACCTATAGGCTGCCTTCCACTCTTCCTGGCCCCAGCATGGGAAACAGATTTTGGATGAATTCAGGGCAACCAAAGTGACAGTTGCTCATGCTACAGACTAGGACTCAGAAATAGTTTATGTATGATTAAATATCCTTAATATTAACATCTTAATATTAAGAACTTGTATTTTCCTCCTCAATTTCTGGCCCTATCTCTACTGTCTTGATTATATAGACAAGAAACTGAGCCTCAAAGAGAGTGAATAAAGTGCCCCAGATGCCTTAGCAATCAGTGGCAGAGGTAAGATTCGAATCTAGATCCTTAGCACTTTTCCTATTGCGCTGCAAAGTTGGAATGCCCACCCCAGGAAATCAAAGAAGGTAGCAGGTTTGCCAAAAATCCACACTAGAATCCTTGTGCAAAGCCTAGGAGGCAGAAGACCTGCAACAGGTTGCCACACCATTGTGGATTTCTTTTGCCATCCGTAGCACAGAATAGCTCCCCTTGCATGGAGGGGAGGCTGCAAAAGGGAGCTCAGAGGCAAGGAGACATTTTGGAAGTAAAAGGATTTTATAGTCACTCCTCAATGGTCACCACCAGCAATGATCATGTTGAAACTGCAGGGGCCTTAAGATCGTGCAGCAGTTTCCCTTTGTTCATTATCTAGCTTTTTCTGAATGATGCTCCTTCATGTTCTTAGAAGATGCAGGGCTTGGGAAGTGAGTGTTGTGGAGAAACCACATGTTATTTTCTCATCAGGGATAATTGATTTCTCCTAATTGATTTGGACATCCTGGTAGTGAGAATACAGCAAGTAACCAGGAGTTTTCCCTTGAGAATTATATCTACAGAGCATTTTTGTTTCAGAAACAACAGCACCCGGGTTTTACAATGGGAAGTGTTTATGCCATACCAAAGAAGTAGAGAACATTTTAAGCTGAAACTGTTGCCATTACCAGATACTCATGGGAGGTAATAAAATGTTGCTGTTGTGGAATGAGACCCTACTAAAGGTAGGTAGACTTGCGATGCTTGACTCTGTGATCTTTGGAATTCCGTCACTGGGACCTGGACTCTGTGAGGCAGGCTTGGGACCAAGGAACATTTCAGGACTGAGCTGCAACTTGAGGACTCATCTCACTCTCGCTAGCAAGGAACTGGGAGATCTAAGGTGAATCTTTCCCATCCCTATGACTCAGTTTCATCACTTGTAAAATGGTGATATTTATGTCTATTCTTCCATACAGGAAGCTGTTGTGATTGTAGGAGGTAGAAGTGAGAGCATTTCTTAAGGGTTCACATGCAATGGAAGGGGGATCATCAGCACGCAGTCAGCCCAGGAGTCTCCTATAAAATGTTCATCCTGAGGGCTGGGGTTGTGGCTCAGTGGTAGAGCATTTGCCTAGCATGTGTGAGGCACTGGGTTCGATCCTCAGCATCACGTATAAATAAATAAATAAAATAAAGTTATAAAAAAAAATGTTCATCCTGAGAAATGATTGAGCTTTGCTATAGAATAGGGTGGAATTTTCCTCGTGAGCCAGGAGAAAATGTAAGGAAATGTTTATTAACCGGCTCTGACAGCAGACAAAACATGGTAAATTTTCTAGGGAACAATCACGAAGAGCCCTCTGCATACCCTTTCCTCATCCTCACTGAGCTGGCTCTCTGACATTTTGCAGAAGGCTAGGCATCTCTGTCACCCCCTCAATGTCTTAAGAGGTCCTTCTCCTAACTCAGCCATAAGCTCAGTGAATTTAACAAGCCATCCTCAGTTTTCTTCCCTCCACCCTTGTCCCCACTCCTTGAGATGGACACACCAAGGGGTCCATCCATCCCCTGTATTGACATGAATTCTTTTTGTTAATAAAGGATTTTGAGATCAAGATGGAAGGCAAATGACAGCAGTACATGTGCCTTAGGTAATCTTTTACAGCTTTCCTCAAATCATTTTGAGAAGAAAGAAAACAAATGCATGTAGTCAGAACGAAGCAGTTTGACAGAGAGATAGAAGAGGACTGGGTTGTCCTGCAGACATGGGGTTTAGTCCCAGGGTTTTAGTCAGCTTTTTTTGCTGCTGTGACTAGAAGACCAGACCAGCACAATTGTAGAGGAGGAAAAGTTTATTTGGGGGCTCACGGTTTCAGAGGTCTCAATCCATAGACAGCGGACTCCATTCCTTGGGGCTCGAGGTAAGGCAGAATTTCATGGCAGAAGTGTGGCAGAGAGAGAGAGAGAGGGCTCACTTGATGATCAGAAAGCAGAGTGAGAGATTCCACTGCCCAGATACAAATATATACCCCCAGCTACTCCCCAATTCCCACCTCCTCCAGCCACATCCTATCACTTCAGTTACCACTCAGTTAATCTCTATCAGGGATTAATTCACCGATTGGGTTAAGACTCTTACAACCTAATCATTTCTCCTCTGAACCTCCTGGCATTGTCTCACATGTGAGCTTTTGGGGGACACCTCACATCCAAACCGTAACACCCAGCATAACATGCGCAAGCTGCATGGGAGAATCTGACAAACTGCTTTTTTTCTCTAATCCTCAGTTTCTTTACCAGTAATATGAGGATAAACATAATACCATCCCCACGGGATTGTGATGGGGCATGGTACTTGGCATTCACATGTAAGTGCTTCATAAAACCAGTGTGTCTGTATTTAACAGAGAGAAGAGTTATTTAAAACTAAAACTGACTTCAGCAATTGTTGCCTTTTAAGGAAAGAGGCAAGAGGAAGGCAGAAATACCTGTACCAGTGGGCACATAAATCTCTATACTACTCCATGCTACTCATGGAGGGGCCCAAGACTGGGGGTGGGGGAAGGACAACTGGAATTTCAAAGTCTCTGCCAGATTGTCTGAGACACTCAGGAGCCACAGCAGATGATTCTTTGTTTAGCAGACACCGTGGGTGTCTGTATGTGAAAATATATGCCTGGAGCTAAGTAGAAGGTAGGGAATTCTATCACTGTCATAATGAAGAGTGGGTAGAAGCTGGCAAGAGAGGAGTTACCCAATGGTGAGATTTTTACCTGCAGAGATAGGAGAGAGAGAGAAAGAGACGAGGGGGGGGGCGGGGAGAGAGAGAGAGAGAGAGAGAGAGAGAGAGAGAGAAATTCCTAGGAGCAAGTGATCCAAAGCCTCAGAAGAACAGGAGTGTCTGATACCCATTTTCAGATTATGTGTATTACTGTGGAGATCATCTCTCCATCCAAACCTTCAGCAAAGTCTGCTGCTATGGATAAAGATGCTTTGTGTGAGTAAATCAGGAGAAATCAAGGAAAAGAGACCGAGTTCAAGTCAGATGGAGCAGGGAGGAGACAAAAGTCATTGAAGGTAACATCAAAATGAGGCCAAGACTTTCTGGAGGTGACCCTGGAGGTGACCCCAGGGATTTGCAGAATGTACATGACAAGACATTGGACTTCCCGCAGGAGTCGAGATGGAGACTCCAGCCGGTTTTCTCTAAATCTCAAAGACAGAGTGGACTTCAGTCAGTGGCTTGATTCTATGCTTGGGGTTGAGAAACTGCATAGAAGATGAGACAGTTTTGATGATTGCCACTAGAAGAAGGAAAACTTTAATAAAAATATCTAGCCATACAGGAAAGCATAGTAGTCACAGGGACTGTTTGCAAATGTACTCTATCTTCCTCCTTCCAAGCTCTGGGCAAAATTGTACTTTCCTGACTGGTTAAATGTGATCATGGGCAAGCATTGGCCCAGGAATGTGACTGGAGGCATACGCCTTCCAGGTAGGAGCTGAGTCAATGTGTGCCTTGAGCCTCTCTCTTTGAGTTACTTGCAGAGATTTAGAGAGTGACTGCTATGTTACCCCAAGTCCTCAATAAGGACAATACCAATAAACCTGGAATCAACTTTTCTTGATTTACTTTAAAAGTAACTGACATTCAAGGAGAAGCAGCTTTTACTATTGCATAATCTGGTCCATTCTGAATGATACAGGAATTTGTGCAACACCCTCTTGTATTAATGAGGAAACCAAGACTTACAAGCAGTGACCAGCCTTCGGTTTCCCAGAGACTTTGCAAAAAATTCTGCAACCAAGGCCCAGTTCTCCTGCTCCTTAGCAAATAGCCACCTCCACTTTGAGTGGAAGGAATTATACCTGGTGGGAGTGTGGTGGGTGATGCCTGGATTTCTTCATGCAGGTACCAATAAGAACAAGTTGAAGACAGAGGGTTCAGAGTTGCTCAAGGGAATATTCCAGAAACTCATGCATCTGCCTCAACTCTTTCCTAACTGGGGGATATTCCACCAACTAGGCCTTCTCACCTGGTTTCTGAACATCCAGTCCATTTGGCCTGAGGTGTGTGCTGCTTCTCTGACGATAGTATTTGTCAGTCTACTTTGACATTTTTCTGCCTTTGTGCTTTGTCCCTTTTGTGTTTCTGGTTGCTCTGGGTAATGGTCCATTGTATAAGCCAGAGATGTGGTAATGATGCATAATGACAATCTCAAAATCTCAGTGGCATTTGATAATAAGTTCTTATTGCTCAAGCATCTATCTTCTCCTCCTCGGAGCAGGGGCTCAGCCAAGGAATCTCATTCTCCTGATGATGGCAAAAGTGTCAGAGAGCAAATGGCAACAGGCAAAGCCCCTGGAGGCCTAGGCTCAGGACAGGCCATCTGTCATTTGTTCCTAATTCTACTGGCCAAGGAAAGTCATCTGGCCAAAAGTCAAGAGGTGGAAAAAACATTCTCCCACATCACATGGTGAAAGACATGGATGTAGGGATGGGTACGATTCAGGGCAATTAAAGCAATCTGTCATACTTCCCCTTTGCATCTGACCCCTGAGTTCCAAGGCCAGATCCAGTCCATGTGGTCCCCCAGAGGAAGGGCTCCACACCTGGCCTCACCTTCTCTACTCCCAAGCTAGAGTGTCCCTGCTGGGTAAGCTGTTGTTAAGCTCAAGAGTCCCTAGTGGTATTACAAAGTGCATTTAAGCAGCCAAAGCTGAACAATTATGCTGAATGATAAGGCTTTCATAAAAGATTTATTGGCCCTGAGAAAAACAGCCTTTAAATCACACAAGACCTGCAATTGCATTGGACATGCCAAGTAAATGCATCCATTCCAGCATCTGTGAGTCAGTTTACTCTTTTGTTGCACAGTATCCATTCCCTCACTTATTGACCATCTAATAGGACTCATACACTATACTAAGCCCTGGAGATACAAGGAAAAATACAAACATTCTCCCCTTGAAGATCTGTGAGGTATACAGGTGGATAGAGATGTACAGTGTGGTTAGGAATAAGAACAGACAGAGAAAAGAACTCAGGTGCTATAGAGGGGGCCTGCAGGGAGGGCCAGGTAACAAACTAGGCCTTGAAGAGTATATAGAAATGGGGATGGTAGATATGGAATGAGCATTCAGACAGAGAGAGTTTCGTGTGTCAGCTCTAGCTGCCGTAACAAAAAAATACCAGAGTGACTTAAACAACATTTAATTCTCACGTGCTGGAGGCTGGGAAGTCAGATAGATATCTGGTAAGGGCTTCTCAAGTGGGAAAGAGAGAGAGAGAGAGAGAGACAGACAGACAGACAGACAAGGAGAACTCTACCCTGTCTCTTTTTATAAGGGCATTAATCCCATTATGAGGGCTCTACACTCAGAATCTAAATATCTCTGGAAAAATCCCAAGTCCTCATCTCCAAATACCTTTGCACTGGGGATTAATTTTCAACATATGAACTTTTAGTGGCATACCAACATTCAGGCCATGGCTTCTGGGAAAAGGCATGAAGAAGAGAGCATAGATACAATAGTGTGTTTGGGCAGCACATGATTCTCGGAGGATAAGTTTCAGTCTGATACTCTAGGACCTTAAGTACAAATGTAAGGACGTAAAACTATTTCCAGTGAACATTTGGAGCCACTGAAGAGTTTTAAGAGGAGGAATAAGAATATCAACATTTGTTTCTGAAGACTGCTATAGTTAATGTGAAGGATACACTAGAGGAAAGGACAACCAGTTTAGAAATGACTCTGAGGGTCTGAGCTAGAAACAGTGAGGTTCTAAAGGACAGGCAGAAGCAGATCAGGAAAAATACAGCCAGAGAAGACTGAGATTGCTAAATTAAGCACCTGTCTGGGGAGCAGGGATATTACCCAGGAGATGAATATGACAGGAAGAGGGTCAAGGAAACAAATTTGGCTTTAAGAATTTTGGAGCTGTAATTCATGAACATGGAGGGAGGTGATTAGTTTCCCATAAGAAAAAGTAGTCAAGGTGGTAGCAAGAGAATAAGAAGTGAGTAGTGCTGGGATAGCAAAAGAAAAAAATAAGCTTTGCAAACAGAACAAGGATGGATATACTGGCCCACCATATAGAGTTTTAAAGACTGTGTACAATACAAATTTAAGGGAAACTATTCCCAACATAGACTATGTAAGTAGGGCCTTAAGGACTGTTGTGGTGTGTAGCCTAAATGGCTAGAGATGTCAGACCTGGCCATGAGGCTGGTTGGAAGTTGCCATTGGATTTGATGCCCAGGATTCACACTAGGCCAATTACATCAGGGATTCCAGGAATGGAAAGAGGGATGTAAGCATAACTTTTGTTTTTTTGGTTGGTTGGTTTTAAAGGAGTCACTTGGTGACCTTTGAAATCTCCCTAGGTGATACCAGTGTGCACCCAGGGTGGAGAGCCACTGCTTCCTGCCCCTCTACCATCACAGTCCTGTAGGTCAGCAGATGAACATTGCCTAACAGACTGGATTCATGATTCCCTACCACAAATGAACATTCAACACTGCTAAGGAATTGAACCATGCTTCTCTAGAGAGCTGATTTCCCATCATCCAAGATGATCACTTCAGAGTTCTTTATATTAGTCCTCAAAATAAATCTCCCAACTCCAGTCCAGCTTATGATCTCACCTCAAGCATCACTGAGAAAACCAAAGCCATGATAATCTTCATACCATCAAATCTACATCTCTATCAGAACCCCTAACCATCTTCTCTGTGCCTGCTTCATCTCAGGGCACCTCTTCTGATGTGCTTTGAACTCTAGCCCTTTCTGCCTTATATCTCCTATCTCCTTTCTATTAGTAACATTGTCATCAGCAGCCAGGAAACTCTTGTATCTTTGTTAGGGTACAGGCTATTTTAGTTATTTATGTCTGTGTAGTACTCCATCCCAAAATTTAGCAGCTTGAACAACATTCGTTTTATTGCTCGGGATTGTGGGCAAGGCTAAGAGGGATGGCTTCTGTCTTCTTGTAATATTCCCTATTCAGCTGGGGCTGGAGAATCTGAGATGGTCTCATTCATCTGTCTGGGACCTCAGCTTAGGAGGATCAGTAACTTTCGGTTTGGCTCTGACTATGGGGTTTCTCTCTTCTTGTGGGCTCCCTAGTGTATCTAAAAATTTCATTTCCATGTGGCCTCTCTTTCCATGCAGTGTTTCATCCATCAAGATCTCTCTCCACTTGGCCTTTCTCTCTGGATAGTATGGACTCTGCACATGGTGAGTTCCCTTCTAAGCAGAATCAGAAGTTATGAGGCATCTTCAGGTTGGGCTTAGAATCCCTCGTTTTTCCTTCTGCCAACTGTCACTTCTGGTCACAGAAAATAACAAGAGAAGTTCAGATTCAATACAAATAACAAGAGAAGTTCAGAGTCAATACAAATAACAAGAGAAGTTCAGATTCAATGGGAGAGAGAACAATTTCTACCTCCTGGTGGGAGAAATGGTTAGTGACCATATACACACATAGAATCATTAATATTACCTGTACCTGGCACTTGGGAATTCTGAGCAAGGGATAAGTATTACAGGAGTGGTACAAATGGAGCTCAAAGTACAGAATGAGTTTTATCAGAGGTAAAGCTAAGTTGATCTAAGCAACAGTAGGCTACACCTAAATCTGTTTTAGACAACAATGGTCTTCCTTCTGCTTCACCCCTGAACTTGAAAGATGTACCCTTGTCCATATACACAGTTCAGGCCTTCCTCTCTTAAGAGACAGAGTATTCCTGAGATAATTCATCAAATGAAAGGAGAGGGAGCTAGAAAGAAACTAGAGACAGAGGAAGGATATGAGCCATTTGTGTTCCTTCCTCCTAAACTCACAACTCCACCAGTTCCTCCTCCTCCCCTGGGAAGAAATGAGCAGGGGTAGAGTGGAGGGCTCAATACTTCTTCCCAAGAATATGCTGGTCTCTTCACAGTCTCAAGGACCTGACTTGGTGTGATGGCAGGAAAGCAGGGGAGGATGGGACTTCCTGACATACCCAAGTTTTGTCCACTTAAACATCAAGTCCAAACCTCTGGTCAACCAAGTGTGTGATTGCCCTCCCAAGGTGATCGGTAGTTTATTGGGGGTACTCAGTCACTGTCACAGTCATGTCACCACAACCCAATACCAACCACTACTTTGTTTTCATTGTCTTGACCCAGTGAGGGCCAGGAACCAGATAATTAGGGACGGTGTATGTCCCAGAGTCTGCAAAAAATGTTCAAATTACACAGTCCACAGAGAGCCTGCAAACCCTGGCTAAACTCACCCCACTTGTATGTAAGCTGCTATTACCCCATCCCTGGGCATCCCCCTCCCTGCTTGGCAACCTTTCTCCTTTGGAGTTGTGAATTACAAAGAGTTCTGCCTTTTGTCTTTGCAAATGTCATTGTGTTGTGTCCTGCCAGCAAAAGAATATTTAGATCTTATAATACACAGGGTGGGCAATCCTTTCCCTAAATGCTCTGAAATAGATCAACCCTGTACATTACTTGTACAACTCTAACACCCACATCCTATACTGACAATTCACTGTTTTGTGTTCCATCTCAGAAGATGCCCGTCACACAAAATGGCTTGGCCGAGGTCATATAATGAGCTCAAATGATAGATTTTAATAACTCTATTATCATAATGGTGGTGATATAAAACTGTCCCAAACTTGAATAATAGTATTTGACCTCCCATTATTGAATACTAAAATATCTGCCTGTCTATATAGTTTGAGATATGAAAAATAAAAATGGTTAAGAACTTCACAAAAATTAAAGTCCTCAGATGACCCTAGTCAATGTGAACTGCTGTCTCATGCAGAAGATCTTACTCATGTGCTTAGTCAAGTCTAAGTCCTTTCTGAAGTCACAGTTTGGGTATAGTTTCTTCAGGACATCCAAATAGAAGTTTTCCAGCCCAAGTCTAGTGCTTCATGTTTTTCAGGGAGGAGAGTTCAGAGGATACACAAGGCTAGCCTAGCACTGATGCACAACCATGATATTAAGAACTATAAGAAAAAAAGAAACCCCCAAGGCAGTTATTCCCCTGAATCTTGTTATTTGCATTAAATCAAACATGCATTACCATTGCTGAGATGTAGTGTCATCTCAGTAGTAGATAAGAGAGGGTTGAGGGAGAAACTTTACATGGGTTGAGCCTCATTGTGGTGCCAGTCCATGCCAGGTGTCCAGTGTCAGGAGAATTAAGCTCAACTGGGAGAAATATCCCATTAGAAGACCAACAGGAGCACTTGTTTTCCCCATGTAGTAGATGCTGCTGGTGTCCTCTCTGCATGCTTTTGGTATTGACCATATTTATAATGTTGATGACTTCCTCCCAGAAGCACCTGAGACTATTTCTCTCAAGGCTTTCTCTGTGTGTGGGAGGATATGTGAAACTGGTTATTAGTTCCCATAAGTTAAGGACCCCAGGAGCAGTTTCTTCAATGAAATACTGAACAGAAGGAGTTGATGTATAAATACCCAGCTTCCTAGCTGCTGCGATGGGACACATTAGAAGGATATTCCACCCATTTCTCAAAGAGTCTCCAACAGGACTGAGTCTCAGTTGTCCACAGTTACACCTTTTGTTGACTTTCCTTTCTTTCCAAGAAAGATAGTACTTGAGCTGGGGTTTCGGCTCAGTGGTAGAGTGCTTGCCTAGCATGTGTGAGGCACTGGCTTCAATTCTCAGCACTGCATATAAATAAAGTCTATTGAGAACCAAAAAACAAGCAGAAGAAGAAGAAAGAAAGAAAGAAATGAAGGAAGGAAGGAAGGAAGGGAGAGAAAGAGAGGGAGAGAGAGAGAGAAAGAAAGAAAGAGAAAGAAAGAAAGAAAGAAAGAAAAAAAAAGAATTTCTTGGGACCATCTCCCAAATAAGCTACCTCTACCAAAATCCTTATCTCAGACTCTGCTTCTGGGGGGAACTCCAACATTAGACTTCACATCTGTGGGAAAAAAGTACTTTTTTCTCTCTCCTAGAGTGACATTTTAGATATTTTGTTTTTTCAGCAAAATTTCAAAATAAAATTGACATGGTCAGTCACCATTGATTGAAGTCTTCTACTTGGGAACACATCTTTTAGGTATTAAACTTCTTCATGTCCAAATCCCCTCTGAATTTTGTGTTTCTGAAACCCAGAGATGAACTGAGTTTAGGCAGAGCATCCAACACCTCTGGAGAGCAGCCATATTGAATTTCTCCATGAAGCCAGTGTCAAGGGAGGGATGCTCCCTTGTCCCCATGTCTCCTTCAGCTAGAGCAGCTCCCTCTGAGATTACAGGCTTGAAGCTGTAGGAAATACATTGACTCCTGAGGTGCCAGAGATGGACGTGATGAGAACCAACACTCTATCATCCATTTCTCCCAGAGCCTTTTTTTTTTAAATTTGGTACTGGGGATTGAACTCAGGGGCACTTGACCCCTGAGCCACATCCCCAGCCCTATTTTGTGTTTTATGTAGAGACAGGGTCTCACTGAGTTGCTTAGTGCCTCGCCATTGCTGAGGCTGGCTTTGAACTCGCAATCCTCCTGTCTCAGCCTCCCTAAGTGCTGGGATTACAAGCGTGAGCCACCGCACCCAGCTCTCCCAGAGCCGGGACTGTGTGCCACTTGGATGGCAGCTACAAAGCTTTTCTACGGCCACTTGGCTGTCTGTAGTACTGCAGCATTCATGTGAATCTCTAGCATTCTTCTCTCCCTATGAGACAGTCTTGGATAAATTGTTAGCATTTTGGTCTATTTCTGTTCCACACGTAGGGCCATCAGTGTTGGATGGGCATGAATACTCTCTTCCCCATTTCTCCCCTACTCCTACTTCTCCCAGACTCAAGTTGACCTTTGTGCTCCTATTGCTTCTGTGGGCAAAGTCTCCCATAGTGAGAAAAGGGAGAAGAGTCTCCAATGAGTGTTATGGTTATGGGATATGAGTTTTTAAAAATAAGAAGTAAATCTTAAATAATTGTGAGCTGAGCTGAGGAAGTAAAGATCCAGGAGGGGAGTTGTAGAATCAGAGAAATAACTCCCAACTGATTAATTTGAGAAGCCAAGAACACCAGCTGCCAAAATGGAACTGGGAAGAGGAAGCTCATGGGAGGTCTCAAGGAAGCTGTGCCTCCGGGAAGCCTCCATGTCTAAAGTTCACAGCCAACCATCCTGGGTGAACGCAAGATCATTGTTGGTCAGCAGAATCAGTGATTCAGGTTAATGATCTAGAAGCTGAGATGAGAGAGTGAGAACAATCTGGAACCTTCTGGCACCTCTGAATCTGGTTGTCACCAAATGTGAACAATATAACCTTCAGTGAGCGAAAGCCATTATTAATTCCTGCCATCTAATTGTGGCCAACTCTAAACCAGAATCATATAAGGAAGGAAATTCTAGAGACAAAGATCACCATTTAACCAAAACAACTCAGTATAAACCACCACAGAGATATGAAGTCAATTGTTCAGGCAGGTCTTACACACCTCCTCCTTGATCACAGTTCCATTTATACCATCTTTATGTTACAATCATTGCACTTCCTGGCTTTCCTGGGTGTGACCTATGCCTTTCCTTAAGTCCCTAAATTTTTCATGCATATTACCCCAGGGCACCTCCCCTGAGTCTCACTTGATAATACTCCAAATATTCTGTTTAATCTTGCCAGGGTCCTCGTCAGCCTGCTCACACCTTCTTATGGAAGCACTTGAAAAGGGGCTGCTTCCTCACCTACTTTATTCAAGACTCTACTTGCTGCTTTAAAGAATTGAAGCTCCTCAATTACTTCTTAAGTCTGGACACCTTTGGGAAAATCATCACTCTGATCCCAGAACCATTTCTACTTTCTTCTGTCAAATTATTTTGAGCCTGAATATCCCTGATGTAGAAAGAAACAAAACAAAGCAAAATAGAGTTTCCTCTTCTAAGGCCCAAATGAGCCAAAAGCAGGTGCTGATCTGGAACAGGTGGCCCCAACGTAGGCATTCTTACATCTGCTAAAACCCAAAGATTGCAAAACCGGTCTTAAGCTGAGTCCAGAGATGCTGTCTCTTTGACCTCAAATGATTGTTCTTGAGCTTATTTTTTAAAAATATTTTTTAAGTTGTAGATGAACACAATATCTTTATTTTATTTCTTTTTACGTGGTGCTGAGGATCGAACCCAGTGCCTCACGCATGCGAGGCAAGTGCTCTACCACTGAGCCACATCCTCAGCCCCAGGTGTGTGTTCTTATGAGAGACTGCCATGGCTATTTTGGGGTTCTCACTTTACTGGACTTCTCAGCATCATGCAGCATGCTTGCTCTCCCCTTTCTGGGAGGTCATTTCTTCCTTCCTTTGCTGGTCCCTTTGTTCCTCCCTCTGTGGTGAGGTCAGGGCATTTCCAGGGCTCAGCACCAAGGTCTCTGTCTTCCCTTCCCCAGGGTGATGATGGCCATTCTGGGAGCATAAGTGCTGTCTCTGGGCCGTGACTCACCCATTTATAACTTTATCCTTCACCTCTTCTAACCCTCAGACTCCTGTATCCTGCTCTGAATGTGCCATCCTCACAGAGCCTTCTGGAACACAGCTGCCCTTCCTACTCTGGCCCTCCTCCCTTGCTTCTCCTCCGGTTTTCTCTACCCAAGTGATGACAGCTCCACTTAACCAGGTGCTGAAGGAAAAAACCTGGGACTTATTCTTTAGCCTTTTCTTGTATTTGTTTTCTTAAAAATTACTAGACATGCAGTGGCTTCAGACAACATCCACCTATCATCTCCTAGTTTCTGTGGGTCAGAAGCTCAGCCACACTGTGGCTTAGTTGGTTCCTGTGCTCCAGGTCTCAGAGGACTGAAGTCAAGGTGCCAGGAGGGCCATGCTCCTTCCTATAGGCTCTTAGGGAGAATCTACTTCCACGCACAGACAGGCTGATGGCAGAATCCACTTCCTTGCAGTTGTAGGACTGAAGCTTCTGTTTCCAGGCTGGCTGTCAGCCGGGGCCACCCTTAGCTCCTTAGAGAGGAGCTCTGTTCCTTGCTTGGAGCTCTCTACATCTTCAGAATCAGTGGTGGCAAGCGGCACGCTTCTCGTGCTTGGACTCTCTCTGCCCTCCCCTGGTGCAGCATCCTCTGACTCAACAGGAGAACGTTTTCTGCCTTTAAAGGACATGACATTAAATTGGATCTACCAAGATAATCTAAGATAAATGGAGGATAATGTCCCTGTTTTAAGATCACTGGTAACACTGCTATAGGTTGAACTGTCTCCCAAAAAGTATGTTGAAGTTTTCACCTTCCGTACCCGTAAATGTGACTTTATTTGGAAATAGGGTCTTTGCAGATGTAATCAAGAGGAGGTCATATGAGAAGTAGGGAGGGTGTGATCGCATACAACTGATGTCCTAATAAGAAGGACATTCTCTGTCCTAGAGGAAAGGAGAATGTCATATGAAGACAGACACACACAGGGATGACAGAGAGACTGGAGCTGTATAACTGTAAGCTGAGGAATGACAAGAATCCTGGCAACCCCAGGACCAACCAGGGGCTAGGAGAGAGAAGGTGACCCTGACCACGCCTTGGTTCAGACTTCTAGCCTCTAGAACTACAAGAGAATAACTTTCTGTTGTTTGAGACCACCTGGTTTGTGAGGCTTTCTTATAGCAAGTCTAGGAAACTAATATAGGTTCAAAGTACATTAAGAGGCTATGTGCCTTTGTCGTATGAAGTAATACAGTTATGGTGTGGAGTCTCCTCATATTTACAGTCCCCAAGATGAAGGTGTGGAATCTTCTTGGAGTTCCAATTTCCCCTATCACTCCTTCTCTTCCTGCACACAGCTAGTCCATTACTAAATCAATTCTTTCTTTATAAAAAATCCCAATCTATCCCAATCTGTCTCTATCTCCACGTAGCCAAGACACTTTCATCTCCTACTTGGATTATTACAATAGTTCCCTAACTGATCTCCTTGTTTTTCTTCTTTCCTACCTCAAAAAATCCATTCTTCCAAACAATATCCGGATAATTTTAGAACACAAATTGGATCACATCAATTGTATCAATGTAGAATTTAATTAGAAACAAGTAAAAGAAAATCCCACTTATGATGACTTAGGAAAAAAAATTCTTACATTTCTAACACAAGGAGAATTCCCAACACAGGCAATTCAGGGCAGATGCAGAGACTGAACAATTTTATTAAAGACTCAATTTCTTCCTGTATTTCTGCTTTTCCATTCTCTCTATTTACCTTTGGTCTTCACAATCACAACATGATTGCTGTGCTTCCAGGCATCACATATGTGTTCAGGATGGAAGTCAGGGAAGGGCAAAGAACCTAATCTTCTAAATTTACTTTGCTTTTTAGTAGGTACCTTGAAGAATTCCCAGAAACCTTTCTTGTCATCCATAAGCTTATATCTCATTGACTGGAACTGTATCACATGACTATCCTTAGCCACAAGGGAGCCTTGGGAATTGAATATTTCAGTAGAGAAAGGTGTAAGAAAATGGTGCTGGGCATGGGTGCTCCATGAGTCTACCTGCATCATCTCTTCATCAGACTCTTGCAGCTTAGAATGGTAATGCAGTGAAAATAAAATTGAAATTTCCTCATTACCTCTCTAATGTCACATCATTGTCCCCGGGGTGGTCTTATTCCTGACTTGGGGTCTTTTCTCATGCCTTTTCTTTTTATGGTGAGGGAGATTGTATTAACATTCTCAGTTCTTCACTCTCTCCTTATAATAAAGCATCCACCCATGCCCTTTGCAAAACTCTCCATGGATGAAGGAGGACATGTTTCCAGCTCCATGTCCTGAGGTTTGGCCGATGGATGTTAACCAACTTAATGCTAGCAGAGGTTGGAAATGTGCTCGAGAAGTTTATCTTGGCCTCTTCCACTTCTGTGATCCACCATGAGAGAGCACGTCCCTGGAGCTGTTTGGCTCTCAACAAGACTCTTGGAGGAGAGCCAAAACCAACCTGTGGCCTGAAGCCGAGCCTAGCTGAGCTCAGCCAAGATCACCCTGCCCCAGCCAAATCCCAAAGTTGTGAGTAAGACAAGCAAGTGTGGTGTCAGCCACTGAGATTTTACTTACAATTGTTATGCAGGATTAATACAGCAAAGTCAAGAACAGTCTGAATTAGTCCCTCCCCCCCACTCTTATTTTATGAGTTTTTATTTATCCTTTGGCTCTCAAATGAAATACTACTTCCTTAGGGAGCCTTCTCCTGTATCCCTAATCTCATGCCTTCTCTCTGCACTACACCCTCTCGCAGCATACTCTTCTTTCCCCTTATTACTCTCCATGGAATTCGTTGTTTCAGTTTTATTTTCAAGTTCATTTGTTAAAACTACACCTGCATAGACTGTTAGCTCCCTGAGGGCACACTGCTATCTGTTCATTACTGCAGATACCAACACCAAACACAATACCTGCACAAAATAAGTGCTCAAAAAATAGTAGTCATTGTATATTAAATAAGGGTACTCCCAATTCAAGGAATATTATTCAACAATTACAAATTTTATCTTTGAAGAATTTTTGATGCATGTAATCTATGGTTATATAATTATGATCCATAGTGCATGAGTGAATGTGAATGTATTTATACAAAAATACTCCAAGGAAGTGTACCAACGTATTAACATACCTAACTCTGCGTAGAGGCATTATAGTTTATTTTTTACATTTTCTGTATTATATATATATGCATATATATATATATCAATATGTTGGCTACATATTACTTTCATAGTCAAAAACCACAACAAGTTATTAAAAAGAGGGAGAATGAGGGCTTAGTCGTGCTTTTCTTAGCAATGTAATGAGAAGAATCGAAAGAACATCAGAAATCGGAACAAAGCCTGGGAAGCTGGCCAGGACATTCTGAGTTGGAAATAGCTCCTCCTGGGTTTCTCTGTTCTCAGGGCTCCCCAGGGTCTGTTCCCTGCCTTCGGGGATGGTGTGTGACAAATACAAGGGGGATCAGGGTTGAGAGGAAGGAGTGGTCCCTCGGGGCTGGGTTGATTGGAAGGATGTGTAGCTGAGTGAGACCAGAGGGTTAGGTGGGACGTTCAGGCCGAGGTCATCCCAGAGGGTGGACCATGTACATGAGCAGCTACAGCAAAAAAATTCAGGGGTCTGTATATGGTAATTTCCTTCTGCAGAGGCCATGACCTGGAAGCAAATAAGCACCTTGAGTTGTTTGGTCTTCACAGTTCTTCACTCTCTCCTTATAATAAAGGTCTTCAGTTCTTCACTCTGTTTTCACACTGGACCCCTTGGGTCCCAGGGTTCCCCAGAGGTGTCTCTTCTGGGAGAAGGAAGGGCGAGGAGGAGGCTGGAAGGGCCTTCCCATCCCTATCAGAAGCAAAGAAATGAAGAGTTCTCTTACTGAAAAGGGAGGGAAGGGTGCTGAAAATCAGTGATGCTCATGGGGAGCCATTGAGGACTTTTGAGGAAGAGAATGACCAGCTGAGCATGAAGCCACCCTGTCCACACGTTCCATGGGCCAGATTGCAAGGCCAGGAGCAGTGAAAAGATACTAGGAGGCAGGAGACAGTAATAGGTGAATAATGTCATGGTGACGACAACAACAACAATAATAATGTTTACTGAGCCCGGCACTGTCCAAGTATTTTACCTGTAGTAACTTCCCCACCATTAGAGGTACCTTAATTCATATTCTCTCTCTCTCCCCTAGGGATTGAATCCAGGACATTTAACCACTGCGCCACATTCCCAGCCTTTTTGATTTTTCGTTTTGAGACAGAGTCTTGCTAAGTTGCTTAGGACCTCACTAAGGCTGAGTCTCAAACTTGTGATCCTCCTGCCTCAGATTCCTGGCATTTGGGATTACAGGCATGGTTCACCACACCCGACTATTATTTTTATTTTATAGCTGAGGGAACTGAAGCTATAAATTATAAATAGCTTATAGAAAGATTATAAATAGCTCATAGAAAAATCACACAATTGTAAACAGAAAGACGAGTATGAGCCCAGACAGGCTGGCTCTAGAGCCTGGGCTCTGCATCCTTGCCCAGAGGGACATGGAGGAAAGTAAAAGTCCATCTGTTGAGTAGAGTGACAGTCACTGGCATGATCTTCCTTCATTATGCCCACCATCACATCACCTCTTGATCTTTAATCCATGTCTAGTGGATTTAGTTTATCAAACTAACAAGCTCCCAGGGCATGAGGACAGATGGGGTGAGTGTGAGGGAGTCAAAAGACATACTGAAATGTGGAGACTTAAATTCAGGAGACAGGGACATTGAAGGTATCAGGGAAATCAGGAGGAGGTGGTGCTGGAGGGGTGTGGAGGGGAAGAGCGAGGCTGTGTCCAATCAGAGGTGGCGAAGGTTCCCAGGGGACAGTCAGGTAGAATCCGTGAGGTAATAACATGAACCATCATTTTGGAACAAGGCATTGAGATGTTGAGTGTGAATCAGAATCACCTGAAGGGCATGTAAAACCATAGATCCCATGGCTTCATCCCCAGCATGTCTGACTCTAGAATTTTCATTTCTAACAAGCTCCCAGGTGATGGTGACATTGCTGGTCCCCAAACCATATTCACAGGAGTACTGTTATATATCGCACCAGCCTGCAAAACCCTTCCACCTACATGATACCATGAATTCTTCTTTACATAACATTCTATTATGTTTTTGTGACATTAGCGTTCGGAGAAATATACACAAAACCTCATTTCCTCTAGTTCCCATCTAATACCCTTTGCTTTAGTCATCAAACCTCCTGGTAGCTGTTGTACATCTGTGTCTTTACATAAATTGTTCCTACAGTCTGCGATGGAGGCCCATCCTGCTTCCAAATTTAGCCAGTTTCTTTTCTTCCTTAAAATTTTACCTTCCCTAGGAAGCCTCATCTGACCCCACAATCTTATTTGGTTTGCCCTTAATGTCAACTCCCATGACATTTTCTATCTACCTCTGCCGCGCACGCACCACATAGCACTCTATCCTTAATGATTTGTTTTTCTCCTTTACTCTCATCATAGATATCATAGACTTTGCATCTCCCAGCATCTAGAACAGTGCTTGGCATATGGTAAATGCTCAATAAATATCTGATTAGTCAAATTAAATGAATGAAGGAAACAATTTCTCCTTCATCAGAGCTACTACAGCCTATGTTTCTTCCACGTGGCATTCTTAATAGCTCACTGCAGTCTCTAGAACAGGCATGGAAAATGTGCCTTGTCTTAGATGACAGCTATTATCAGTTACTATGTGGAAGGATTTCGAGGCCATATCTGGGCTCAGCAGAAAAGAATAAGTGATTGATTAATATTATTGGTAGGAGTGTGTGGAATGTAGGAATAGTGCCCTGTGACTGTCAACTCCTACTCTCCAGCGAACTGATTCTCCTCTGCTTCTCTCCATGCAAAGGGTGAGGCTTACTGTCGTAGGGTCAAAGCTTAAGATACAGCCATGCCCAGTCACTTCTCAGGAGTTTGGAGGAGGCCACATCTGGGGGCTGAGGTAATCAGGCAGGTCTCCCTGACAAGACACCCCTCAACAAGGGGAATTCTCAGCTTCTAGGCTAGCTGCTCCAACACACAACTGATTCTCCTCTGCCAGAAATCAGGCTGGCTGAGGAATTTTAGGATGTATAGCCCCAATGCAAAGTGACCAGCATATAACCTTGTTTCATTTCTGTTGCTTGACTTTCCCAGAGTAAAGAGCCCCAGATTGGGTATCCTGGCCCTAGGGAAAGTGAACAGATCTTGGCACATTTTTGGACCAGGGGCTGTTTCCAAATAAAGACCTGCATATCCTGACTGGTTGTCAAATGGAATTAGTGACTGAGTTCAGTCTGTTCTTCACTAGAATTACCACATACAGGGAATGTTCTGATACCAGAGGCAATGTCGAGGGAAAGGCAGAGCCAATGGAGATGAGGGGTGGGCTGCTGGGTGAACAGACCAGGGGTCCAGAGAGCTTCACTTCATCTAGGGGGTTTCTAACTAAGTGCATCTGCTTTTTATTTCTTTTAGGCCTCAATTAAAAATTCTAAGTGGATCAGTTACTCTTGAACTGGAGTCATAACTATATTTTCCTAAAACTTTGATGATGGGGACATTCAAAGCCCCAGAAACAAATTTGAGAAAGGGACTTTCTTTCCAGCCTCTAGACCATGCCATATGGGAAACATCCTCTTGGGCTCAGCCCTGAGGGTCTCCTTAGCCTAGATTTCCCTTGACCAAGGCTCCACCTAACTCCACAAACCCTTCTTCTATGGGTCCTTTGGAAAGGGTTTCTCCCATTCTTCCTGACCTAGTTTCTGCTCCAGCCAAGATTAGTTCAAGTTCTAGCTAGTCTATGTCCCCAAATCCAGGACATCTGTGGCATAGCTCTGTTGTATGTTTGATATTAAGGAACACAAAGACCTTAGGTACTACCACATGAACGTAATTTTGTGAGTTTTTCCTGGGGAAGGTACTAAGAAAGCCTATTTTATGAATACCAAATTTTCAGCTGTTCACTTAGCAAATAGGGAAATGGAGACCTAGAGGAAATAATACCACATGAACATAATTTTGTGAGTTTTTCCTGGGGAAGGTATTAAGAAAGCCTATTTTATGAACACAAATGAATATTCAACCTATAGAACTTATCAAAGAAACAGTCTTTTGTCACTCAGGGATGTCAAGGCTCCTGAAGAAGAATGATACTAGTAATAGTACTCCATTAGATAAATTGTGTGCTCAAATCCGTATTGCAAACTTTACATGTCATGTGCCCTTTTGGGAGTTCCAAGACAAGTCTGTCAAAGGCTCTAAGATTTCTATGTCTTCATTTGACGATTGGTTTTCTTTGACTTTGTCCTAATGACTTAAATAGAAAAGGTCTTCAGGGCAAGAATTATGAGCTTGAGAAGTTAACCCCTATTGTCCACATCCCCCTTGCAGTGTCCAATACACCCTCCTCTCCCAATGAGGTTCCCTCAAGGGTGAGGTCCTAAGACATAACCTCTTTGTTCCGTCCTGCCCTGGCCTCCTCCAGTGGACTTTAGGGTAAGCATCCGGGTCTGGGAAATTTAAAAGAAAAGCTATTTCAAGAAAGAGGCCAGTCAGGATGCCTGAAGAAGATGAGTTACCATGGTGACGAGATAAGACTTTGTCACTTTGAACACTAATAATATTTTTTTTTCTTATAGGAAAACCATTCAGTGGGTAGACAGGGCAGTTCTGACTAAGGATTTTGTCAGCGACAATCCTCTATCCCTGTGGGTGTTGATCTACACGAGATGATGCGGAATGTGTCTTGGATAAGGTGCTAAAATGAGCCTAGTAAACAAGGCTAGGAGTTGGGATTCCTGAAACCTCTGTGGCCCCTACACAACCTGTGGACTTAGGCAAGATGCATGATTTCCTCTAGGTCTCCATTTCCCTATTGACTAAGTGAACAGCTGAAAATTTGGAGCAAGAGTTTTGGCATGCCTCAACTACTGCCTTATTTAGTTATCCAAGCAGTAATTTATTTTTTTCCTGTTCCAGAAATCTCAAAGTTGATTCAAAAATGTATATAGAAATGCAAAGGACTTGGAATACCCAAAGCAATCTTGAAAAAGAATAATAAAGTGAACTTCAAAATTAACAATTAAGCTACAATAATCAAGAACATGTGGTGCAGAAATAAGGATAGACAAAGAGATCAATGGGACAAAAGAGTGAACTCAGACATAGAACCTCACTTAAACAGTCATTCAATTTTCAACAGAGGAATAAAAGCAGTGCAATAGAGAATAAATATTGATTTATTTCAATAAATAGTTCTGAAACAACTGGATGTATATATACAATTAATAAATAAACCTCAACTCCTACCTCATACCACATATAAAAATTAATTTGAGAGGAATCATGGACCTAAAATGTAAAAATTAAAACTTCTTAGAGAAAATGTTCCATGAAAATGTAAAACTCTGTTCTATGAATGTTCCCTGCCTGTTTACCACAGACCTCCCTAGGTCTCAGCTCCTTGCCCTTCTTGTCCTTGATGTGTTCCAGGGGTTCATTTAACTATCTGTAGTGGTTCATGCTATTGGACAAATTTTTCTTAAGTTTCACAGCTAATTCTTTAAACTGAATCACAATGCAGTGGCCTTATCCTATTTATAGGTGGCCTTACCCAAATGTCTAATATTCCTAAAATGAGGGAACTGCTCCACAACATGGTCTCTTGGTTTTCTTCTGGCTCTAAACAATGGAGAAAATAATGATTCCCAGGCAAAATGTTCAAGGTCCAGAAGTAAATAGCCTGTACTCTATTCTGAGACCATGGGTTCTGAGAACTCCATATCTAACCAAACCATGTAGCCAATCTGGCCTGGGCAGAGTGGGACACAGGAGAAGGGAAATGGAGGGAGACAGTTCCTCTCAACCCCTGAACGGTCTTGTAGTATAGTCAGAGAGACGCAGTGCACCATCCAAAAACAGCAAGGAAAATAGCTCCTGCCGAGGAAGCTCAGGGTTGTGGGAAGAGCATTAATGATTGTTAACAGACGCAAGTTTTTAACCCAGATCTGTGTGACTTTGGGCTCCTGCTGGGCCTCAACTTCCTCATTTGTAAAATGAAGGGTTCATCTGGGATTTTGTTCTATTGAAATTCCTCGCCTAGAGAAGTGCTGGAGTTCTTTACAGCTCCCAACTGAGCAGCTGTGACATAGATTGAATTGTGCAAATACAGAAACCAAAGACTTGACCCAACAACTTCAGCCTCTATCAGGTAGGCTCAGCGGAGGCCAGGAGGCCATTATGGAGCCTTTATGGGGTGAGGACCATAGATGGAAGGACCAGGAGTCTCCTTCCTCTGCTCTCTGGTCTGTGATGGGAGAGTTTCGTATGGAGTCCTTTCCCTCACTGCCAGAGGGAACTTTTCCTTTCCAGGTGTCAAAGTGATGGGCAGATTTGTGAGCCTGTAAGAGAACTGGATCAACATCAAGGGTGGGCACTGGCAGTATATATATTCTAGTTTAACTCAGATCCATCCCCAGTTCATCCTAGGCCTGACTGTCCTCAGAAAGAGTGAAAAATGTTCTAAAGAAATGCAGCTCTATTTCACAGAAGGTCATGACTTCTTTGACAAGGAAAACATGATTATTGGTGGCACCATCTGATGTGCCACAATACACAATTCTGAGTATCACCTCATTTCTACCACTAAATAGCTCTGTGACCTGGGCTAACACAAACTAAGAGAAAGAGATATCAGGTGGAGGGAGCTTACTGTGGTATGGCTCCATCCCCAAGTCATGAACAGAAGCATCCAGGTCTATTCTTCTCCTTAGAGCCTGCCCCAGTGCAGGAGCTAGGCTCCTCCTGCTGGGAGCCACCTCTTCCATCCCTGTTCTATCAGTCACTACTCCATCTGCTTTCACCCTCAGCCTGAGAGTCTTCCAGAGGCCTTGACTAAGTTTTGACAAATGCCAAGGTTCTCTATTGCATGGGACCTTTGTGCCTTGAGAGCTACAGAGTCATCTGTCTCACTCTGTGAACCCTTCAGTTTTCTTTCTTCTAGTTTCCAGGTTCCTAGCTCCTCCCATGGCTTCTCCTTCCTCTTGTGACAATAGAGAGTAGACCAGGCTCCCTGGCTTCCCTCGTCCCCACCCACTGCTCTCTGACCTCAACTTCTCTCACAATTAAAGAAATCCAAATTTTAAAAAATGGAGTACTGATTTTCAGCACTCAGATTGGGAAAAAAATTAAAAATCTGTCTTATCTGATGTTAATGAAGGAATGGGCATTTTTACATACTCTTTTTGTCAAAGTATAAATAAATCATTGTATCCTTCTGGGAGGATGTTTGGCAATGTATGTCAAAGTTTCAAACTCTTTGACCCAACGAACTTATTGCTAAGAACTTAACAGAGCATATCTGTGTAATGTGTATTAGGCAAAAAGTTTTTTTTTTAATTAAATATTTATAGAAATATAGATCTGGAAATATGGAATGGGGAAGCTTTCACTTCTCATTTTGTAACTCCATGTATGGTTCAAGACTTCTTACTTTACATGCGGTTCTTTGATTTATTATTTTTAAATTCTAGGAGATATCTAAACAGAGAGATTACAAGCCAATTTTAATCTTCTTCTTTGTACTTCTGTCTACTGAATAATTCCAAAGGCAATAATAAAGGAGAACAGCAAGAACTAATTATAGAGAATATGAACCACATAAAAAGAGTTTTGCTTTTCAAGTACCGGCACCTGGTCCAAGACTTTGTAGCCTCTAGTCCCAAGAGGTTGGCACAGCGTGGAGAGGCCTTGCCCAGCCCCTTCTCTCCCATATCCCATGCCAATCACTCAGGCTTATGATTTTCATTACTTAAAGGGCAAGTGTGAAAATCTCATGAGCAGGAGAGTCCTGGGAGCTAACAGTGTCTGAAAGCAGTAGGTGCTCTCCCTTGAGGATCTGAGCACATCCTCACAGTGAGTCCCTCAGGCTCAGATGCTGGTGAATTTGCAGGAGACACAGAGCTTACTCTGTCTTTGGGCCCCTGGTTTTTGCAAAGTAACATTTAGCTCATGAACAGGGCAGGAGCACTATTGTCTCAGCCACCATCACAGTAAGCCTGGACTTACCTGTGTGAGTTTCACCCTGAAACTACATACTTTCTGTGTTGATGACAAAGGCTATTCAAGGGGAAGGAAGATGAAAAAGAAAATTAAAAAGGGATAAATAACTATAGAAAGTAAAGAAGTGAGGAAGAGAGGGAATGATGGAATAGGAAGAAGAACTATCCCAGGAAAAAGACAAGGAGAAAGAGAATCATGTTAAATGAAATAAGCCAGGCACAGAATGACAAGAACAGCATGGTCTCACGCAGACATGGAACCTGAAAAGAGGGTGATCTTATAGAAGCAGAGAGTAGAATAGAATGGTGTTTATCAGAGGCTGGGGTGGCTGGGGATGGGAGTGAAGAGTGGGAAGATGTTGGTCAAAGGATGTATCATAACATTTAGGCAGAAGGATAAATTCAAGATGTCTATTTTATAGCAAAGTGATTATAGTTAATGATATGCTGTATTTCTGAAAACCGTGAAGAGAGTGGGTATTATGTTTTCTTGTCTCCCAAATGATGACTTTGTTAATTAGCTAGATTTAACCATTCCACATTGTATATATACTCCAAACCATTGTGTCAAACTTAATAAACACATACAATTTTTTCTATTTGTTATGGTTTGGATATGAATTGTCCCCTCAAAACTCCTGTGTTAATGCAGGAAAATTCAGAGGTGAAATGATTAGATTATGAAAGCTGTAACCTAGTCTGTCTATCCTAGTTTAAATGGAGTAACTGGATGGTAACTAGGTGAAGGTGGTTCTGTGTTCTTCTCAGACCACAATCACCTCCTCTTGCTAAGCCCCTGATTCTGATTACGAGAAGAGGCACAGCTTCTGAGAAAACAAAATCTATCATGTTGGAAAAGAAAGAAGGAAATGAGTGCGCAGTCATGACTTAGTCAGGGGAGGACTCATAAATCATTGTGATGTGCACAGTGACATTGGTCATCAGTGGAGGGGAGGTGGGTGTGGGGTTGTATTCTTGGAGAATGAGACCATCCCTCGCATATGGAATAGCCTTGCACAGAAGCTGGAGGACACCCCTGCCTCCATCCCTTTTGTGCAGTGTTGTTCTGGATCTCATGAGAATATTCTTTCTCCGGGGTGGGGTGGATAGATGTCCATCTCCTATCATCCATTGCCTTTTCTGTCCAGTTATTTCAGGCTATCTTCTGACTCTCAACTGGTTGAACATGCCCATATCTTACAGAGGTGCCTGACTGATGGAACATGAGTGACTTCATGTGTCACCTAACGGTGGCATAGGTCAGGGTTGACAGTGAATAGATAGAGTGGCTCATAGAACTTGTCATCTGTTATATGCTGAGAGAATGTGATTCCACCTACCCAAGACCTTCACTTGATGCTATTCAACCCCCTCAAGACTCAGATAGTACCTACAAAAGGCCAAACCATGGAGGAAAGCAGAGAGCTTATTACTCATGTGGAACAACTACTTCCCCTCTTCCTCGTCCTCCTCCCCCTCCCCTTTTTCCTTCTCCCCCCCCTCCTCCCCCCCCCTCCTCCTCCTCCTCCTCCTCCTCTTTTTCTCCTTCTTCTCCTTCTTCTTCTTCTTCTTCTTCTTCTTCTTCTTCTTCTTCTTCTT
>CM053401.1:152025943-152078186 GCA_028644305.1 Xerus rutilus | reverse complement strand
AGGGGCAGCCTTTATTTATTTATTTTTAAATTTGTTTATTCTAATTAGGTTTACATGACAGCAGAATGCATTTTGATTCATTGCACACAAATGGAGCACAACTTTTCATTTCTCTGGTTGTACACAACATAGAGTCACGCCATATGTGCAGTCATACACATACCTAGGGCATTGATGTCCATCTCATTCCACCATCTTTCCTGCCTCCGTATCCCCATGTGGAACTACTGAAAGAAACCAGTCAAGACCTAACATGCAGCTAATGCACAGCTGTGGTGTGTCCTGCTATCGTTCCAATCAAACTCCTTCCACGGGTCGCCTCTCAGGTTTGCACATCCGCCTAGCTCTTGTGAGCTTTGCTTCTAATGGCCTCAATCTAGAACTGTCTTCAAAGATTTGAACCAACCCCTGGAGCTACTCTGCCTAGACTAGGTGAGAGCACCAAGTGCCTGGGAAGTTCTGTCATCCTATGACCAAAGGCTGATGGGGCCTGAGTTGGAAATCCCTTTGCCTCAAGGTGTAATCTGCAGTCCAGATCTGACCAGGCTGGACTCCCCCTGAGACTGTATCCTTCCTTGGTTTCTTCCCTTTCCTTTTTCTGTTTACTCCACTGTCTTCCTGGTGTTCCCTGGGAGCACTTCCTAAAATAAACCATTTCCTCCTATACTGCTGTCTTAGAGAAACATTCCAGAGAAACTGCCCCAGGACACTGCACCAGGATGGGCACAGTGGGGAAGAAAAGAAAATATCTTCTTCAATGCAACTGTCCTTAGACAGCCATGACCCCCATGCAAAACAAAAAACTATGTCTTAAATAATAGCAAGGGTAAAAACAAAAAAATGTTGCAGCCCAGTTGTACCCCATCCACGTCACTGAATACCCGTCATGGTGCTAGCACAGCAAGCATCATGGTGCTAGCGTGTGAATGCATGGAAAGGAAGAGTGAGTGGAGAGACGGGGAGAGAAGGAGAGAGAGCACTTCCCAAACAGGTGGCTTTGAGGCCTGGGTAGAACCTGAAGTGTTTAGTATGAGATTGATAATAACATTGGACATGGACTGTGTTCTTCCTCTTTCGATCTAGAACTCTGCTCCAAAACAGGGTCAGGGGCTGAGAGAAAAAGAAGGTTCCCCAGGGACCCACCTGCCCTTCCTTTTCACTGCTCTCTTACGCAGGATGGGAATTGCCTGCAGAGTGATTTTCTGTGAATTATTTGTGTCTAGACCAGAATCCACCCTCTTTGATCATCAACTTTTCTCCAAAGTTTTGCGATTTAAATTCTCTTTGGGAGATAAGAACACAACATAAGATGTGTTATCCACGGAAGTATAAAAAGCCTTCAGTTTATTTTTGAAGAAATAACTGTTCCTCACTTTCAATTCCCTGTATTCTGATTGGCTCACTTGTTCATTCATCCATGCTCATTAATGAGCACCTACTGTGTGCCATGCATTGAGCTAACCTCCAATTAATAAAGGAGAAGACATAATACTTTAATTCAGGGTGTTGAGGGCAACTATAGAGATCTGAGGAGCTCATAGGAGATCAGGGCAGGGGACCCTAACCCCACATTCTTCCACACAATTAAGATCAACGGTTCCTGAATAAAGCCACATGTGAATTAGTGCTCAAGGTGATTCCTTGTGTAACCACATCCCTCTTTGCTCCAGCCTTGACTGATTCTATTTTATATCCTGGCTTTCAAAATCATCACTGACCAGATGAGAAATGTTTTCTCTTGTATCCCAAGTTTCTAGGCATAAAGAGAATAAAACATCATTTAAATCATCTCCTTCACATAAAGGTCAGGAGCTTTCAAGAAGGAGATTTATGCTCTGTGTGTACCCTGTTGGTTATATCCAAACAGAAAAACAAAATGTGAGGTAGTTCACTCACACATGTAGGAGAAACTTACCTTTCACATTTATCCCAAAGTGATATACAAAGTGACACAGATTAAACCTCATTGTCTTCTCTTTCTGAGCATCCTCTGATATCTTTACAGCTAGTTTTATTAATTTCTTCACACTTGTGGGATTTTTTTTTGTATCAAGGATGCAACTTTGCATGTTGCTATTTTTGATCCCTTTTTTACATTTAGAAAAAAATAACACTGATTTCATCTTGAAATTAGTGGTTGGGTTGTGGGACTTATTAATTTACCAAGGAGGTTACCATAATTTGAAAATCCATAAATGCTTAAATGCATTCAGGCCACTGTTTCACAACAGTTTTGAGGAAGTCAGATTGATGCATGAAATTCAGCAAATAGACATGGAGAGTAGGAAAGAGTAAGGGCTCAGAGATGATGCATAAGTTTCTAATTTGTTGACAGAGTGTGTGGTGGGGCTACTAACTGAAAAAGAAGAATCCAGAATGAAGAGCAGTTTGGAGGTCGGGATGATAAGGAATGCCATAGTAGATCAGTGGAGTCTGATATGCACAAGGGGCATCTTGTGGCCCATGGTCAGTGATGGAGCATCCTGTGAGTGCATGAGGGTCAAGCCTAGAGGGATGGCACTGGAAGCCATCAGCATGCTGGTGGTAGTTAAAACTGCAAGAGAAGATCATTGCAGGAGTTCAAGAGCAGTAAGGATGGATAGACTTCAAGGGGTAGGCAAGGGATGCGGAATTCCCAAAAGAAGAGAAGGAAGGGCCAGAAAGGCCATGAGAGAAGCAGTCATATGAAAAGGAAGGAAATAGGATGCTTCAAAGAGAAGGTAGTATGCTTGGGCTGAATGTGTATCCCAAAATTCAAATGCTGGAGTCCTAAGACCCACTGCCATGTGATTTTTGGAGATAAGACCTTTGGGAGATAATTAGAGTTAGGTGAGGATCCCATGAGATTAATACCCCTATAAGAAGAGACCAGAGAGCTTTCTTTCTTCTATCTCTCTCTCTCTCTCTCACACACACACACACACATACAGCAAGAAGACCATGTCTGCAGGCCAGGAACAGAGCCTCCCCAGGAACCAAATAGTTTGACACCTAGATCATGAAAGTTCTCAGTCTTTGTGACTATAAGAAATAAATTTCTATTACTTAAGCCACCCAATCTATGGCATTTTAAAATATAAATCCTAGTACACATGGACAGAGTGCTAAAGATAGAAAGAAATTCAGCAAGATGAGGACAGATCACAGTGTAGAGATCATGTTTTAACTTTTGTAGGAGGGTAGGTTGGAGTAAGTTGGCAAAAGCAGGGTCTCATTCCATGAATAAAGTGGTATGTTTTCTGAAAGGTGAAGAAGTGGGAAAGGAAGGAGATGACAGAGAGATAGAGAGAGGGCAACCTGAAATAAACATTGTTGCTTAGGATATCATCTTGTTTAAAGTCTGAGAGGAAGTTTCCAGTACAGAAAGACAAGTAGAAAGTGCCAGAGAAAGAGGATGGCTGGAGAGACAAATTGCCCTTGTATGGGGAAAGGGGAGGATAACTGGATGTGGATAATTGTGTAAGGGGGAGGGGGCAGGAAGTTGGCATTCGTATCTGATGAACTAGTGTTTCTCCATAAAGTAGAGGACAGGGTCGTCTGCTTAGGGTGAGACACAGGAAAGAGTTGAGTAGGGGCTTTATGCAAGTAAAGAAAGTTAGAATAGGTGTTGGTAGTAGTGGAAGATGACCTCCCCCTACATTGAAGTGTAAACATGATTGCTTCATTTGAGCATCAAGGGCCAAGCTAAGCTTGGAGAATTTGAATTTGTAATGACCTGGTTTTCTGTAGTAATCTTTGGCTTTCTGGGTGGGGAAAATGGTTTTGGTATTGATCATACATATTGATCAGTATGGTGGGCATATTGCAGGACAGGTGGGGCAGAAAGATGAGTGTACAAGAAATTGAGGGCTCTGGTTAGAAAATGATCCATTAAAAGCATTCTATCTAGGGGGAACAATATAAAACAAACCTGAATGCTGCTGATGTGCTAGGCACATTGAGAAGAAGTGTTGTGTTGAGGGAGGGAGGTAGAAAAAGAGAGTTAAGGGAGCCAGGGATGGATTTGTGGAGGATAGTCCATCTGCCCTGGTGCATGGAGTGCTACAATTTAAGCTGACGTGGAGCAAAGATTCAGGACGTGGCTCTGGCAGTGAAAGGCTGAGATAAAATCGAAGTGATAGAGCAAGAACTGGGGAGGTCAACCAAGAGTGAGAATGGGCCATTGGAGGTATCCTTGGACTCGGGAATCTTCAAGAACAACACTGTAAAACTGAGTAAAGAGGAAGAACCACGGCTTGGAGTCCAAGTGGTCAATGACTGAGAGGGCAGGGCAGGAGGTGGGCAGCTTAGATTCACCTGATGAGCAACAGAGATTGTCAACTGGATGATGGGGCATCAAAGAAACAGGTGTTTTTACCCAGAAGCTGGAGAGTAAAGGGATCAGGAGAACTTTGTGGGGAAGAGCTGCCCACTGCCAGAGGTCTACAGAGGAATCAAGGGCCCCAGGGAGAATCCCTCAGTGGGGATTTAGGACACAGTGGGGTTTATACAGTAGAAGAAAGTTTCTAGACTGTTAACCGGAATAGGAGTAGTTGGGATGGATGATCTACTGAGGGGATCCAGGAGGGGAAAAAAGGTAAAATCTTAAGGGAATAAAGGAGCCCAAACTGATTGGGAAAGAGTTGCCTTTTTATGGACTCCAAGCTTTCCAGGGATAAGAGACAAGATTGGGAAATATTCAAAAACCTTGACTCCGGCACAAGCCAGTTAGTTCTAAATGTCACTGAAAGCCCTAGGGATGGGTTATTTCGTTTGGAAAGGAGCAAGGGCCTCCCCAAGTGATCACAATGACAAGAACTCCCAGGCTACAGAAAGACAGTGAAGGTACTAACTCTTTTCACTTGTCATGGGTTTGAAATGCTTTTCTACATGTATCATCTTGCATGATGCTCACAATAGCCTGGTGACTTAAGCCATTCAGGCATAAAGACCCTCATGCTGTGAGACTTCAAGCATAGTTAATGCCCAAGGGCAGAAGAGGAAGGTTTAGGGCCTAGGAGATAAAGCCGGGCATATCCAGAGTTTTGCTAAAACTTCACTATGAGTTCATTCATCCCAGACATCGGCACATGGCATACAGGACAAGTATGGGACAGATTCCAAGCTGTCTTTAAAACTCAACTCCACTATTAACTGTGAGCAAATCCTTGAGTCTTTGAGGCTATTTTCTCATGTGTATAAGATGGATGTGTTTCAAGCAATAACATAATGCATTTATGATTTCTAGCACACTGTAAGAAGAATTCTCCTAAAGAACTCTCTTCCCTCATGCCGTCCCCGTGCTATCCAGACACAACTTGTCTGTGATGCCTGGAGCAGCCATCTGAATTGCACCCTGCATTATTCCCCAGAGGTCTCAGCTCACACCTCTGACTGCCTGTAAG
The DNA here is from genome assembly GCA_028644305.1 of Xerus rutilus. Taxonomy (NCBI): domain Eukaryota; kingdom Metazoa; phylum Chordata; class Mammalia; order Rodentia; family Sciuridae; genus Xerus; species Xerus rutilus. The sequence goes on along the minus strand of CM053401.1, from coordinate 152,072,802 downwards.
GTGGCATGGGAGGACTTGTTTTCAGCTGACACCTTCTAACCAAACTATTTCTACCCTTTGTATTTCCTGTTCATTGGCTTCTCTCTTAGGGCATGGGGAGATCCATGTGGGGTTTAATGAATGATTGCACTTTACAGAATTTAGCTCACACTATAAATAGGGCCTACATTTCAGTGGTGGGATTTATAAACTGCGGGTAATAGGCTGCAAGAAGGTGGACTAACAACAGGATTTGTCCAAAACCCCAAGCTAGTGAGAGAATGAATAAAAATAGCCACCAAGAAATCTGTCTGGCCCAGGAAACATTGATCAGTGTGTTGGAGCCTTATCTAGCATTGCTCTGGGGGATTACAGATGAGCAGAAGCCCATGTAAATGGAGCCTTTTAGGAACAGGAAGTGATCTGAAGCTATAGTAGGAATGGCATTCCTTAGCAATCAGTTTCCTGATCCTGGGCAAGCCAAGAAGTAAGGGGTTTTCATTCCATGAAGGCTATTGGCCTAATATTACCCCCCAAATGGAAAGTTCTGACCATAGAGACAAGTTCTAAATTTAAAAAAAAAAAAAAATCTTTTGGGAAGAAAATAAATCTTATTCACTGAGTTTATTTAAGTTCCAGAAGTTAGGAGCAGGGCTCCTGGATCTGGACGGGATTTAGGGAGGCCCCACCCCAGGTCTCATTCTCCAATATGAAGAGGCCCTAGGGAGTTGTTATCGCCCCAGGGAAGTCCCAGTCTGGACATAGAAATAGAAGATGACTTACTGCATTCCTAATTCTATAACAAAGTACCTTAGACCAGATAATTTTAAAATAGTAGGTATTTGTTTCTTGTGGTTCTGGAGGCTGGGAAGTCCAAGTTCAAGGCACTAGTGGGTTTAGTGTCTAGTGAGAGCTGGCTCTCTATCCTTCTAGGATTGATTCTTATTATTGCATTGTCCTGAGCAAATGAATGCTGGGTCCTCACACTGGTGGAACTGTAGAAGCTACAGGTGGGTTTCTGAAGTCTCTTTTATGAGGCCACTGACCTCATTCAAGAGATGAAGCCATGAGGACCTTCTCACCTTCCAGAAGCTCCAACTTCTGATATCATCACTTTGGTGACAGGTTTTAAACATAAAAGTTTTGGAGGGATACGTACATCCAAATGGAGGTTTGGGAAAAGGCAATATAGGTTGCATCCTTGCCTCATGAGGTATCCACAGCCACCCAAATCACATTTTGGGCTGCTATTAAAGTCAGGGAGGAGGAGAGATGATGACTCAGACCCCAAGAAACCAACTATTGCTTTGTCTACATCAGGCATGAACAAAGAGGAGAATACTATTAGCTTATGGAAGATAGGACCTTGATAAGTCCCCAGGGAGATGGGCTGAAACAGGCCACTCACTCTGCCTGGGCAGGATTTCTAGATGTCCCAGATATTTCTCCTACCCAGCCTATCCAGTACTTCATTGCTTTGAAGAAATGCATCCCTCTGGAGTTAAGCATAGTAGAACCAAAAGGCTTTTAGGAATGGTAACTCCACCCAAGACAACTTTGCACGTGTAAGTTGACCAGTTGCCTCTTCATGAAGGAAACAGAACCCAAGATGGCATGGGTTTGAAGAGTTTGGTGGGATGGGGGCTATTAGTGAATGCAGAACAAAATGACAGTACCTAACTATCATGGATGCTCCATGAATGTTGGTTGAATATGCATCACAATTTGTGTAATGAAGGATTTTCTATTTTTCTCATTTTCTATTCTTGGTCTGTTCACATGAAATATTTAACTTGGATCCCTGGTCTAAAATTAAAAGCTCAGGTTAGAACAAATGTGCAGAAATGAATCACATGCACTCAAGTAGTTCTTGCTTAAAAAGGTTGACCACAGAAAGATATCACCACTTCTGGTACAGTTCAAGGTCACAATGAATTGTTTTACTTTTTTCAATCCCATTGGTGATGGCCCTTGATTCTCAGGAAAGGACTCTCCTGGTGTTTCCCATCATTCTAGCTTTGTATTCCTCCCTGGTAGCTTGTATCTATGAACTCTAAAATTTAGACGGCACCAAAGGGTTGTCTTTATCACTTAAAACCACAAGGAATGGTTTGATTATTGATCCCCTCAAAACCAATGATGAAATTTATTGTCATTGTAATGATATTAAAAGGTGAGAGCTTTGTGAGGCAATTAGGCCAGAAGGGTTCCATCCTCACAGGTGAGGTTAATGCCATTCAAAAGGATGAATTCATCCTCCTTTTATCTCTTAGCCCTTTGGTCTTCTGTCACATGAGAATGTAGCAAGAAGGCCTTTGCCAGATGCCAGCACCTTGATCTTGGACTTCCCAACCTCTAGATCTGTGAGAAATAAAATTTTTTGTTATAAATTACCCTAGTCTAAGGTATTTTGTTATAGCAGCACAAAACAAATTGAGACACCACACATGACTTTTACTCAAATCAAGTATTTTCAAAAGGTCTTGGACAGAAAGAAGTAGGTAGTGATGAGAAGAACATGAGGCATTGGCTAGAGAGCTACGTCACACTCAGTAGATCATCTTTATCTTCCTTGGTTGTAGGAGTTGGGTCACTATGAGGGCCTGTCCAAGTTGCATGGGACAGCTCGGGCGAGTTATATTTACTGGTGAGAGAGGAAGAACTTCCAAAGATAGAATTCACGCCCAAGCTCTGCTGTGCAAGTTCAAATTTGGGAGCTGCTGACAAGCCAGGACAAACAAGTCTGCAGGCCACACAGGAGGGAGGCTGGATGGCAGCAGCTCCCACAAAATGCAATGAACATCAAATGACCTCCATGGGGTCTGCAATCTGTCCTCAGTTCTCTTCTAATAGTATTCACAACAGGAAAGACCCTCTTTCTTTCATATTTTATATATTTTTTCTCCCCCCAAATCCTGACCTCTCTCTACCTCTCCCTTCCTCTGGTGACTCTGATAACTTTTCCCAACCCCCTCACCACTAATGTCAAGCACTGGCCATTAGTAAGATGAGTGAACAGAAATTTTGTTTGGAACCAGTTATGTGTAGGCAAAGCAAATAGCTTTTATGGAGTGTGGTTTCAAAATTGTAAAAGGCTGTGCATTCCCCAAACTTTACCCTGCCCTGGCTGGCATACTGTTTGCAATTTCCCCATAAGAACAAAGCATTTCTGCAGAAAGCCCATGCAAACATACAGATTTGAGACTCAGAGAGGCAGTGTTTTTCTGGGAGCAGAGGTGAGCTGAAACCTAGGTGTTAACCTTGGTTAGTCAAAGGATTACTGGGATAGGTCTGAAGCCTCTTGGTCAGGTGTTTTCTGTCCCTGTCCATCCTGCTTCCTCCTTAGAAGTTCTGACAAGCTCATTTACAGACAGTAATGATTCCTGAGACCTGCTCCTGGGGACCTTGGCATCTCAACAGATATTCAGGGCATAGAAGATACTCTCATGCAGGGCTTTTAGAGCATCAAAGAGTTGTGAAAAGAATTTTTGGTGCTATTGTTTTAAAAGGTCCAGCAAGAGATGCCCTGACTACTTCGCTTAAGTTTAAATGTCACTGTTTTATTTTTAATTTGTTATTTTTAGTTATATGTGACAGTAGCATCAATTTTGATATGTTTATACAAACATGCAATAGATTTTATCCTAATTCCAGTGTACACAATGTTGAGATTCTTTTGGCATCTTAGGCAGGATGGATCAGAAGGTAAATCTTAGCAGAACTGCTTATTTACTTATTTATGTGTATGTACACCTTTACCAGATGAATGAATAAAGAAAATCTGGTATATACACCCAATGGAATATTACTCAGCCATAAAAAATAATGACTTTATGACTTTTTCTGGTAAATGGATGGATCTGGCTAAGTGAAATAAGCCAGTCCCAAAAAACCAAAGATCAAATGTTCTCTCTGATATTCAGATGCAAACACACAACAAGCAGGGAGGGGGAAAATAGAAGTTCAGTGGATTAGACAAAAGAGAATGAAGGGAAGGGAGAGGGAGAGGAATAGGAAAGACAGTGAAATGAATTGGTCATAACTTTCCTATATTCATATATGAATACACCACCAGTGAAACTCCATATCATATACAACCACAAGAATGGGATCCTAATTAGAATAAGTTATACTCCATTATGTATAATATGTCAAAATACACTCTACTCTCATGTATATCTAAAAATAACAAACTAAAAAAAGAAAATATAAATAGGATTTGTATCCCCACACATACACAAAAATCAGTTTCAAGCAGAATTAAAGCTTAAATGTGAACTTAGGTATAAGATAAATTATAACTTATATTTATCAAATATTGGGTAGATAAAAGGGGGTAAGGAGATTATATGTCAGCATCAAGTAATAGACATAGTTTGAAGTTGATATGCCAAGAATAAAAAGGCATATTTAGATCAATAGTCTAGCACCAAAATAAAGACAAAAACATGTAGAAAACTCTTAATGTTTTCCTCTTGAGGAGTGGAACTGAGGTCAGGTGAGGGAACCAAGTTCTTCTCTACTCTTATAAAAATACATGTGTAAAGTTACTTAAAAATCAAAGAAAGCATAAAAATTTTCACTTAAAAAGTAGCAATATATTAAATACTCCAAAGAAAATGGGTTAAAAATAGGTAGCAAATACATATCTATAAAACTTTACCAAAGGACATAAAAGAAAAATTTAATAAGGGGAAACACTGAGGAATAATTTTGGTCAAATTATATTATTATATTGTGTGCATGTCTAGATATGGAACAATAAATCCCACCATTCTGTACTACTATAATGCATCAATAAAAAATGTGGGAAAAAGTTTAATAAATGAAGGGCTATATAATGTTCATGCTATGGAAGGATAATATGATAAGGATGCCAGTTCTATCCAAATTAATCCATAAATTCAACATTTTTCCAATAAAGTTTTTTCTTTAGATCTTAATAAAATATCTAAAGGTACTTTAGAAGAATATCAGGAATAATCAAGAAAAAATTAAGCGGTGAAGATTTTATTTATCTTGTAAATTAAGGTAAATTTAAAAAGTCAGTAACTTAAATATTTTGTTCCTGGTAGAACGATAGACAGATCAATGTAATGAAATAAAATGATCAAATGAGCTCATTGAAAGCATAAACTGATACCTAGAGTTGTGGGGGAAACACATAGTTAGGGGACCTGGGTTTATTTGGAAACAATATTGAAGTTTCACCTCATGTGACATGTGATTAAGTAAAAAGAAAGTTCTGACATACTTTGTATAGTTTAATTTTAATAAAAATGCTGAAGTTAAATTTGTACACAAAAACACACACACATACACAACATTAAGACTAAAAGCAACTAGTAACACTAGTTTTTATTTTTTACACTAGTTTTTAACATTTTTACTTTCTACTCTTTGTTTATCAGTATTTTCTAAATTTTTAAAAATGAAAATTGTGTTATAAAAATGGTTAGTTATTTCAAGAAACAGAATGTAGACCTAAACATTTCTATTATATATAAAGATGTTTTTATTCCAAAATTCTAGAATCCTATCACCTGAATTTCTTTTCCATTTACATAAAACATTGAACATGAAATTGTAGTCACCAAATTTATTGAACTACTGTTTCCAAACTACTTGAACTGCATCATTATAAACAGATAAGAACAAAAACATCTGTGATTTCCATGCAAAACAATAATAGTCTATGCTTCAGTTATACAGAGGCTAATTTATTCAAAATAGCCTATTCCTCAACTGTATCAGGCCAACCAGAATTATTACCTCCAGCTATACACATGCTTTCTTTCCACCACTTTTTCTAAATTGCTGCAAGTTTTTACAGAGTCATTCTTTTTAGCTGAAATTTTCCATGCTTGGTCTTCTACCAAAGGTGATTTCATTTGGGAAAGATTGAAAAAATGTATAGTCCAAAGTGTTCAGTCATTTTTGCAGTTATATAAGGATAAAGAAAAACACTCTCTATTTGAAAACCAATTTAAATTGCTTTTCTTCTAAGTGGCTCGTTTGGGGAGGTTTAATAGTTGCCTCCCACCAGTCCCCCAAACAGCAGTTTTATCTTTAGAAATAGCCTGTTGTTGATCTCAACACTTTGCTTTCTTTATTCCTTCCTTTTTTGCAGTTTTTATAAAAGGGAGGGTGTGCAGTGGTGGGCAGAGTTAGAAAGTGGGTCTGAGTTGGAGTGCTACAGTGTACTGACTATTACAGGCTGGCATGTGTTCTGTGGAAGGAAAATGGTGCCCAGCCCTGCCGGTGGTGGTGAGCATCATGGGAGATCCCTATAAGAAAGCTGGCTGGAGGTGGCCCGGCTCTGTAAGGCAAACCATCTGAAAGGTATTTCAGCATCTGTATGATTACTGGCATACACTGAGAAGCCTATTGTTAGGTCAGTTCAGGGTCCAAGGTGTCCAATTAGGGGGGCTGGTCAGGGCAGCTATGGAACGGAGTGGCCAGCCAGATGCTGACATCACCAGTAGAGGCACCTCCTGTCAATCCGTGGGTTTTTCCTGACTTATCCAGGAAGGACTCTGGCCTTCTCTTCCTGCCCCAAGCCCTTCCCTTCCTGACCGGGCCTTTTAAAATTGTATGGTGGAACACGGGCAAGATTCTCCTGTACACACTCTGATGGATGGGAGAGTTCAGCCCGAGAGCGTGTATTTCTAATAAAGCCTTCTTGCCCAGTGGTTTTAATTCGCCTCCTTTTGGTCATCTGGCTTTTACACCTATGTTAGCAACATTTGTCTCACATTATGAAAAACGACAGACAAACCAGTAAAATGAACTCCTCAGTAATGTAGCACAGCAAGCCTTAAGCTAGAGATGGCTCTTACTAAGTGATTTTCCAACTTCTTTGACCAAAGTTCACTTTGTCAGAGTGATAGTTCTAGGGCTGCTGTCCACAGTCACATGAGCTGTGCACTGTACAATTCCAAAGGGTACATTTCAGAGACCCTTTGGACAATCTATTTTCCTCTCCCACGTACTAGTGGAGAAGAGAACTGATGGAGGATTGGAAAGCAAAGAAAATGAAGTTGCAATTTGAACTTATTTGAAAGTCTATATTATAAAATGATGCTCTAGGCATAATTAGCACCAAAAAATAACCCTGTATTTTATTGCACATACCTTAAGATCTTGTTGCAAGTTATTCCAACAATACAAGTTCAAGGGAAGTACATCTATTAAAGGGATACTGAGAAAGTAAACTCGGGGAGTTATGAAGACTTCTGTGTTAGCAATAAGAAAATGCATACAGTGGGTGTAGCTTAGTGGCAGAGCATTTGCCAGCATGCATGAAGTCCTGGGTTCAATCTTCTGCACCACACACACACACACACACAAAAAGCATATATATTTTAAGGTCTGATAGTTGGAAACAGTAGGCCAAAACTACCACTAATAAAACTATGTGTCACTATTCACTGTGGGGCTAACCAAGAAGCCCACAAAAACAGGCAAATAAACCCAGAAAAACATAAAAATACTGGGCAAGAAGTTCCTTAATTTAAGCTATAACCAATTCCAGACAATAATAAAAATTAAACATTTATATGATGCCTACTGGAGGCTAGGCATTGGTCTCAACATTTTGCATATCAAGTTGTTTAAGCCTGGCAAAACCCTATGAGGTAAGTATTGTTTTATGTTTTACAGATGAAGACATGAGACAGAAAGCTTAAACAGTAGCATCATTGGCTTTAAATCGTGCCTTTGCCCTCACCCATTCTGAATACTGAGCTGGTCTTGTGGCTGGCTTTGGCCAGCAGAATACAGAGGACGTAAAAACAAGCCTGAGCTGACCTATTGGAAGACCAAAGAGGGGAAGAACTGAGGTGTCCCAGCCAAGAGGCAGCCAAGCCAACTCTGAAGCAGAACCACCTCGTTCTTAATCACTCCAGACACCAAAGATGCGGAGAACAGAATATGTCTCTGATGCCACGGAGTGGGAGGAACTCTGAAGTTACCAAGGCGTGAGCCACATTTCAGAGAAAAACACCAAATTTGGATCTTCAGAACACTTTAGCAACACGCTGGAATGCTACGTCAATAAATACTAATTTACCCTGATTCATAAATAAATGTGTTTGGAATATGCATCAGATGTCTATAACAACTGAAGAAATGACTTGCCTTTTATGATGTTGAAGCCCAATAGGCAAAGGCCACCAGAAAAACAGTGTGGTCAAAGTGAGGTTTGCTTGGCTTGTTGCTACAAGGGAGTACGCTTAAAAGGCATCCATGAGACAACTTGTTGGGAGGTTTTATTACAGGCTCTGGGCTTGTGCTGAATAATTCTCAGGAACTTGAAGGGAAATGGAAGTTAGATTTGTATTGGGTGTGTCAGAAAGTAGAGACCAACTCTGGGTCAGTTCTGTCAGAAAGTGTAGGCCATTTTAGTGATGGGGTGTCTCAGAAATTTTTATCTAGTAGATGGGAGGATTGAAGCCAAGCTAGAAAGTTTTCATTGGTAAAAAAAATAAAAAATAAAAATAAATAAATAAAAAATAGCAGTTACTACTATAACAAGAAAAGAAAAATAAGATGTTTATTTTTGTGGTTGAAGAATGGCCTTGTCTCTGCCATGTTTTGGGCATGGTCTCAGAGAAGCTTTGTCCAATTATTGTTTATATTCTGTAAAAGTTGTTTATGGTCATTTGGGAACACTTTGTTTCAGCCTAGCTGTTAGCTGCCATCTGTTGAAGCCATTTTTTATTATCTCAGAATCACTTGGAGACCCATTGGGAAGATCTGATAAAATCAGAAAGTTCTCTGAGATGCACGTAATAAAACCAGGAAGTGCCCTGAAAGCAGTGCATTCTGGGGCATGTGGTTTTATGTAGGGATTGCCTCAGAGGTCCAGAGGACCGGACGGTGGGGATAGGAGGATGAGCAACGGTGAGAGAGAGAAGCAGATGAAGGGGAAGCTGCTGGGAATGGAGAACTTGACCAGGAGCCAGCACACCATTATCCCAGCTGTGTTGTAAGTAATGGTCCTATCTACTCAAGAAGTGAGGGTCAGGACACATAGGGACCTGTGTGTATAGATAGAGTCAAGCCACTCAGAGTAGTGGATGTGGGGATGGGACCTCTGGGAAAAGTAGAGCAGAAATATAAAAGGGAGAAAGTGCAGAGGAGAAACCAGGCTCTGAAAATGGTCACCAGCAGTATCTTGGAGAAATTTCCAGAAACCTCATGGTATTCTTTTATATATACATATATTTTTTAAATATGTTTTTTAATTGTAGATAGACACAATACCTCTATTTTATTTATTTATGTGGTGCCGAGGATCAAACCCAATGCCTCACCCGTGCTAGGCAAGTGCTCTACCACTGAGCCACAACTGTAGCCCCCTTCATGGCATTCTTTGAAGCATATAAAAGATGAAGCTTTTAAGTATAAAGGGACAAAAATCACATGGAGATTATAAGCAATTATTCAAAGACACATGGATGAGAAGAGTGGGAATGGACAAGACCGGGATGTATTTAAAGAAATCCTTCTACAAATGTCAAACTTAAAATCACATTTGAAGGGGGCTGGGATTGTGGCTCAGTGGTAGAGCGCTTGCCTCGCATATGGGAGGCACTGGGTTCGATCCTCAGCACCACATATAAATAAATAAAGGTGAATCAACAACAAAAAAAAAATTAAAAAAAAAATCACATTTGAAAGTAGTAAGGAACTGATCTGATGATGCGAGAACATGACACATTATGCAAATCTGAGAATGCAAGAGAAAGATGAGCAAGTGAAGATGATGAGAGAGAATATGCTAGAAACAGAAAGTGGAAAAGAGAAAACCCAAACACTGAAATCCTCAAGGAAAGAACCAAATGAATGGAGCTAAATTCAATGCCTCACATTTCCTCAGTTATGTTCCTCCACCCCTCCATTTTGATCTTCCTGAAATTAAGATGTTTTAAAAAATTTTTCGTATTTGAGATTGACCCCAGGAACACTTTACCATTAAACTACATCCCCAACCCTTTTCTTTTATTTATTTTTTTTATTTTGAGACCAGATCTTGCTGTTGCTTAGGGACTTGCTAAATTGCTGAGGCTGCCCTGGAACTTGTGATCCTGCCTCAGCCTCCATAGCCATGGGGATTACAGGTGTGTGCCACCACACTCTCTTTAAAATTCCTTTTTCTGTCTTAACATTTGCCTATCAATCTCCTGCTCACAGTAGCCAGTGGTGTGTTTTTCTAAGTGGTGCCATATTAATACCAAGGAAATATGTTAATGGGGGAAAATTCCTCAGCTAAAGAAAGATCCAAGTTATTGAATCTTGAAAAAGTTCACTTGGATTCCAAGACATGTTAATGGAAAATACTCCAAACTAAGGACTTCTTAGAAAAAAACAACAAAACAAAACCTTTTAACTCATGGAGAAAAATATCCTGTAAGTCTCCAGGCCTAAATATTAGATCACACACCAAAGAATAAATGCTAGGCTGCCTTCTGAGTGTTCTCTAGCATCAAGGGTTGGAAGTTCTCAAAGGTTGAAAGCGGGGGCCCAGGAATTTCATGCTCAGCCAAGCTGTTCATTTTTGATAGCTATAAAAGGACATTGCCAGGATGTGCAAGGTCTATCAGTCAGGATTCTCCAGCAAAACAGAACCAGCAGGAGACGAAGAGACAAAGACACAAAGATACATAAAGACAGGGAGACAAAAAATAGAGAGAAAGACAAAAAGAGGTAGAGACAGATTTATTTTAAGCACATGGTTCATGTGATTGTAGAGACTGGCAAGTCTGGAATCTTTCAGCAAACTGCCAAGTTGGACAGGATTTCTGTTACTGATTTGAGGAATAATTCCTTCTTGGTGAAACTTTTTTTTGCTTATAAGGCCTTCAACTGATTGGATAAGGCCCATCCACATTATGGAGGGTAATCTGCTTTACTTAAAATCACGGATTGCAAATATTAATCACATCCACAAAATACCTTCACAGCAACATCTAGACTAGTGTTTGACCAAACAACTGGGTACCATAACCTAGCCAGGGTGACCCCAAATTAAGGATTCACAAGGATTCACAAAATATATCAGCCTTCTTTAGAACAGATTTCTTGAAGACACTTTCTAAATACAAATGTAAAATGGGGAAATTCATGGCAGAAAGAACACTACAGAAATCAGTTGAAGTCTGGAAACTACTTCTGCTTTCAAAATTGAATGAAAAAGCCAAAAATATTCTTAAAACATAATAATTCTAATATTAAAATGAATACAGTAACTATAACTTGGAGAAAAAAAATCCTCAAATTATATTAACAAAGAAAGTAGAGGAAAAAGAAAATGAAGTCTTTATCTAAAATTGTGGACATAAAAATGTACTAACTTGTGTGCTCTGAGATTTGAGGGATAAAATGTAATTTCAATAAAGATTTCAAAACACTAAATTAACAACTAGCAGATTTTTTAAAGTTATATATCATCTCCTAAAACAATGAAAGAAGTATAATCTCCCTCTAGTAGCTTGTAGATACCTGGTAAGGTAGCTCTTATTTGAATCTCTTGTCCTGCATCAGTAACTTCACACCTGGTAATACCTAACTCTTGATTCTCAACCCTGTCTGCACATAGAATCAGAACAGCTTGTGAACATCCTTATTCCTGGGTTGTGCCCCAGACTGATCGCATCAGAATCTCTTGGAACATGGAACCAGTCACCAGTAGTTTGTAGAGCTACTAAGGTGATTCCAATTAATTGCAAACACATTTAGGGACCCCAGGCTTAGGACTTTGCCTTTCTGTATGAATCTTTGGCATGATATTTACAGTTACTTGCCCCTCTAACTTTCCTTTGAGATACCTTTTCAGTTATCCTTGGTCATGTTGGTTACAATCTATAGCTTCCTACTCTAAGAATGGTACAAAGATCAGAAGCCCCAGAATCTCTTGGAAGCTTGTTGGGGATGTACCTGTTTCATAGTCCTGCCTCCTTAAATGAACTTCTTCCCTCTTAATCTTTCCTCTCCAATCTTCTCATAGAATGTTCTCTGCAGAAGACAAGTATGATTATGCCATAACCCCATTCAATAAGCAATCAGGAACTCCATGTATCCTCTACAGTAAAATCTGAGGTCCTGAAAAGGGAATTCATGGTACATGTCTTTACCTTGTCCTAGACTTTCTTCTCAGTCTCATTTCCCACCCTACTAATTCCAGCTACATCTGGCCATTATCCAGTCAACAAATGGGATAGGTCATTTCACACTTTAGTTCTTGAACTAATGTTTTCTTTAGCTATGAATACCTCTTCCTCAATTTTCCTGCCAAGATTAGTCTTTCCTCAAGGTTCAGCTAAGATACAGCACTAATCATATTTCCATTGCTGTGACAAAATACCTGAGGTAGTCATCTTAAAAAGGAAAGAAAATGTTTATTTTGGCTAAGGGTTTCAGAGGTTTCAGTATATGATTGCTTGGCCCCATTACTTTGGGCCTGTGGTGGCACAGTACATCCTAGGGGAACACATAGAGGAGGAGGTCTGCTTACCTCAAGATGCTGGGAAGCAAAAAGGAAGAAACATGAAAGGACCATGTTCCCAGTATCCCCTTTTAAGGGCACACCTCTAATGATCCAACTCCTTTCCACTAGGTTTCACTTCCCAAAGGTTTCACCACCTTCCAAAAGCACCACAGGCTGGCAACCAAGTGTTCAGCATATAGGCCTTTGGGGGTTATTTAAGATCCATGCCATAACAAATAACCCCTCTGCTGGGAAGCCTTCCCTGAAATTCCAGTCAAAAGAGATTTCTTCTTGTTTCTTCATATAGTCCTGGTTTCGTTCAACTTTGTGTTGTTAACTTGTCTGTTTTTCCTCCTAAATTGTGAATTCTTTGAGAAGAGAAACTGTGCCCTTCAGGCCCCTGATCCACCAGTAAGTACTTGTAGAACAAATGCCTTGGGTCACATTCCAAATGCCTGTTAGCAGGGTCAACCCAGCCCACATTCCATGGGCCCTGCAAAAGGCAGGCCAGCCCACACTGTTTTTCAACATGAGTGTGTATTTAATTGCAAAAGGTCCCTAACCTTGGCCTCTTAAGCAACTCCTTGATATATTATGGAATTTCCGTGTTCTCTTGTCATTTTCATCCCTCATTTTTTCCTGAGGCAGGGCTTGCCCTGTCCTGATGTTTCCTTCATTTCACTCACACTGACACTTCTTTCTGGGGGCCTGGCTTGTCCAAGATGGACTCAAAGAAGAATCAAACTTCTTAGAGTAATAACTCATCTTTTTCTAAATCTCGGGGCAATATCAGAAGCTCAAATTAAATGTCTACACAATTGCCCAGGAACATTGGCTTTGAGGGAAGAAACGTGGAATTTCAAAGGAAGAGGAAAACATCCGTCCGTGCCTTTTGGCAGTTTTTACAGAGAGGCTGTCTGCTTGTCTCCAGGTGCACTCCAAAGACAATTAAAGAATTTAACAGCAGAGCAAGGCTGTGTAGCTGCTCAGGAATTCGACAGTCACAGATTCCTGCAAAAGGCTCTACCGCTCGGGGCTCTGACAGCCAGCACAGAGCCCAAGCAGTCCAACTGTGACTGCCAGGTGTCTAGTGCCTGAACAAAACACACCAGAAGGTGACTCTGGAGGTGACAAAGCCCTAGATGAAAGCTTTCTATGAGGACAATGTTCCCAATGTTTTTGCCTGTCTGCATAACCCAATCCAAATATTCTCACATTATGTTGTCTCCTTCTTATATAATGTATAGGTAGATATGTTTGTTTACTGTTGTGGTATAGTGATGTTATTTTATTTGTACAGGCTCCAGCCAGAATTCCTAAGTACTAGAAGCCAGATTCTGTGATTGTCCTCTTGATCAAGCTCCTACCCCGTGATCCACCCAATCAGGAGAATACATCAAGAGAAAGGAAGAGATGATATCCCAGTAAGATAATCCAACTTGGGAGAAAGGCAAAGGGAATTTGAAGATGTCAATGAAAAGAAATCTCAGGGTATAGCTGCTTCTCACATCTGATGTGAAATTAATTCAGAGAAAAGGAGAATGGAGATTCCCAGAAGGCATGTCTCTAAGAAAAAGACAGAAATTATAGATACTTAATGTTATTGATCTTGTGGAAAAATCATACTGGCTATAGGAACCTATGGGAGAGTTAGCAAAAAGTAAGAAGTCTAAACAAATCAAAAGTAAGGCAGTTATAAACTTGAAGAAAAATAAAAAGTAAGAAAAGAAATATCATTGTAGTAGGCTACAACACTCAGCTGTGAATGTTTGTATACTGATGTGAACATAGGGTAATATTTAACCTGAAGTAGTAATATTATATTAAGAGAATGAAAAATGGAAAGCAGAAAAGACTGCAGTGGAGTTATTGAAAGGTAGTTTTAAATAAAGTTGAGGATCTTGCTATGTTTCAATGGCCCATTTTTAAATTTCTTAATCTGTAAATTGTCTAAATTTTTTACGATCAACATTTAAAATTTTTTTTTAGTTGTAGATGGACACAATTCCTTTATTTCATTTGTTTTTCTTTATATGGTGCTGAGGATTGAACCCAGTGCCTCACGCATGATAGGCAAGCGCTGTACCACTGAGCCATAACCCCAGTCCCCTATGATCAACATTTTTATTGGTTATTTGTCCTTTCCTTTCTTGATTCTAGTGGCTCTTTCTGTATTAGGAAAATCAGGCATTTGCTATGAGTTGTAATTTTGCAGGTACTTTCTTCAGGCATCTTTTGTATTTTTATATAGTATTTTGATCATGGAGTAGTTTTGTATTTTTAACTCAAAATTTATCAAAATTTTATTTTTCAACTCTGAAATTTTGCATTTCTTTCAGAAAAGTTTCCGTACTCCTAAATTTATAAAATAACTTGTCATTTCTTTCCTTAATTCTTTTATGGGCTCATTTTTCACAGTTATATTACCTTTGAATGTATGGAACTAGATATGAATTCAGCTTTATCTTTCTTTAACTGATTATTCAAAATGCTTTCAGGAAATAAAAAAATCTTTATATATTTGAAATGCCACCTTTATCATTTACTAGATTCCCATGTGTATGTGGTTTTATTTCAGGGCTTACATTTCTGTTCTGTTAGTCCATCTGTCAACCAATAAAATAGTAGCACATTGCTTTATTATTTGAAGCTTTACTGTACTTTTCATTGTTGTTGAACTAGATATTTTCAAAAATTTCTCAGCTTCTTTTGCTTATTTATTTTTCCAAATGAACTTTTTTTCTTTCTCCTCCCCTTCCCCTTTCTCTTCCTCCTCCCCTTCCTCCTCCTTCTCTCCTCCTCCTTCTCCTCCTCCTCCTCCTCCTCCTCTTCTTCTTCTTCTTCTGGTACTGGGATTAAACCCAGGGAGGCTTTCACTGAGCCACATCTCCAGCCCTTTTTAAGTATTTTATTTAGAGACAAGGTCTTGCTAAGTTCCTTAGGGCCTCAATAAGTTGCTATGTCTGGTTTTGGATTCATGATCCTTCTGCCTCAGCCTCTCAAGCTCCAGGAATAAAGGTGTGTACCACCCCATCCTGCCCAAATGAACATTCAACCAGCTTGTCTAATTGTGAGGGAAGAAAATCCCATTAACTATTAGTATTGCTTATTGGGATCATATTAAATTTACAAATTAATTTAGAGGAAATGACTAATTACATATTGAATAGTGCTATGCTAAGACATAATATGTCATTTCAAAAAGGTTACAATTACTGAAAAGTTGTAATACTTGGAATATCTATGTACCTAAGTGAGGGGGTCGCAGTCTGTCCCGAGCCAGCGGGTGAAAGGGGCACCCTCGCATTCACCTCGCAGTGGAAGTTGGGAAGAGTTGGAGCTGACTAGCCGAGGGTTCCCAGCCCTGCCCTCCGCCGTCACAGGACAATCAGACGCTGCTAGGGGGTACAGTAGGAGCAGGCACCCGTTTATTTGCGGAACAAGCATTCAACTTATAAGGCCATTCCGCCAATCAGAGACAATGCACGTAGATAACAGCTGTCCATGTGGCAAGGCACGTAAGCCCCCTGAATTCTGGCCACGAGCTGCACATTCGCAAAACTAACAGTAATTGTAAACCAATCACATATTTCCTCCTTCCTTTGTGCCTTTCCCATTTATACACAATGGCTAGTCATTAGGGCGTAGCATAGAGCTAGCCCCCCACACCTAAGTACCAAATTATGCAGTTTTATAAGGTAGATATAGATGAAACTCTGGATCTTAAAAACAGAGAGTATATCTTCTTGGCAAGAGCATGTGATTATTCATGGTAAATGACTCAATATTCACCACCCAAAATATCCCAATACATTCCAAGAAGCAGAAATAATACAGACAGCATCCTTCCATCACATGGCAGTAAAATTAGAAATTAATAATAACGAAAAATTGGAAACTAAACAAACCCCAAACCTTAGTTTAAGCCCTTGGTATTCAAATTGCGGTCTGTGGACAGCAACGCCTTGCATCTCTTGTGAGCTTGTTAGAAACGCAGAAACTTGAGGAACCCAGATCTACCAAGGTGGCGTCTGCAGTTTACAAGATACCCAGGGAATTTGCAAGTGCATTTGTGTTTACCCGCTGTTTCCAGAAAACAATGCTAATTAAAATATACACCAGGACTAGGGGGGATAAACAGAGCAGAACTCAGAAAGTTGCAGCCTTTTAAATAGTTATATCAATAAAGTTAAGACAAAAAAAAAATCAATGCATTAAGTGTCCAACTCAAAAAATAGGGAAAAAAGAAAAACAGACTAAAAGAAAAAGAAGGAAGGATTTCAAAATCGTAAAAGCAGACGTTAGTAAGAAAAACCAGAATTTAATAAGATCTTTTTCTTTTATTAAATATTTTGGCTCTTGTCTTCACAGAACACTTTATTTTTAAGCAATTTACCTTTTAAGTGTTTTTATTAGTGTATTATATTTATAGATAATAGTAAGGTTCATTTTGACATAATTATACATGCATGGAATATAATTTGCTCCATTCCCGTCCCCAGCACTTCTTTTTCCCCTTCCTTCCTTCCTTCCTTCCTCCCACTGTGCTGTTTTTCCTACTCTGCTGCCTTTCCTACTACTTATTTATTGTTTTTAAAATTTGTGCTTTAAAGATATACATAAAAGTGGAATTTGATGTGGTACATTCATATATGTACATAGCATAATTTGGTCAGTTTCATTCCAAAATCTGTTCCTTTTCCTGTCCTTCCTTCCTCCTGCTCAATACCCCTCCTCTACTCTGGTGATATCCATTTTATTTTCATGGAATTCCTCTCTTCTCCCCCCACCCCGCCTTATTTTGCTCTAGCTTACACATATGGCATATGACTTTGAGTCTACCTTATCACTTAGCCATTTCCATATTTACTAGCAAATGCCATAATTTCATTCTTTATGGCTGAGTAATACTCCATTGTGTATATATACCATGTTTTCTTTATCCATTCATCTGTTGATGGGCACTTGGGCTGGGTCCATAATTTGGCTATGGTGAATGGTGCTGCTATAAATATTGACATGCCTATATCACCATAGTATGTTAATTTTAGTTCTTTTCCAATAAATGCCAAGGAGTGAGGTATCTGGGTCATATGGTAGATCCATTTCTAGTCTTTTGAGAAATCCCCATACCGCTTTCCAAAGGAATTGTACTAATTTGTAGTCCTGCCAATTATGTGTGAGTGTATCTTTTTCCCATCTTCTCACTAGCATTTATTATTATGTGTATTCTTGATGTTTGCCATTCAAACTAGAGTGAGACAAAATCTCAATGTAGTTTTTTTTTGTTTTTTGGTACCAGGGATTGAACTTAGTGGTACTCGACCACTGAGCCACATCCCTATCCTTATTTTGTGTTTTATGTAGAGACAGGGTCTCACTGAGTTGCTTAGTGCCTCGCTGTTGCTGAGGCTGGCTTTGAACTCGCGATTCTCCTGTCTCAGCCTCCCAGAGTGCTGGGATTACAGGTGTGCGCCACTGCGCCCAGCTCAATGTAGTTTTGATTGTTAGGGATGTTGAAAATTTTTTTATGTATTTATTGCCCATTTGTGTTTATTCTTTTGAGAAATACCTGTTTAGTTCTTTTGCCCATTTCTTGATTGGGTTATTTGTATTTTTTGAGTTTATAATTCTGGATATTAATTCCCTGTCAAAGGAGCAGGTGGAAAAGATTTTCTCTCATTCTGTAGGCTCTCTCTACACGCTAATATTTTCTTTGCTGTACAGAAGTTTTTAATTTGATTCTTACTACTTGATTCTTGGTTTTATTTCTTGAGGATTCCAGGTCTTGTTAAGGAAGTCAGTGCCTGTGCTAATATGATGGAGAGTTGACTCTGTTTTCTTCTAACAATTGCAAAGTATCTGATCTAATTCCTAGGTCTTTGACCCACTTCAATTTCACTTTTGTGCAGCTTAAAATGTAGGGATCTAGTTTCATTCTTCTACATATGCATATCTAGTTTTCCCAGCACTACTTGCTAAACAGGCTGTCTTTTCTCCAGCATATGTTCTTGGCACCGTTGTCAAGTATTGAATGACTATACCTACGTGGGTTTGTCTCTGTCTCTTCTATTCTATTCCATTAGGCTTCATGTGTATTTTGATGCCAGTACCATATTGATTTTGTTACTATACCTGTGTAGTATTATTTGAGATCAAGTATTGTGATACCTTCCACATCACTCTTCCTGCTCAGTATTGCTTTGGATATTCTGGGTCTTCTATTCTTCTAAATAAATTTTGTGATTTTTTTCCTGTTTCTTTGAAGACTGTCTTTGGTATTTTGATGAGGATATCATTGAATTTGCATAATGATTTTGGTACTATGGCTATTTTGACAATATTATTTCTGCCTATCCAAGAACATGGGAGGTCTTTCCATCTTCTAAGTTCTTCTTCAATTTCTTTCTTCAGTGTTCTGTAGTTTTCATTGTAAAGGTCTTTTATCTTCTCAATTAGATTTATTCCTAAGGGCTTTTTTTTTTTGAGGTTTCTGTGAATGGGATAGTTTTCCTGATTTCCTTTTTAGCAGATTCATTAGTAGAGTATCAGAAAACTATTGATTTATGTATGTTGATCTTGTATTCTGCTACCTTGCTAGACTTATTTATTGGCTTCTAGAAGTGTTCTGGTGGAGGGTAGGGGTCTTTTAAATATAGAATCATGTCATCAGTAAACAGAGATAACATGACTTCTCCTTTTCCTATCTGTATCCCTTTAGTTTTCTTTTCTTGCCTGATTGCTCCAGCTAGAGTTTCAAGAACTATGTTGAATAGGAGTGGTGAGTGTGAACATTCTTGCTTTGTTCCTGATCTTAGAAGGAAATGTTTTAGTTTTTCTCCATTCAATATAATGTTGATTTTGGATTTGTCTAATGTAGTCTTTATAATGTTGATGGAAGTTCCTCTTTTCCCTAGTTTCTCCAGCATTTTTAACATGAATGGGTGCTGAATTTTGACAAAGGCTTTTCTGAACCTATTGAGAAGATCATGTGATTTTTGTCCTTAATTCTATTTTCGTGGTGAATTACATTTATTGATTTACATATGTTGAACCAACCTTGCATCCCTGGGATGAAACCCACGTATTCATAATATGTTATATTTCTAAGATGTTTTCTTGATACACTTTGTTAATATTTTATTAAGGGATCTTGCATCTATGCCCATCAGAGATATTGTTTTGTAATTTTATTTCCTTGATGTGTCTTTGTCTGGTTTTTTATCAGGATGATACTGGCTTCATACAATGAATTTAGAAGTGTTTTCTCTCTTTCTATTTCATGAAATGAAGATTGGTGTTAATTTTTTTTTAAAGTCTGGTAGAACTCAACTGATAATCCATCTATTTTTCTAGTCTTTTCTTTGTTGGAAGACTTTCAATTGCTGCTTCAATCTCATTGCTTGATATTGGTGTGTTTAATTTTCCTGCATTTTCATAGTACAATTTGGATAGTTCATATGTGTCTAGATATTTTTTAATATCTTTTAGATTTTCCAGTTTATTGGAGTTTTAATTTTCAAAATAGTTTCCAATGATCCTCTGGATTTCAGAAGTGTGTGTGTGGTGATATACCCTTTTTCACCTCTAATTTTGTTGGTTTGGGTTTTCTCTGTCTTTCTTTTGGTTAATTTGGGTAAAAATTTATCAGCAATGTGAAGGATTGAACCTAGAGCTTTGCTCAGGCTAGACAAAAATTTTGTCACTGAGCTACACTAATTTCTCTTTAAAGAAAAACTATTAGTAAAATAGAAGAACAAGTAGCAAATTGAATGACATAAAAAAGGGGAAATCACAAACACAAAAAGAGCAAAAGAAAAATAACCTCAGCAACAGAATATTTTCAAATGAGACTGTCAGCACAATTCTAGGCCAATAGATTTAAAATATGTGAATATGTATGAATGTTTAAAACCTGAATAAACAATTTTCTTGGAAAACATAATTCACTAAAACTAGTCCCAGAAGAAACACAAAGATGGTATGGACACAAAGATGATATGGAAACCAAAATGGTATGAACTAATTTCTGCTAAAGAAATAGGGACAGTTTTTAAAGAAGAAACCTCTGTTGACTCATAGAACATATAAACTGGCCCAGATGGTTTCACATATGAATTTCACTAAGTTTCTAAAGAATATATCATTACAATGCTGTTTGAACTTTTCCAGAACATAAAAAGGAAGAAAAAGTTCCAAATTATTTTTTATATAATGAAGATAACATTGGCACCAAATCCTGACAAAGATTGTACATAAAAAGAAAAACCACACACTAATCTTCCTTAAAAATATACATATTAAAATTTTCAATGTAACTATGGCAATTAGAATCAAGTAGCTCATTAAAAGACTAATAATATGCCCAAGTAGGATTCATTCCAGAAATATTGGGATGGTTTAGTGTTAGGAAAATGATTAATATAGTACAAAACAATAATAGATTTTAGGAGACATTTTTAACATATTAGTCCATTTTAACTATTAAAAGACTTTTAAAGAAAGGAATTAATAATAAATAAGAGTAAGAATAAAAGAATCACGCGTACTACTGCACCTTCCATTTAATATTGTACTGGAGGTATGAGTCACTTGTATTGGATCAGAGGATGATACTTCAGGTAGAAACACTGCAAAAAAGAAGGCTAAATCTTTATTCTTTGAGGATGATATGACTTTTACCTGAAAAATCTAAGAGAATTAACCAAAAACCTTTATAAACAAAAAGAGACTTCAGTAAATAAATGGGCTATAAAGTTAATATATAGAAATACATTGTTTTTAATCTGTAACAGCAGTGAGTTTAAAAATAAAATAACAGTTTTGTTTTAGCAGCAACAGAAAATAGAAATATAAATTTAATAAGAAATATGTAAAATTTACATAAATAAAAGCTTAAAATGATCTTGAAAAACACCAAAGTAGATGCAGATTCTCTGTTCTAAGAATCTTGTATTGATTTGACAATTGAGTGCCCAGTGCCTATAGTTCTGTAATGACGGTCAAGGTCTTCCCTTGCTGGTGATTTTTGAGAGACATGTGACTCAAAGCTGGCTATTGAGATGAGAGACACAATCTACAGATATAAATAATTTTAATTATTGCTACTTTATGATATTTTAAGATAGAGTGAGCCTGTCTGAGTCTATTAGATAATTCTTTAACGATTTTCTTAATTTCTTCCTGAAATGATTTAAGGAGATGATTTCTAACAATTCAATTCTAGTCATCTAAATTTATTAATAAAATTTCTATTTCAATGACTTTCAAATTTCTTAAAATTAAGTTTTTTCCTTTTTTCCTTTTGATTATGGTGGGTTTTAAAATCAGATTTTTCTAGAAGCTGGATCATTTTTACTGATTCTTTCCTGAGATTTATTATCTATTAATTTTTCTACTGCTGATTTGTTTATCTTTTGTTTTTATATTTTAATTTCTTTCTACTTCCTGGGATATTTTTTCTCCATTTTTAGGTGCAATAATATCTTTTATTGCTGTCACTTTAAAAAATATATTTCATACTACAAGTTATTGAGAATGCATAAGTGACTTTATGCATTTCCCATAATTTTAAATATTTTTAAGTATTTTTTGTTGTTGATGGACCTTTATTTTTTTAAAATTTATTTATATTGGTGCTGAGCATCAAACCCGGTGCCTCACACATGCTAGGGAAGCACTCTACCATTGAGCTAAGCCCCAGCCCCATAATTTTAAATATTAATTGTCTAAATTCCCATTATTTTTATTTAGCTGTTTTCATATCTTTGTTTTTTCTCCTTAATCCAATAGTTATTAAAAAATATGCATAAAATTTGTTTAATCTTGCAATATTAGTTTCTAATGTTATACTTTCCTTTGAGAAGATGGATTGCACATATTCATTTCTCTGGATTATATTTTATTATTTTTCTTATAGCTGACTATTTGAGATCTTTAAATTATTTTTTTTAAAACCCCATGACCACTTAGCAAGAAACTACACTTTGTCATGCAAATACAATATATTTCACAAAATAATTGATAATTTTATACAGCAAATTTTATAACCATCATGAAATCTATTTTAATTGTATTGTTCTGATTGTTCATGTCATTATTTTAACATTTTTTTGTGATGAAAAATATGAAAGTCTGAGGCACTGGTAATGGGAAATTCCAGGAATACAATCTACATTGAGACAGGATAGTGGAGTGAGTGCCTGTGACCATGGATTTACTACAACAGGAAGAGACTGCTTGTGAAGGCAATGAACACACAAAGCTATGACTGTCACGTGTTTGCCCTGGTGGGATCACATAGGATCTGCTCAATAACTATCTCCTCCATGGAAGAATGGGTTTCCCCCAAAACTATTAGGCTGAAAATGAGCTATGCCAAAGGTAGTAAAGTGAGTGAGCTCTAGGGAGAGGGAGAGTGGGTAAGAAAAGATGCCCCAGGGACCGCCTCAAATGGCCCTCAGGTGCTTTACAGCCTAAGAGAGGACAGAGATATAGTTTGAGCTCTCCAAACATGTTTTTTTTTTCCTCTCAAAGATTCAAACACTGGAATGAGATTTTGTTTTGTTTTTGGAAGTTATTCAGTGAGGCCTGGTGTACACTGGGCAAAGAGCATGAAGAACCAGGAACAAACGCCAACCCTGCCCACATCCCTGGGGCACTCAGCACTTTACAGAGCCCCAGCCTTCTTCTGGCTGTCAATGACTTTATTCCTTCTGTGTGACGGTTCCCTCCAAATGCCCTGAGGCCCTTCTACCCAAGTCCATCACAAGCCAGCTATAAGTGCTTTTATCAGCTCTCTGGGTACGGCCCTCCACCCCTCAACTACTGCTTACCTAGACCTGCTATATAAACACCCCAGGCCTCTCTCTCCTTGGGTGACGTTGTGATTCGTATATGGATTGTTCCCTCTGAAATCCATGTTGGAATTTAACCCTCATTGTGAATTATTAAGACTATGTAAACAATCTG
This sequence comes from Xerus rutilus, assembly GCA_028644305.1. Lineage (NCBI taxonomy): Eukaryota > Metazoa > Chordata > Mammalia > Rodentia > Sciuridae > Xerus > Xerus rutilus. The sequence continues at coordinate 152,049,362 of CM053401.1, read as the reverse complement.
ATTATGGTGTTTAGAAGTGAAGCCTTTGGGAGGTGATTAGGATTAGATAAGATCATCAGAGTGGAACCTGCATGTTGAATACTGGTGAGAGAGAGAGAGAGATCGATCAGAGGAAATGTGTGTTTTCTGGCCCTCACCGTGTGATGTCCTGCACTACCTCAGGACTCTGTCAAAAAGAAGGTCCTTGGAACCTCAGAACCATGAGCCAAACTGAAACTCTTTTATTTATAACTTACCTAATCTGTAATACTGTGCTATTAACATCAGAAAATGAACTAAAACAGATTAGATAACTCGAGGTGTATGCTCCACACTGGTGACCAGAGTTTCCCATAAGGATGATGCTCCAGTTGCCCACTGGGGAACTTGTTCCAGTAATGCCCCCTTTATTGGCTTCCCTTCTATCCCTGTCTCTCTGCCCCACGCCCCTGCTGGTATTCTCTGCCCCTTCCAAATCCACTACTTGTACTTGGAACCTTGTTTCAAGGTCTTTTTCTGGGAAAAGCCAAATTAAGACAAATAATAATTTATATTATTTGTTTTAGCCTCATTCATCTTTGTAAACAAGTATTGCTGAGGGAGGAAGGTGAGAAATGTGCACTTTGAGAAGTCATGCTCAGCTGACTCTAGAGCATTTGAAGATGTCACCTGAGTTGTTTATCATACTCCACTTGATCAGGCCAAAGAAATATGTTTCAGCAAATTCTTGGAGCATGGGGGAGGGAGGATATCGCTCAATTCCAAAGCCCCAAATCTGGATGTACTGAGACTATTAAGCAATCTTCCAATCATGAATTGCCACACTTAATATTAAATTGTAACTCCTCCTGCAGGTATAACTTGGAGGTCCTCCTCCTGGGCTAACTGATCGAGAAGACAGGCGCTTTCAGGTCAAGCAGGGCAGGATGCATTTAGCCACAGGCATAAAGATGTGTGTGTTATAAATACAGTGTATTCAGAGGCTAGATTTATAAGCAATATTATCATCATAATGTGCAGAAATTATTGTGATGTAGAAAGAGACCTTGGATCTTCCTCCAGGAACCTTATCTGAATCCTCAATCTGGGCTTTGTGCTCTTCTCCTATGAGCCCACACTGCTGAATCTTTTCCATACCTTAATCCTTAACCTGTTAAATTGTATGAATATTTTATCTGCCTCCTATGTACACTCTCTTATGTTCCTTCATTCCTCCTAAGTATACTCCCTTACATTCATTCATTCATTTACTGCTATAATCTACTATAGAGCTTGGTACTTCAAAGGCATAAACAGAGAACTGTTACGGGTATTAGCAATGAGAAAATACCCTTGTTTTACTGAGCTTTTACATCAATGTGGCTAAAAATTCTGACAATAATAATTTAGAGGAGAAAAAGTTAAAGGTTTATTTATTTATTTTTTGGTTGGGAGATGTTCACGTTTTCAGAGTTCCAATACATGGTCAACTGACTGGGCCCAAGGTAAGGCAGAACATCATGGCAGAAGGGCATGGCAGAGGAAAACATGGCAATCAGGAAGCAGACAGAGCTTCACTCACCAGGGACAAAATATAAAACCCAAAGGAATGCTCCCAGTGACCTACCTCCCCTAGCCACTCCCAACCTGCCTGCAGCTATTACCCATTAATCCATATTGGTGGATTAATCCACTGATTAGGTTACAGCCCTCATAATATAATCATTCCACCTTTTAACATTCTTGCATTGTCTCATACATGATTTTGAGAGGACACCTCATATCTAAACCGTAACACCCCTTAGAAAAAAATTGGCAAATATTTGAACAGCACTTTTTTAAAAAACTTTAAGTTTCATGGTTAAAAATAAAATCAGATTACTGAGAAGGTTTAAAGTTTTGTGCATGTTGAATTTTATATTCAGAGAAATTGATAGGTGAAAAGGCAAGATTAAGCCAGTTTTAGATGTTCAGAGGCTATACAACATACTTGTCAGAAGTCCTTGAAAAAAATCAGATGCAAACAACAGAAAGAAGAAGCAAAACAAAAACATGTGAAACAATGTGATTTCATAAAATATTAGTAGTTAAAATTTAAAAACAAAAATTTATTGACATTTATTGAAAACCTAGTTTATAAGAGAATATAGAAGGACTTGGAATTGTCCACAAAATGGTAAAATATTAATCGTTATTAGAATCTAAGTCAAGAATAAATGCTGTGATTTTAAGGGTAACATCAAAAAGTAATAAAAGAATATTGAATTAACAAATCAATAGAGGGAGAAAATAATAAGAAAAATATCTGATTGGTCAAAAAGAAGGCAAGGAAGGGAGCCAAAGGAACAAATAAAGGTGGGCTAATCAGAAAACAAGTTGCAGGTAGTGTAATTAAACTAACAAATCACTAAGAACATGCATATTTAGCTTAATACTCCAGTATATTTAACTTAATACTCCAGTTAAAAGGTAAAAATCATAAAATAAGATTAAAACTGTTTACTGCTTAAAAGAAACACACTTTAAGTGTAAAAATACAGAAAGATTAAAAGTAAGAGAATAACAAAATATAATCATGCACTGTAAATAAAAGGATGTGAGTATATGGTAATTGCATAAGGTAGACTTTAAGATGAGAACATTACTAGAGATAAAAAGGAATATTTCATAATGGTAAAAGAGTCAATCCAATAGGACTATAAAACAATTCCAAATTTCTATGTACCCAATAACACAGCTATAAAATATCTAAAGTGAATATTGACAGCTCTGAAAGGAGAAGTAGCCAAATCCATAATTATAAAGGGAGATTTTACCTCAACCCTGCATTCAACAGCTACAGCATATGCCTTCTTTCTAAGTGTATATGAAACACTCATCAAAATTGATACAAGCAATTTATAACAAAATTTGAAGTACCAATATCTTAAAGACTATGTTCTCTAAGTGCAGGTAAATTAAGCTAGAAAACAATAATATTGAGCTGCATGTAAAGTTGAAGATGGAGAAAATAGTATGAGCTACTTGCTGGAGAAGAGTCATATCAAAGAAAACAACAGTTTTTCACAGATGGGTATCCAAAGGCTGTGCCCTGTAGAGGGAACTCAGGGTACCTGGAAGTAGAGAGTAGAAGAAAGACTGTAGCTAAAGGTCCCCAAAGCGAACTTAACCAACTTGATGATTTTGTAAGGGGTCAGTCACTATTGGAGATAGGCTTGGTATGTCTCCACACTGCTGAAATTACCTAATCAGCTAAATTCTTTTTCGACCATAAAGCAACTCTGGTCTGTTTCAATGTCTACTTGCCAAATGGAAAACAACACAATATTAAATTCCCCCACTATCTAAGCTTGTCCCCGTAGAATATTTCTGATGCAGCTTTGTAGGCCATTCAGTTTTCGGCTACTCAAAAATAAATGAATCTTCCAGATGTGATAACAGTCAATAAGGATCCTAGAAACCAATTGCTATTTGAGTGTTTGATAAATGTCAAATTAGGTCTTTTGATATAATAAAGAAATAAGCCCACTCATACTTGCAAAGAGCTTTCTTCACATTTGAAAGGTGCCCTGAAGATTACCCAGGGTTCTTGGAAATTTTTCTCCTTCAGGCTTTGGCCAGTCAAATCACAGTAAATGACTCTCTTGTTTTGCCCAGAGGCAATGGAGCTTGCTAATAAGGACATCAGAGATGCTAGAGGGTTGCCATATTATCACAAAGCCCACTGGAAATATTTTGATTAGCAATAACCAAGCTATTTTAGCCTGGTTTAATTCAAGCATGATTCCTTTGGTAAATGCCAAGGATAAGGATGTGCCCTCTGGCCTTGAGCTGTCCTGTTCATCCCCAGGCGGCAGGGCAGGAACTGAGAGTCCTAGCCTCTGCTATTCCCTTCTCTTCCAAGGCTTGTTTCCTCTGACATGATCTCTCTCCTTCTTTACAGTATCACCCTCTAGCCCACATCTATTCCAGAATGGAGATTTTAAAAATGAAATGGTATCTAAGATGACCAGGTCTCTACATCTTTCATTCCACAACCCAGCCTGAACCATAAATATTATCATCCACCACATATCAAAGAACTGGATTAACTGTACCCCAGCCAAGCTAATTCTGGTTGGTTCACAAGGCTATTTGGTATTAGTAATTCATAAAACTGTCTACACTAAGCCCAATCAATTCCCTTTTGGTCCCTATTTGACTCGATATAAGGGAGACTCGGCAGCAGCAGAAAGCGAACAAACAGGTGATATTCTTTTGTCAATAATCATATTAAGGCTAGGTGCGATGGCACATGCCTATAATCCCAGCAGCTCAGGAGGCTGAAGCAGGATTGAGAGTTCAAAGCTAGTCTTGACAAAAGCAAGGCGCTAAGCAACTCAGTGAGACCATCTCTCTAAATAAAATACAATACAGGGCTAGGAATGGGGCTTAGTGGTTGAGTGCCCCTGAGATCAATCCCTGGTATCCCCACCCCACAAAAATATAATCATCATATTGAGGACAGAGCTTTGTTACCCTATTTGTCCAGGGGATCCATTGTCTGTGAACAGTTGACTTGGACTTCTCAATGTTAGAGATTACTTCCTTTCCTCCTTCTGGGCCAGTGCTGGACTCTACACACAGCCCTTAATCCACAATCCAGACTATCCAAAGTTTTTCCTACTATCCCAGGTATGGTTCTGCTAAGCACGGAATATAGAAGAGGAGAGGATGCAGAGGTGCAACTCCCTGCTCCTGGATGCCGAATAAAGTAAATTCAGTATTTTTTACATAATAAGATCCATGCAATAATCCAAGTTTCCATTCTTTGAGGTATCAGCAGAATAGACCAACAGAAGAAAAAGATAAGAATATTTTTAAAATGTTGAGAATAGCAAATGATTGTGCAAGGGTAAAAGCTAGCTCTATCTGCCTAATAAAATAGAATCATTTAAAAAATTCACATGTGGTTATGCCTGATTTATCTTTAGCCAATCTAATTAAAAGCCTAATTCCAGAGCTTTCCTCCAGAGTGACTAAAGTGGTCAAATCTCCTCATAGCAACCACAATACATTCAGTTTGCAAGTAGCATAATTAAAACAAGATGCCAGTTAAGGGCTTTGGAGTGCCTTAAAATAAAATCTGACTCCTCATCAAAAAATGTACACAAAGGTATAGTGTGGCAGGAAGCAGGAAGGGAGATTTAGACCTCAGCTCTATTCTTGGCTGTGCCTCTAACTTAGTAAGGACGGCAGGCCAGTTAACTCTTTGGGCTCTGTGCTATGGTTTTATCTCTGAAAATATGGGCAGTACTTCTCCTGTCTGCCTCTCAGACAGGAGAGGCGCAATGGAGACAATACATCTGAAAATGTATTTGAAAAAAGCAAACAGTGCATTTAATAAACATATTAAATTTATTGAACTTGAAGTCTATTATTAAATATATTTGTTATAAATATGTAATATTTAATAAGTATTAAATAATAGTTTATATTTATTTAATAATATAATTATGTAATATATTGTAAGTATACATGTTGTATTATAGTTATAATTACCAATGTTGGTTTTTAATGGTATTGGGGATAGTGACATTTATAGAACTGTACCGAGATCTCACTACAGAATGTGTAGGGATGAGCCAGGCTGGATATCTATTGAATTTCAGGATAGCATGAAATGTCAAGATTTTATTGACAGAGCAAATAGCTCAAGTGACATTCAGACTACTGAAGTAGAAAAGGTTGGTTTGGTCTCTGTGAATTGTAACTTTGTAAACAGGACCACATTGTTGAATCAAGGCGGGGATCAGCTACAGGGACTTTGAAGACTGAAGAAGGAGGAAGGAAGGGCAGGAGGAGAGTGATGGGCAATTCTCAGCCATTTGGGGACAAAATCTGAGCCCCTTTAGAGAGGGAAGCAGCAGCAGGGTTGTTCATGTTTATGTGGGGTGGCACTGAAATAAAGTACTGTTTATGTCTTGCTTCTGTATCAAATCAGTGTTCTTTCACCTTCTAGGATCAGGGACCCTTCCGAGAACCTTAGGAAAGCCAAAGAATCCTTATCTTGGGGGTGGGGGGAGTATGTAGGCAAGTCCATGAAATTCTGCACCTGGAAGCCCAGGTGTAGAATGCTGGTTTAGAACCCCTGAACTAGGCTTAAAGCTCCAAAAGTACAACAGTCACTCCTATTTGTCTTTCTAGTATCTTTCAGCAGAATTTCTGAACTGTTCATGAAATTGACTGAGCTTTCATGAAGGAGACTATCTAAAATGTTCCATAGTTAGACCAATAGTGCTTAGTGCCTTCACCAAGGTAAGACAAGCCTTATCAATTGTTAAAAAGAAGCAAGGATATTCATATGCTGAGCATGTCCCCAGTGAACCCCATATTTGACCCAAATGAAAACATCAACCTCTCATACAGATTTCTATATGGAATTAACCATCTTCAAACTCAGGCCCGCAACATGGTCCACCCAGGCTACTGCTGGTCTCACTCTTGGTCACCAAAATCTCACTCTTGGTCCCAATTAAGGATCCAAGGTAAGCAGGTGGCTGGAGGAACCAAGACCAGCAGGAGGCCCTTTGTCATCATCATTCCATCCCTGGGCCCTTACATGGGCTGTTCCTTCCACCTAAAATGTTGTCTCCTTTTTATAAGTAAAAGTATGAATGAATGAGTGTAAATGCAAACAAAGTGCTTTGAGCATGTGATAAAATAGGCTAAAGGGTAATTCAATATGAATATAATCTCAAAATCACATACATTGTGAAATCTTAAAATCTTAGAATTGGTTTACTCCCTGAAAGCCATTCATTCCAACTGTTTAACATTAATGCTAATTTTGATAGCAATAAATAGTGAGCCGGGCACAGTGGGGCACGCCTGTAATCCCAGTGGTTTAGGAGGCTGAGGCAGGAGGATCCTGAGTTCAGAGCCAGCCTCAGCAACAGTGAGGCCTTAAGCAACTCAGTGAGACCCTGTCTCTAAATAAAATACAAAGAAGGGCTGGGGATGTGGCTCAGTGGCCAAGTTCCCCTGAATTCAATCCTTAGTACCATAAATAGATAGATAGATAGATAGATATAATAACATTAATACTAGTATGACCAGTAACATCATTACTGACACAAGCAATCACATCTCCTTGAATACTGACCTGGCTCTTGTACATTTTCTGTGCATAATTATTACTTCTCCCCCCCCACACACACACCCGGGCAGTGCACATATTTAGACAAAGAAACATAGTATAAGACCAAAGTGGCCTGCTTTGGTGTTAAAAAAATAGGGAACTGAAAGTATTTGCATGTACTCCTGGACCTTGAGGAAAAGAAAGAGAAGAATCCCAGAAGTTTTAGAATCATATACATACCACCCCCACTTCGTTTTGTTCTGGGAAAGTAGCCAAAAGCTTTCAGGTTTTGTGCTAATATAGCCCCCAAAGAAGCGGGGATAGGGTCTTAGTGAAAGCTGTGTTTTGTAGTCAAAAGAATGAAACAAGGTCTATCTTTTACTATGACCTTGCATGCCACAAAACATCTCTCGTCCTTTAAAAAAGAAGACTTGATCAAATATTCAATCAAATGTTTGTTCACCTGTAAGGAGGACAAATATTCAGATTTTCTTCCCAGAATTCTCCTCTCCACCACCACTAGATCTTGCTAACTCCTCAGACATTTCCAAATACAAGAGTCTCCTCCTTTTCTCATCTGAAGAAAACTAGTGCAAGACTTCCCTCCATCCCCTGGATTCTTCCTGAGATTAGAGAGTGCTGCATTGCACTCTGAAAACTTCTCCCAGCAGCACTGAATTGCACCATCAGGCTCTTTATTAACAGACATGGCCCAGCTGGCACAGATGTACGACATGTAGCTCATTATTCTAACTCACATTTTTGTTATAGACAAAGTATCTGGAAATGACTTGGGCATCACAATATTGTCAAAGCTTTCATGTAAAAGGCTGACACATTATTCCTCAATGTCAGTTTATGAAAGATTGTAGAAAATTATCTGGTAGATGTAAGGTGTGCATGGATGTGTATAAATTTATGTCTGGAGATTAGTTCTGATGATGGAGAGGCATCCTTTCCAATAAAGGAATAGTCTAAGAAGCAAGCCAAAAAATTACTAATGTTGTCCATGTGGAAACAGTTTCTTTGCTCAATTATATTTTACCTAATGCTTTGCTATGCTACCTGCAAGGCATTTCACCCAAACAGCATTTTCATGTGCCATCTCTCAACATGGCTTCATCTTCTCCTCACAAGTCACAGACTTGTGAGGCCAGCACTCCTTCGTGTGTTGAGGATGGGGTATCTCAGAAAGGAGCACTGTGGTAGACACTTGCTGTTTACAAAAATCCTTTTCTTCTTGGAAACACACATAGACTGTATTTCCCAGCCTTCCTTGAGGTTAGTCATAGTCATGTGATCAAGTTCCAGCCAATGGAAGATGAGTGGAAATGATGTATGCCACCTCCAGGCCTACCCTATAAAAACCTCCCCCATGTGACCCTCTTTTCTCCCTTCTAGCTAACGGGGTGGTGTCCCACCCTCCCAGGCAAACTTGGAAGCCACATATGAAACATCAGTTCCTAAAGTAACTGTGTGAATCAGAAGCACATATGCACCCACATGCATACATGCACACCTCCTTCCTGATCTGGAATCTTCTTGAACTATTTTTGAATGAAAAATAAATGCCAAGTGCTGAGCTATTACATATATAAGTCATTTGTTACTATATTCTGGTCAAACTAACATAAAAATTGTACCTGAAGTGGGATGCTGCCACATGGGGGAACCCATATAGAAGGAAGAAAGATGGAGACTCATGTTGTAAGGTAGCAAAACAGTCATTAAAATGAAACCTTGGATAATGTGGTAGGTATACCTCATGTGTGCTGGGTTGGTGGCTCTAAAGGAGATGTTGAAATAATCCAGCATGATAGTGAGTATTGACAGTTGTTGGGTTTAGCAAGGCTTTACAGGATTACAAGAAAAAGATAAGCTCAGGCAACTTTTTCTGGTTTATAAGCAGAGAGTGAACTGAATAGAGAAAGCTCAGAGACTAAGGGTCTTGGGGTGTTGGAAAAAAATAACTGCTTCTAAAGCCTAGAGGTAAAAGAGAAGAAGAAGAACAACAAAAAGACTTTAGCAAAATCTCATTAGTGCTTCTCAGTAAAACAAACAGGCTTCAACCTGTGGTAAAGGTCAGGTTAAGAACCTATCCATTGGCTTATTTCACTTAGCATAATAGTTTCCAGTTCCATCCGTTTACCAGCAAATGCCATAATATACCATTGTGTATAAATACCACATTTTATTTATCCAGTCATCTGTTTAAGGACACTGAGTTTGATTCTATAGCTTAGTTATTGTAAATTGAGCTGCTATAAACATTGATGTGGTTGCTTCACTGTAGTATGGTGATTTTAAGTCTTTTGTGTATAGTGAAATAAACCAATCCCAAGAAACCAAAGGTCAAATGTTCTCTCTGATATGTGGATGCTAACACACAATAAGGGGGGATTGTGTAGAAGTTCATTGGGTTAGACAAGGGAGAATGAAAGGAAGGGAGAAGTATGGGAATAGGAAAGATAGTAGAATGAATCAGACATAACTTTCCTATGTTCATATATGAATACACCATCAATGAAACTCCACATAATGTACAACCACAAGAATGGAGTCCTACTTAGAATAAGTTATACTCTGTGTATGTATAATCTACCAAAATACACTCTACTGTCATGTACACCTAAAAAAGAACAAATAAAATATAAGTAATGCAATACAAAACAACAAAATAAAAATTATTCTTTTCAAGGACAATTAGGACATACTGAGTGAGATTTAAAAATTTATGACCAGTGATAAATTAAACAACTAAAGTAGTTCAAAGGAAGAAAAAGAACCTATCTATTTGGTTTGTGTAGATATGTTACATGGAAGAAAAGAAAAGGAGGGGCTGGGGAGCAAAGTAATAAAGCAGACTTGAGGAATGTGTTTGGGAAAGAATATATAAGGAGTTGTTGCTAGTCCATGGAACCAACTGGAAGGAAATCTCTGAAGAGAAGCCTACCACATTTTTGAAACAATTATCAGAGAGACAGTGCACCTGGCCTCAAAAGCCTGTGACTGTAAAGCCACACTGAGGTCTCCAACTTGCAAATGTGGGAAAGTTCTATGAAAGTTCTACTCTCCCTAAGAACTGCATCCTCCCAAGCACCCATTGTAGCTGGTCAAGGAAGCAGCTCCCACCAGCTCCAGAGCAGTCTTCCAAAGCCTGCCTGGGAGGAGTCAGTGGGATCCCATGGACCTGTGACTGCTCTTCTTTTTCTCTTCTTTTTCCTTCAAATGAGAACCTTCGCAGTAGTTTTCTAGTCCCAGTGCATGGTGTAAAGTTCCATTCTCCTCTCATGCGATACCCATGTCAGAGAAGCAAGGTGAATATTTGTCCTAGACCATTCAGGCAGCAGTCACAAAATACCATAAACTATGTGGTTCATATAAAACAGGAATTTGTTTGTCATGGTTTTTTAGGTTGGGAAATCCAAGATCATGATGCTGGCAAATGTGGTCTCTTTCTGGCTCATAGAGGGCACCTCCTCACTGTGTTCCTCTCATGGTAAAAGGAGTGAGGTGGCTCAGCAGGGTCTCTTTTATCAGGGCACTAATTCTACTCATGAGGGCTCCACCTTCATCTCCTAATCACTTGTCAGATGTTCCACTTCTAAACCATAACCTTGAGGATAAGGTTTCAACATATGACTTTTGAGCTGAACACAAAATTCAATCTACAGCAGTATTTTTATTCCTGGTTTATTAGTGAAGGAGGTTATAGCCATGGTTGTAGTTGTAGCCATACCATTTCCAAATAACTCATCAGGTCAATTATAGGAAGATAAAAATTGTCATTTTCAACTAGCAACACTGGATTTCTACATCAAGAGATTCTCTGCATTCAGGCAGTGATCCAGTCAAACCCTCCACAATGACACCAAAATATCCAGGTGGCCGGCTGGCTGGATTTTGGACAAATTAACTGCATTGATTTGCTGCCACAAGTCTTGGAATTGTAGTCCAATATGTAGGTTATATCCTGAACCACCAAGCCAATGGCCAATTTGCACAATTCATTCTCTGAATCAATCAATTTGGTGGGAGTAAAGCCGACTCCAATTAAATTTCACCTTTGACTCCTAGGTATGCCTGGGGAAATTATTGCTCTTTCTTTCTTATCCCCCCTTGATGTCTGCTTCAGATGTAAGATCTGGGACAAACCTAGTCTGAGAGAGAGCTATGAAGTTGGTGAGATGTATTTCCTGTGCTTTTCCACTCTTCCTTTGGCATGTAAAGATACTGTTTCTGTCCCTGCATCCCTATGGCAGCTTTATTAAAGAGATTCAAATAAATAATATGTCTTTGGGAGGCTGATTTCAATCTCATAATTACCTTTGGACAAGAAACAGATTCTTTCAGCCAAGTAACTCATCTAAACAATAATTAAAGTTGACATCAAGCACTTGATTAGATATAGGGCCTAATATAAAAGGGCAGAAATCCTTCAGAGAGTTTTATTGGAAGGGTAAATTCTCTGGACTTATATTGAGTGGCAGTGAAATGTTGAATTGAGGAGCATGAGAGGTGACATGTAACTGTCCCACAGGACACAGGACGTTCATGTCCTTCAGAGTCTGGGCCATACAGTGAGTCTAGCAAAATTTCATTTCCCTAAAGAATCCTTGGGAAAGCTGGTTAGACAATGCTTCATTGTAACACTGAAGAACAGTCATTCTTTCACCTTGTTTCCAAGTTTTGGATAATTTTTCTCATAATAGCTTTTAATCAACTCCTTATCTCCTATTTCTAAAATAAGGGATCTAATAATAAGATAAAGAAAACTTTAGTTTTAATATGAATTATGCTAAGTGACAATTACCAAACCTCTAAGCTCAGACTGTAAAGGAGTAGGTTCTTGTTCAGTCTATAAAGCCAGGCCCTTGTGGGCCCAGGCTTCCTGGGAATTTGTGCAGGCATCCTGTCTCGTTCTCCCTGGGGTGGGGACACAAGGCCTCTGTTTGGCAGAGCCGAGAGGGGCCTCTCTTGTTGTCTCTGAGCTTTGAGCTGCCTGGAGTGGAGCCCAAATCGCTGCCCTGTGAAGTCTCCTGACTTATAACTCAGAAAATAAACAATGTTCCCATGGTCTCTCCCACCCAGAATCCCAGCTTCCAGCCAGCTCCAAGAGCGTAGTTGTCCCCAACAGGGCTGTCCTTGCCCAAACCAACCCAAACCTCCCATCCCTCTTCGATAACATATGAAGCCTGTGAGGATGACACTCAACACTTCCAACTTCTCAAAGCCTTTTCTCTCCTTTCTTCTTCCATCATGTTTCTCTTTTTTTCTCACCTCATTTCCCCTGACTCCTTTCTCGTCCTCTTGACCCCTCCTTTACCTCCAATACTTTCATATTAGATCATATTCCTCTCTTGGTTATGATAAAACACAAACTTCTCACCTTAGTCTTCTGTTCCCACTTCCTGAAACACTATTCCCTCTCGTCTTCCCGGGACTAATGCCTACTCTCTGTCAGATTTCTACTTAAACCTTATTTTCTAAGAAGGAACTTCCCCACCACCACTACCCCAAATCTAAATTCAGGTCCCTTTTTATTATGTCTCAGGATGCCTAGTTCTCTGAACTCTGAAAATAGTTCCCTATTTTTAAGTAAATAAGTGCTTGTATATGTATTTGTTTGCTAGCTGCAGAGGCCACTTGGATGGGAACTTGGTGGAAAGAACATGCCTGTGTTTTCAACTTTGACCACTGTACCCAACTCCTAGTAGATGCTCAGTAAACACTGAACTAGGGAGCTCAACTTCTCCCTTACTATCACCCTCTCTAAGCTCAATTGTTTTCTAGCATATGGTGGAATTTCTGAAGGTAAGAGATATTGAACTTGAGGAATTCAATTCCTCAAGTTAAGAACCTATCTGACAGCTGGGCACAGTGGTGCACACCTGTAATCCCAGCACTTTGGGAGGAAGGCTGAGATAGGAGAATCGTGAGTTCAAAGCCACCCTCAGCAACGGCGAGGCGCTAAGCAACTCAGTGAGACCCTGTCTCTACATAAAACACAGAATAGGGCTGGGGATGTGGCTCAGTGGTCGAGTACACCTGAATTCAATCAATCCCCAGTACCAAAAAAAAATAGAACCTCTCTGAGGCCTGGGCTGAGATTGCTTCAGGAACATCTGCTGAGACCTCCTTGTTGGGGGAGGAGGGGAATCGCCAATCACACTGTCCCCACTCTGACTCCTTGCCCAGGATTTCCCTACTCCTAGCCCTCTCTTCCCCTCTACCTCGTGGTTTCATCTGATCCTCTAATGGTTCACCATCCCCTGGGAGGAGACAGGCAGGAGTAGCTGATGCTTTCCCTGGCTTTGGCCTCTGATTTTTACCATTAGGGAGAGTGATTAAAAGGCTTAACTTGATTGGCTTGTTGCGTGAAGTGGCCACTCTGATGCCTCTACCACTGTGCAGCTCAGCAGAGCTCCCTGGAGGGCTGTCTTTCTCATGGCCCTAAAGAGACCTCAGGGGACACCCAGCCCAGCCTCCAACACTGTCATTAGTGCCACTGCCACTGTGGTTGGCTTGGGATTCCTTGAGCTCATCAGGAGCCCTCTGCCCTAGGGCCTTTCTCTGTGGGTTTCTGTTCCCATCCTCACCATCCTCACCTTATCTGCCTACCTTCTCATCTTCCAGGTCCGAGCTCACACATCACCCTTTATAATTATATTATCATAATATAATGTTTCACTTCATTTCTATTTTTATTGAATCTCTGTGGCAGCTGGGAAAGAGATTTTGAACATTTTAGATCCCCAGTGCCTGTCTCTTGGGGGGCATTACTAGTTCCCAGTAAATAGTTGTTGAATGAATGAATAATTAATATTATTCCACCTTACTTCAAAGCACAATTTCAAGCAGTTATATTTAACTATGGAATGTTAGGGGGGAAAATTGACATAAGACACAAGGATGACCCATTGATAATACAGACTGTTCTGGACAGTCCAAGACCCAGGCTTCAGGATGGAACACAGTCAGCCATTCGAACAGCAGCAGTGACCAGGTCGAGCACCCAGAAGCCATAGCAAGGCCCCCAAGTGCAGGTACTCTAAAGGAAGAGCATGGTTGGAAGAGTTTCTAGCTCTTCCTCCCCTCCTAATGATTTGGACTGCCAAATTACTATCTTTCCTCAAAGAATTGTTCTAGAGAGCAAGCAAAATCTGTGTTTAAGGTATGCTTGGTCCATCATCACTAGGTAGAAGGTGTGAGTTCAGGTTGACCTTCAGGCCTGTAAATCCACAGGAAAAAGCGTGAGATGACCACAAGTGAGCCATGAATCACACCAAACCTGACAAAGGAGTTCCTGTGACAATCTCATCTAAGATGGCTTCTTTGAGTCTTTAACCAAATTGTACACTTAGAGCCCACGTCAAGCTGGTCAAGACAGCCCCCAATGCTTATAAATAATACCCAGAGCTCAATAATCATCTTTTCCCTTCTTAGTGCCTGTGGTTCATTCGCCAAGCCTCTCTGCCAAAGAGCCCTGCAAAGTGGCCACTACCTGCTAGTGCCTAGGCCCTAGTGCTCGATTTAATCATCCTCAGAAGATGCAGGTGGGAGCGACGTTCCTGCTGTGACCCTGAGGAGCTGATAACCGATGTGTCTGGACCATTTAGGATCACCTCAAATTAAAGAAGAGAGAGAGGGAAAGAGAGAGAATGTGTGTGTGTGTGTGTGTGTTTGCCTTTGGGTTAGATTTTGTTTGTTTTTTTAAAGAAGAATCTGGGAAAGTCACCAAGAATTCTATTTAGAAAAAAAAAAAACTTTCTTAAAGGGGTACCTCAAACCTAGTTCTCACAGCACAGGAAAATGACCCTAAAGGCAGACTTTGCACCTACTCCCTCCAGCCCCAGATTTAATCCTCTGGTGGGCAAAAAGACCTCTTCTTGTCCCTTTTCATGTTTGAGAGTTTTCACTGGGGGCTTCTACCCTGTCTTTCTTGGCTTGTCTTAGTGTAATGAAAACAATCTTAGCTTTTCTCTTGCACCCCTAAAATGGCTACCTTCCTTTATACAATGCAGATGTGTTGGTTTGGCGAATACAAAGCGGGTGGGCATGTCACAGCTTTGATCCAGGGAAGAGATAACCTGAAATGCTGGTGCCACTGAGGAAGGAGGGGCTTTGGGGACCCTCTGGTTGAAAGCTCTCAGAGCAGAAGAACACCTGACTATGGGATGACACAGGCCAGGCACCCATGCCAGACCTCCTGCCAAGGAAGCAGTGTGGAGACAAAGCAAATGGAGAGGCCAGGTCAGAAACAGGGCCATCAAGGCCTAGAGAGGGAAGAGACAGCAAGCACCAGGCAAGGCCACGATAGTTGTACGTGTGGCTCAGGAGGAGAGGAAGGTCCTGAGGTGGGGCTCCCGGTGTGGGGACCTCATGGCCAGGCCAGAGAGGAGCCTGAGTGATATCACCTCTGCCCTGCCAAATTTGGCACAGAGCACAGGCCAGAAGCCAGCATCTATTCAAGGTCAACCTCTATCAAGAGACTGCCTGTAGAGAGGGAGGAGGGGCTTGATTTGAGGCTGGGACTCTGAAGAGGTCCCAGAGGCCCCCTGAGGGTCAGTTTAAGGGGGTTAGCCTGTCACCCAGGAGTGTGCCAGCCCAGCAGCATCCAACTAAAGGTTCTGTCCTAGACCTACTCAGTTCTATGCCTGTGGGGACAAAAATATGAAAGCAGCTTCTCTGGCCCTGTAGTCCCTCCTCTCCAGGACTTGTTTTTCTCAGAGTTGGCAGAATTGAGGCAAAAAAGATCCCATATTGGTGGATTGGAAGAAATAATTTCATTAAAATTCATACACTACCCGAAGTGATGTACTTCAGTCATTCATGGGAGATTCGTTCCAGGATCCCCATGGAATCCAAAGTCTATTGTTGCTCAAGTCCTTTATATAAAATGATATAGTATTTGTATATAATTTGTGCACATTCTCTTATATACTTTAATTCATCTCTAGCTTACTTATAATACTTTATATAATGTACATTCTATGTAAATAGGTATTGTCCTGTAAGGTTTAGCAGGAATAATAACAAGAAAAATAGTTGGGACATATGCAGCATTTTTCCCCCAAATATTTTAATCCATGGTTGATTGAGTCCTTGTCTATGGAATCCATGGTTATTGTACAGATTTGAGGCAATCCCTATCAAATCTCAGGGGCATTTTTCATGGAAATGGAAAAGAAATCCATATGAAACTGCAGAAGACCCTCCCCAAAGACAAAGCAATCTTGAGAAAGAAAAACAAAGCTAGAGGCATCACACTTCCTGATTTTAACTATATTACAAAACTATAGTAATAAAAAAAATATAGTACTAGCACAAAAATAGGCACAGACCAACAAAACAGCACTACATTCTCCAAGCATGACATTGGAGAGACTGTTTTGTGTGATGGCAGGTGTGTAAATCCATGTGTATGTGAGTGGTGTGTGTCTGCATGTGCACATGTGTACATGAATACATGTGTCACAGGCATGTGTAGTTTCCTCTATCTTTAAAGTTTGAAGATATTTTTTAATTGCAATTTTTTTCACTGCCTTAATTTCTTTGCAATAAGCGTTACTTTCATACTCATAAAGTATATCCAGTAAAGCTATTTCCATTTTGAAAAAAATATATGGTAACTTCTCGGTCAACAAAATTATCATTCTTTCATGTTTGACACCTACACTTACAAGTAGCCCAAATCTAAACAACCAGCAGAGTGACAACACAAGTGACGGACATTCATAGCTATATGTTCAGCTTTCTAAGCTCCTCCCACTCCAGGGTTTTCCCTGAGTGTCTCTGACCTGGTCAGGTGCTCTGCCTCCCCTCTGCTCCCATCCTTACCATTCTGCCACCCGATTTCATAAGATAGCATAGATATTCCATAATTTTTAATGACATGCATCTCCTTGGGAGATGACAAAGACAATTACCCTGAAGCCACTGAGGCCACTCCTGAACAAATGAATGGAGAGACTATTATTTAGCTCATTTCAATTTTGGGCCCACCAGATGTGATGATAGTGCTCAAAGGATCTCATTCTTTTTCATTCTGTTTCAATTGAACAGATCCTGCTTGTAATTTTTACCAGGAAAAGAAAATTGTCTCTCTAGGGTTTAAATTATCTTTTTTTTTCTTTTGAATATAGTTAACTGTTTTTGTGTGGTTGTTTTGCCCTTTCTATATGTGTATATTCTGGCATATATATACATATATATATTTATTCTAGATATACACCTATATATTATATATATATAGAATTATTATATATATCTTGAATTATATATATATATTCTAGCTTTTTTCTGTTTCCTGGCTTAGCACTTCTTGAACCTTGATGTACACAAGGATCATCTGAGAATTTCGTGAAAGTGCAGGTTTTGGTTCAGTAGTTCTGAGATAACACCTGAAACTGCATTTCTAATGAAATACTCAGATGAGGCCAAGGCTGTGGGTCTGGGGCTCACACTCTGAATAGTGCCACCATGGTTCACGCAAAGGCATACGGAAGGTAAAGGCAGGTATCATATTATATTAAGACAGCCTGTTTCTTTTATGCTCTATTAGTTCTTGCAGCTCTGAATGGAGTATTTAACTAATATTGTTATTTTAATAATATTAGGTAAACAAAATGAAAAACTCAACTGTGGGGTTATTAACATCTCATCACTCCCAGTTGTCCCATCTCAGGGTTTTCTTGGAATGTTTAGCCCTGTACTTAACCCTCCCACTATCTACTTTGGGACCACATTCTACATCTAAGTGGCTTAGTGTGATTGCTGCAGAGCTTTCTTTGGAGCCTGTCATCACTAGGTCAAACTCAAGGGTTAATACTGATGTGCTGTGTGACTCTGAGCATGCTGCTCAGTTTGCTGGTCCTCAGTTTGCTCAAGAGCCAAAGGAGGAGAATGAAACCTACCCTACAGTGGCTGGGATATTTACATGAGATCTTGGCTGGTAGCAAGTTGTTAGTAACTCTTATGGTCTTGTCTTCTTCCTGAAGTCTTAGTAACTTATGTGGGCTTGGTTTATGATCCTGAAGCCTCTTCCAGAATAATTTTGGGTCCTCAAGCCCCTTCTGCCTCAGGTGATATTATCTTCACCAATCTTGATCTTGATGTCAACCTGTCTGTGGGACAGTCATGGATCTAAGCTGCAGAACGCTCCCTGGTGTCTCAGTTAATTTCTACCCAGTTAGCAATCACAAATGCTTAGCCACTTAAAAAAAGCAAATGAGCTGGGTACCGCACAGCCCTGTAGTCCCACTTATACGGGAGGTTGAGGCCAGAGGACACCTTAAGCCCAGAAATTTGAGGCCAGCCTGGGCAATATAGTGAGATTTTATCTCAAAACATACATACAAATAAAAAAATAAAAAACTATAGCTCTAAGAATTGTATATTTATGTGGATATCTAGTAATTTGGGTAACTACAGAGCTACATTTCTTATTTGATTACAAAGATAATGTGTATTTATTCACTAACAATTTAATTGTTATAATTTAAATTTGATGATCTGAATGTTTTGAGGCAAGGGATTTCAGGTCGATTTTACCTGGCACGCTTTCTGCTTAACTAATTGGTAATGGTTGTCTAGAGAATGGTGCTAAGAATGATTCTGAGGCTGCTTCTCTATGGGCAGGAAGGAGTGTGTGATCACTTAGCAATGGCCACCATGGGATGGCTGGTTCTGCTTCAAACCATAGGGATATCTTTTTTTTTCCTTTTTTATTTTTGGTGGGGGTGGATGGGTGGGTGAGAGATACTTAGATTCCTCTTTCCTTGCTTTCCCAACTTAATCTTACATTACAAAATATTGGTAGAAATTTCTACTTTCTAGATCAGTTTTGTAAACGTCACATTCCTGAACTGAAGTTGGATTCTAAATTCAGTGTGAAATTCCAGGGAAATAAGAACTAATTTCCACATTCACATTCAGAATTAATCATTATTTATTTACTCATTGAGAGCTTATTCTGTGTCACACAGGCCCTGTGCTAGACATCCTCTCAAGTTATCCTTGATTATAAACTCTTTGAAGCTGTTCTTGCTTTTACATCTAGGAAGCACACGTAAACCTAGACAGCTTCCCTTATTCTCTCTGGTCAGAGGTTCTTGGTTTTCAAACATCAGAAAATGGATCATTTTCTAAGAGTGTTTAGTAAACCTGATTTGTTTTAAATCTAAAAAAAAAAAAAAATTAAGTTTCCTAGTTCTTAGAGTTCTCCAATAAGTTTCTGGAATTTTTATGGCGGAAGGGGAAATATGGTTGCCTTTCCTAACACCAGTTGTCAGAATCTCAACTCAGCTTATTGCAGTAAGCACATTCGTCAAGACTGCAGCAGGATAAAGGAGCAGGCTCAGCCTGCAAAGGTAAACAATTTCCTGCAACTAAATGCACTTGACGTAGCTGCTGGCAGCTGCATGGGGTGTGACATCACTACACAGGTGAGGAATGACCTTTAAGAGTTGCACACACTCATCAGGTCTGTTTTGTTTATTTTCTAACATACAAACTTCATCTTGTAAATAATCCATTAGAAAAAAAATAGTGAAGAGGGGATATATTTCTAAACCCCTATAGTAGCCTGCACATCTTTAAATTCTGAGGGTTTCTTATTTTTAAAAAAAATTTTTTTGTCTCAGCATAGTCATCTTCAGGACCTATAAATATCAGCTGCTCAGCTCTCTTGGTTCTTAGCCTCAGGTACTAATTATTTTCTGCAGTCTCTCTGAATATCACAGATCTGTGAGGTTCTGTGACAGCTTAGATCTGGAACGTCCTGAAAGGCTCATGTGTTGCAGCCTTTGTCCTGTTGGGAGGTGGTGGAAAGTTTGAGGGGTGGGGCCTAGCAGGAGGTATTCAGGTTACTGGGGGTGGGGAGTGACCTTGAAAGGGATTAGAGGCCTAGTCTCTTCCTCTTTATCTTTTTCAAATCCTGGCCATGAGATGGTGTCTTTGCTCTGCCATGTGCTCCCCACCATGATGGGCTACCTTCCACAGACTCAAATGCAATGGAGTCAACTAATCGTGGACTGAGAGCTCCCAAACTGTGAGCCATGAAGTTGATTATCTTCGATATTTGTTACAGTAACACAAAGCAGACTAGTAGAAACTCCTGGACAAATGCTTCATCTCTGAGTTATTGGTCCAGGGCCTCTTATACAATGGTCTGTAATTCTTTCTCTCCATGTTTTATCTTCTTACTTCCTTAAAATAGCCAGAAACTTTTCTTGTCAACCCTTCAAATCTTCTTAAATACGACATCCCTTACGACCTACACTCCTAGCCCAGCAGCTCTACCTCGCAGTTGTCATGCTCCCTGTTCCCCAGTACCCTGGCCAATGCATGGGCTACTCTCCTTGCCTGGAACCCCTTCCTCACCTGCCCACTCCCCTCCTTCTCCTAGTGAATTCTTTTACTTTCTTCAGAGGTCAGTTCAACTGCTTTCTCAAGAAAACCTCTGACCTATGTTAAATCTTCCTATCAAATGATCTCATAGCACTTTCTACCTCTCTACTGTACAGTTTTATGTGATGTGTGATTATTTGATTAATGTCTTTATTCACCATTGGACTTAATTCCCTCAGCTTAGGATTGTCTCCAATTTTGCTACTAATTGAATTCCCAGCATCGAATACTTTCCTAACACTTAGAAGGTTTGCAATAACTATGAAATGTAATCATTAAAACAAAATTTCATTTATTAAAAATCATTATGCTGTTTCACTCACACCGGGTATACTATAATAAAATTCTGATGTTAACTCTTGGAGTTAATGTCAGACTTCACAAGTTAAAGTCTCAGTTCTTCATTAAGACCCCTCTCATTTCAGATGGCAGACACACTTCAGGGTACTCGCAGGAGGCTTCCCAAATCAGGAAATCATAACATTTATGACTATGGTTTATTATAAAGGATACAGATCAGTAATAACCAAATGAAGACACACACACAGCAAAGTTAGGAGAGAACACAGAATGTGTCATTCTCCTGGTACTTGGGTATGGTTTCCCAGCTAGGAAACTCCAGAGTTTCAGTGTCCTGAGTTTTCACTGGGGTTTCACTATGTAAGTATGATTGATTAAATAATTGAGTACATGACTGAATTTAATTTCCACCTTCCCTCTCCTCCCCAGAGGTCCAGGCTCCAAATTCCTCTCTCTTTCTTTCTGTTAACCAACCCCCCATCTAGGGACTCACTCTTGGTTGCATCATTAGCATAACAAAGACACTCCTCTCAGTCAGGAAAGTCCAAAGTTTCATGAAGTTCTGTGCCTGGAACCAATGATAAAGGCCAGCTATATTGTTTTGTGTTCTATACTGTGTATATGTTGGTTTGGTTATGAGATGTTCCCAAAAGCTCATGTGTGAGACAATATAAGAATGTTTAGAGGTGAAATGATTAGATAATGAGAGCTGTGGCCTAACAAGTGCATTAATCCACTTGAATGGGTTCACTAGGTGATAACTGTAGGCAGGTAGGGTGTGGCTGGAGAAAGCAGGTTACTGGGGGCATAGTTTTGGGTTCTATATTTTGCCCCAGGCATCTGGTTCTGGTTCTCCCTCCCTTCCTCCCTCTCTCCCTTTCTCTCTCTCTCTCTCTCTCCCTCTTTCTCTCTCTCTCTCTCCCTCCTTCCTTCCTGTCTTGAACTGAGCAGCTTTACTCTGCCAGGCCCTCTGCCATGATGTTCTGCCCAGAGCTATAGAATCAGCTGACCATGGACTGAGACTCTAAAACTCAAACTTTTCCTCCTCTAAGTTGTTCTTGTCATATATAATTGGTCACATCAACAAAAAGCTAATAGGTTTTGTGTTTATTATACAATCATCGTAAATAAAATTACAGTGAAACAATGTTATTTTATTCCATTAAAAAGTGGAGAATTTAGAGCATTTCAGTGATGGAGGGAGCAGGGAGAGAACCCCTCTCTCACACTGTGGTGGGAGGTAAGTTGGATAAAAACTCTATAATGGAAACAATCCATACTCAGAGTCTTAAACTGTTTATACCCTCTCCCAGTAACCCTATGATTTGGAATCTGTGATAGGGAAACATTCAGAAACATATAGAGAGATTTATCTACAGGGAGTTTGTCAAAATATTATTTATTATAGTAAAAAATTGAAAATATAAACTCCAGTGATAAGGGATGGGATGATAAATAATGGCGAACACACACAATGAAATATGGTGCATCTATTAAGAATATTCCACAGAATAACTAAACCAGAAAACATGTCTAAGCCTATTATTAAGTGAAAAGAACAAGATTTAAAAATCTGTCTATTCAATAATAGATAATAGTGGTTAATTCTGAGAGATAAAATTGTGAGGTGATTATTATTTCTTAATATTTTTGTGATTTCTATGATGATTTTATTATTTTTATGATCATAAAATAACATTGTAAAGAAAACTCTCTTTAAACCACCTAGGGCTTAATTGAATACCACCATGAATTATAATCACAAATTATTCTTTTCTCATTCATTAAATTACATCTGGCAAGACCTTTGCTTGGCACCAATTCCTTAGACATTAATTTAAGAGAGCAGTTTATAACTGAGAACAATAAAGCTTCCCATCTTTCCAAATTTCACGTAAGTTTTCACAAGCTGTCCCTCTCCATAATTTGCTTAGAATTATGGAATTGTTACTTGCTATCATCTCTGGCAGGCTCAGAGGAATACGTGACAGCTGATGCTGAGCAAAATGTACCTCATGTACCCACTCTCATCCCTCCCACTCAGCTCTGGCAGGCTGTTAAAGGTTGGTGGGATGATAAGCCCCCATCTTTCATCGCCTGCCTGTGGTCTCTGGGGAGCCCCAGAGCTGCATCCAGAAATTACTTTCACTGAGCCTGGAGTCCGCCTGCTGTAAAAGACAATTGCCTATGGATGGGACCCACTCTTGTCTTCGTGGTCCCAGTCAGACTGGGGTTTTTGAGAGCACCTGTGTTCTCCCTCCTTCAGACCTCCGTGGAGAGAAGAACCAGTTCTCCCCCATATGCCTGGGAACTACCTCCAGAAGAACTGGCTATCAAAGTGGGGATGTCCTAAAGCTTCCCAATAGTGTAGGCAGCCCCTGGGGGAAGTAAGTGGCCTCTAAACCAGATGGGAGTACCCTCAAGCAGTGGGGTACCCAAACTGGGCAGTGGGAGTGGTCTGCTGATGTGAAGGAAGTAAAAGAGTCACAGTCTATAGAGAATTTGAGAGGCTGGGAAGGGTGCATGGAGGGCAAAGAGAGGGAAGGTGGAACCAAAACACAATTAGATAGAAGTAATAGGTTCTAGTGAATACAGTGAGGTAACTATAGTTCACAATATCTTTTTATATTA
>CM053401.1:151999378-152025443 GCA_028644305.1 Xerus rutilus | reverse complement strand
TAAAATAATACCATTAATTTCTAAAAAGCAGTACTAAAAATTGAGCTCTTTATTATCACATGTGCCTGAAATTCTAAATAATGCCTGTGATAAAATTCTTCTATCTCCAAAACACTTTTGTTAGACTGCTTTATAAACAGTTGTGATGATTACCACTGAGTTTTAGTAATTTATAAGTAAGCTTCATATTACTCTCTTTTTATCATCATCCTTTATAAATATTGTATTCTACCTAGAAGTTAATTTGAAGCACTTCTGTTTCAGCTCCAACACACAGGGAGGCTCAGCCTCAATCTCTCATTTAACAAAACCAGTTCACAAGAGTTCCAGATCATGTGAGCTCACCTCAGTGCTGTTCTTATGTCCTACCTTGTGATTCTATATGTGCCTACTGTTACAGAGCTGAGGCCTTCCAGGAAACTGAGGCAATACAAAGACCCCCTTTCAAACCCTGATGCTTGTGATCAAGTCAGAAAGATTTCAGACACTTGCTCAGAGTAATAGGAATGAGTTTATCAAAGGAGCAGGAAAAGGGAAAGGGGGCACTCAAGGAAGAGAATGGGTACTCTCAGAGGCATGCCTGTCCTACACTCCAGTTTTATTGGAGATCCCAAAGAAGTTTCCAGACAGTCTCACCCAAGTCCACCTCTTGACTTTTGACTGACAGCTGGGTGACATCAGACTTTCAAGTTCCCACTGTCATGGCAACTCCAGGTTACCTTGGCCCATGCTGACTGGTTCTAATTGGATTCTTAACCATAATTTTTTTTTTGGTACTGGAGATTGAACACAGGGGTACTCAATCACTGAGCAACATCCCCAGCCCTATTTTGTGTTTTATGTAGAGCAGGGTCTCACTGAGTTGCCTAGTGCCTCGTCGTTGCTGAGGCTGGCTTTCTCCTGTCTCAGCATAATTCTGATAGATATTATGGTTAGGAGAAATTATCCTTATATCCTTGAGTTTCAGGATCTGGTCACAAAAGTTTACCCCTTCAGGGTAACTTGAATTTCTCTTATGGACATCATTTGGGGCCTGAATTTCTCCTGCAGATAACAGGTAGTTTGCTGAGGAATGTGACATATCCTGTCCACTCAGACCAGGCAGAGCTGCAGGTAAATTGCCTCTTGGAAATGAAAGCATATGGGGGTATCAACACAGTGGGCACACTTTATAGAATTATTCCCTTAACCTCATGTTCCCACCATCCTCATCTGTCGGTCTTCTA
Organism: Xerus rutilus; assembly: GCA_028644305.1. Taxonomy (NCBI): domain Eukaryota; kingdom Metazoa; phylum Chordata; class Mammalia; order Rodentia; family Sciuridae; genus Xerus; species Xerus rutilus. Next base: position 152,024,217 of record CM053401.1, on the reverse strand, counting down.
ACACTACTTTAAACAGTAAAGCCAAAGTAACAATGATAACAGTGATTCTAAGGAGGATGAACGAAACTGGAATTATTTCAGTTGTCATTTATGTAACCATTGGGAGATGAATTTGTCTTTAAACTTTGAAACAGTAAAACAATATACAAATGTCAAGGTATAATATTTTTGTTTGATAAGAACAAATTTTAGTTTATACATGAAACATTTTTTTACCAAATATGAATAATGTCTTTAAAATGGAAATACATATTTTTTAATTGTATGTTAAAACTAAAAAATAAATCATGAAAATAATGGCTATTACTAATTCGTACATGATTGTTACTGGAAGCAGGGAAGATTGTTGCATAGAGGAAAGAAGATCCATCAACTTGATCTAATGTAGAACAGCTGGAGATCTCTTGAATTACAAGGAAATTTATCAACCCAGGAGATGCTGAGCTACAATTTGAGCCTAATTCAAAGATATAAACTTTCTCCAAATTTCCAGAATCAGGAGCCTTTTCTCTGCATTTTAATATTATCTCCAGTGCCTTCCAACCAACTCAAGTCAAACATTCCAGAACTGTAGCAATCCACATTCCATAATAACCAGAGTCACTTCTTTTTTCGAGATCCCTGACACCAATTCCTCCACAACTTGCTCCATATCACTAACTCACCTGTTTCCCTGGACCTTCAACTCATAGCCTCACCAGTGCCTGACACCTGTGCTGCACAGATTTTTATGGACTTATGGGCAGGGTGATCACACATTGCAGTGTGCCTGGAATAGTCCTGGTTTAAGTATGTTGTTTTGGGGAGTTAGTAACAGTTTCCCTTTTTTCTCAAAAGCATCTAAGTTTGAATAGCAAAATATTTGTTATCCTATCCATACAAGAAGAGGTCTATGCCCTTCAGTTTCCTAAGGGACTGTGATCATCCCCCAAGTAAATAATCTCTAGATATTTGTTTTAAGTAGGTTATAAGATTTTTTAAAAGTAGGTTATAAGGGACAGAAATCAAGGCACAAAAGTACATTAGTCTTCTCTCCAGGATCCATGCAAGCAAAAACAGAGTAGAGTAAAATATTTAAAATATTAAAATATCATAAACCTAGATTTTCATACCCAGAAAAACTATTTTTGAAAATTGAAGAAAAAATTAAGACTTTCCCAAACCAAAAAGAAGAAGAAGAAGAAGAAGAAGAAGAAGAAGAAGAAGAAGAAAGAAAGAAAGAAAGAGAGAGAGAGAAAGAAAAAAGGGATTTCATGAGATCATCCTGGAGGTCCCTGCAGGCCTGGTTATATTGGAGGTGAGGTATTGGTAACTACCAGGGACACTACATGATTATAGGGTAGAAAATGTAATACCTCAGATCAGCACTGCTAGAGGGGAAGACACATGAACAACATGAAAAAACAAGGGAAGAAAATGCCCCAAACAAACCAAGATGCTACAATAATAGAATCCATTAACAGCACAGTAGATCAGAGGAGTTCAGAATGTACATAATTAAAATGATCTGTAAAGCACAGAATAATATGAGAGAGCAATTACAGGCAATAATTAATCAATCTAACAAAGAGATTAGAGAGCAAATACAGTCAATAATTGATCACTCCAACAAAGAGATAAAAGAGCAAATACAGGGAGTAAAAGATTACTTCAAGAAAGAGATAGAGACTTTGAAAAAAAAAACAACAACCCAGAAATCCTTTAAAGGAAGGGAACAATAAACCAAATAAAAAATTCAACAGAAAGCATCACCAACAGACTAGATAACTTGGAAAACAGAACCTCAGACAATGAAGACAAAATATATAATCTTGAAAATAAAGTTGACTACACAATAAAGATGGTAAAAAACCATGAACAGAAAATTCAAGAATTATAGTATAACATGATAAATGATAAAATCCAAGACTTATTGGGATAGAGGAAGGCACAGAGATACAAACCAAAGGAATGCTCAATCTCTTCAATAAAATAATATCAGAAATTCTCCCAAACATGAAAAATGAATTGGAAAATCAAATACAAGAGGCTTACAGATCACCAAATGTACAAAACTACAACAGATCCACACTAGGGACATTATAATGAAAATGCCTAACATACACAATAGGATAGAATTTTAAAAGCTGCAAGAGAGAAGGTTCACATCACATACAGGGGGAAACAAATTTGAATTTCAGCAGATTTCTCAACCCAGACCCTCAAAGCTAAGAGATCCTGGAACAATATATACCAAACTCTGGAAGAAAATTTTTGGCAAAATATTTCATGAGAAGGAAATGAAAAACAGCAATGACAATCAGCAAAGGGAAGAACTACACTAAAGGAAAAGCCAATCAAAGGAGAAACCAAGACAAATTAAAAATCAAAAATAAACCAGAATGAATGGAAATACAAACCATATTTCAGTAATAATCTTCAATGTTAATGCCCTAAACTCATCAATCAAAAGACACAGACTGTCAGACTGGATTTTTAAAAAAAGACCCAACAATATGTTGTCTTCAAGAGACTCATCTCACAGAAAAAGACATCCACAGACTAAAAGTGAAAGGATAGGAAAAAACATATCACTCAAATGGACCACATAAACAAGCAGGGGTTTCCAACTTCTTATCAGATGAAGTGGACTTTAAACCAAAGTGAGTGAAAAAAAATAAAGAAGGTCATTTCATACTGCTTAAGGGAAACATATGTCAACAAGTCATAACAATCATAAATATCTTTGTCCCAAACAATGGAGCATCCATGTATATCAAACAAACTCTTCTCAATTTCCATAATCAAATAGACCACAATACAATAATACTGGGTGACTTTTACACCACTGGACAGATCTTCCAAACAAAAACTGAGCAAAAAAACCATAGAACTCAACAATACAATCAATAATTTAGAATTAACAGACATATACAGAATATTTCATCCATCAACAAGTGAATATACTTTTTTCTCAGCTGCACATGGATCTTTCTCTAAAATAAATCATATGTTATGTCACAAAGCAAGTCTTAGAAAATAGAAAAAAAATTCAAGATACTACCCTGCATTCTATCAGACCATAATGGAATGAAATTAGAAATCAATGATAAAATAAAAAATAGAAGCTACTCCATCACCTAGAGACTAAATAATATGCTATTGAATGATGCTTCAATAACAGAAGACATCAGGGAGGAGATAAAAAAATTCATTGAGGTAGATGAGAACTCTGATACAACATATCAAAATCTCTGGGACACTATGAAGGCTATGTTAAGAGGAAAGTTCATTGCATTGAGCTTATTCATTAAAAGAAGAAAAAGTCAGCAAGTAAATGACCTGACTTTACATCTCAAAACTCTATAAAAAGTAGAAAATAAATCAACCCCCAATGAAGTAGAAGACAGGAAATAATTAAAATCAGGGCTGAAACCAATGGAATTGAAACAAAGGAAACAATTCAAAAAAATGACAAAACAAAAAGCTGGTTCTTTGAAAAAATAAATAAAATGGATAAACCCTTAGGCACCCTAACAAAAGGAAGGAAAGAGAAAACTCAAATTATTAAAATTTGAGACAAAAAAGGAAATATCACAACAGACCCTATTGAAACACAGAAGATAATGAGAAAATATTTTGAAAATTTATACTCCAGTAAAATAGAAAATTCCAAAGATACTGACAAATTTCTAGAGGCATAGCATTTGCTCAAACTGAATCAAGAGGACATAAACAACTTAAACAGATAAATTTCAAGTAAGGAAATAGAAGAAGCCATCAAAAGCTTACCAACCAAGAAGAGCCCAGGACCAGGTGGACTCTCAGCTGAGTTCTACAAGACCTTCAAAGAAGAATTAATACAATATTCCTCAAATTATTCCAAGAAATAGAAATGGAGGAAACCCTTCCACACTCATTCTATGAGGTTAGTATCACCCTGATTCCAAAACCAGACAGAGATACATCAAAGAAAGAAAACTTCAGACCAATACCCCTGCTGAACATTGACACAAAAATTCTCAATAAATTTCTAGCAAATTGTATACAAAAACATATTAAAAAGATAGTGCCTCATGATCAAGTGGGTTTTATCCCAGATATGCAAGGTTGATTCAATATACAGAAATCAATAAACATAATTCATCACATCAATAGACTTAAAGTCAAGAATTGTATGATTATCTCTGTAGATGCTGAGAAAGCATTTGACAAAATACAGCACCTCTTCATGTTCAAAACACTAGAAAAACTGGAGATAGTAGGAACATACCTCAACATTGTAAGAGCTATCTATGCTAAACCAAAAGCCAACATCATCCTAAATGGGGAAAAATTGGAAGAATTCCCCCCCAAAATGGGAACAAGACAGGGATGCCCTCTTTCACCACTTCTATTCAACATAGTACTTGAAACTCTAGCTACAGCAATTAGACAGATGAAAGAAATTAAAGGGATACAAATAGGAAAAGAAGTTAAACTATCATTATTTGCCAATGACATATTTCTTTTACTTACAGGATCCAAAAAATTTCACCAGAAAACTTCTAGAATTAATAAATGAATTCAGCAAAGTAGCAGTATATAAAATCAATACCCATAAATCAAACACATTTCTATACATCTCACACTAGACAAAGGTGTCAAACATATACATTGGAGAAAAGATAGCTTCTTCAACAAATGGTGCTGGGAAAACTGGAAATCCATATGCAACAAAATGAAACTAAACCCATATCTCTCACCATGCACAAAATTCAACTCAAAGTGGATCAAGAACCTAGGAATTAGACCAGAGATCCTGTGCTTAATTGAGGAAAAAGTAGACCCAAATCTTCATCATGTCAGATTAGGCCTCAACGTTTTTAACAAGACTCCTAAAGCACAAGAAGTAAAATCAAGAATCAACAAATGGGATGGATTCAAACTAAAAAGCTGCTTCTTAGCTAAAGAAACAATCAATGAAGTGAACAGAGAGCCTACATTTGGGAACAAATTTTTTCCACATGCACATCAGATAGAGCACTAATCTCCAGGATATATAAAAAACTCAAAAACTTAACACCAAAAAAGCAAACAACCCAATTAATAAATGGGCTAAGGGGCTGAACAGAAACATCTCAGAAGAGGATATACAATCAATCCACAAATATATGAAAAAATGTTCAACATCTCTAGCAATTAGAGAAATGCAAATCAAAACTACTCTAAGATTTCCTCTCACACCAGTCAGAATGGCAGTTATCAAGAATACAAACAACAAGTGTTGATGAGGATTTGGAGGAAAAGGCACACTCATACATTACTGGTGGGACTGCAAATTGGTACAACCAATCTGGAAAGCAGTATGGAGATTCCTTAGAAAACTTGAAATGGAACCACGATTTGACCCAGTCATTCCACTCTTTGGTCTATACCCAAAGAACTTAAAAATAGCACACTACAGTGACGCAGCTACTTCAATGTTTATAGCAGCACAATTCACAATAGCTAAACTATGAAACCAACCTAGATGCCCTTCAATAGATGAATGGATAAAGAAATTGTGGTATATAGACACAATGGAATATTAATCAGCCTTTAAAGAGAATAAAATTATGGCATTTGCAGGTAAATGGATGTGGTTGGAGAACATCATGCTAAGTGAAGTAAGCCAATCCCAAAAAACCAAAGGCCAAATGTTCTCTCTGATAAGTGGATGCTGATCCATAATGGGGGAGGGGCCATGGGAAGAGGGCATGGGAGGAACTTCAGCCAAAGAGGAGGGATAGGCAGGAATGGGACGGGGGGCAGGAAAGATGATGGAATGCGATGGACAACAATGCCCTAGGTTCATGTATGACTGCACATATGGTGTAACTCTACATTGTGTACAACCAGAGAAGTGAAAAGCTGTGCTCCATTCGTGTACAATGAATTAAACTGCATTCTGCTGTCATGGAAAACTAATTAGAATAAAAAATATATATTAAAAAAAATAAACCTCCCTTTGGGAAGTTGATAATATTGACAATGCACAAAAACTTTTAAAAGGTTCCAAGAAGAACTGCAATAAAGAGGCATGTTTAGCTGTTGAGCCCAGTGTTCCCCATGGTTTTTGACCATGGGACCACTCCCTCCATTTTTTTTTTTTTTTGTATCAGGGATTGAACTCAGAGGCACTCAACCACTGAGCCACATCCCCAGCCCTATTTTTATATTTCATTTAGAAACAAGGTCTAACTGAGTTGCTTAGTGCCTAGCTTTTGCTGAGGCTGAGGCCGGCTTTAAACTCGCAATCCTCCTGCCTCAGCCTCCAAAGCTGCTGGAATAACAAGCGTGCACCACCACCCAGCACCCCCTCCACTTTTTTCGGTAGTACCTAATATCTCCAGTATCGCACTTAGGTAAATTCTGCCCTAATTTCTCTTCCTTCTCTTAATATTGGTTAAAATAGAATCACTTGCTAGCTGCTAAGGAGGTTTCTGGCCTCTGGGGAAAATAGGTGTCTCCTTTGTCTTTTATTCCAAGCCAGAATTTATTGGGAGAAATCCCTGTCCTGACACTGGACACCATCTCTCCCTGGCATCTGTGGGTGTCACAGTAGCCGTCTCCAACAGACAGATTCCTATATATTTATTTATTTCCTGTCATGAAATTCAGGTTGGGGGTAGGTAAGACCTTAAAATAATCACACCCCAGAGTGGAGCATGCCCTTGAGGCATGGTGAAGAGAGAGAGCCTCAAAATGAAGGTTGAGAATAACATAAAGGCAGCCCAGGATAATAGGGAAAAGAGAAAGATCTCCTGAGGTTCTAATGCAACCAAGGGAAAACCTAAATAAACTCTCCAGACTTGTGTTTAGTTACTTGCTTTTAGTTGACTTTAAAAATCACTAATTTTAGCTAGGTGCGGTGGTGCACGCCTGTAATCCCAGCACTTTGGGAGCCTGAGACAGTTGGTGAGTTCAAAGCCAGCCTCAGCAATGATGAAGCGCTAAGCAACTCAGTGAGACTCTGTCTCTAAATAAAAACACAAAATAGGGCTGAGGATGTGGCTCAGTGGTTGAGTGCCCCGGAGTTTAATCCCCAGCACACACACACACACAACACACACAAAATCATTAATTTTCGAGGTCATGTATTTGAGCCATCTATCATTCATCTCCCTCTGGCTTTGCTGTGGGTAATGCCTCTGATGTGTGTTGGTCATGATGATAACAGTTGCCTAGGTGACTTTTCAGGGAAATGAAGGTTACTTTTGTTGAAACCACTGACTTTAGTTGGGCCCGTCCAAGAGGTGACTTCTTCAACATCAGGAGGCCATAAACTCTGCCCTCAGATCACCCCCAGGGAAGTAGATTTGAGACTTGCTTTCCTACCTACATGCTTGGCCATCTCATGAAGGAAGTCTTTTCCTTTGCAAAACCCATTATTTCATTGATTGGCATACTGAACAGCAGGCAAAACCCGCCTGGTTCAGAAACACTAATACCACAAGTAAACATTTTTTTTTTAATGATGCTAAGTATCAAACCTAGGACCTCATGCATGCCAGGAAAGTGCTCTGCCACTGAGCTATACTCTCAGCCCAAGTAAACACTTTTGATTGGTTTTGCTTGTTTTTGTTTCTATTGTTTACACCCTACATGTGTAGCTTTGGCAAGAGGCAGTGTATGCTGCTTCCATTTCAGAACAAGACTTGGCCAAAGGGCTCCCATAACCCAAAGGAGTAGAAAGAAGGTGAACCCTGAGAACAACAAGAGTCACATCTGGGTGAACCTGGGAGCAAAGCAGGGCTCAGTCCCAGGAACACTATGAGAACAAACTAAGAGAAAGGAACAGACCTGCAGCTAAGCAGACTTGAGGCTGACCTTCTGAATCACAGAGCTAGTGCTCTAGGCTCTCTAAATCCTGATAGAATGGGAAAGGAATGACTAAAGGGAAGCTGGGCCTAATGTAGGGTCAGTGGCCTCATCTATGAATATTAAAAACTTGCAGTGGCAGAGATTGCTTCTAAAGTCCATAACTCTCTTTAGAAAAGCTTCCAAAAATCTCCTTTTCCCTCTGGGATCCATCCTCTCAGTTTATCCCCAATATTACAAGGGGATGATGCATCACTTTACATGGGGTTATCAGTCATTTGTTGCTACAATAATGCTGCATGACAGTCACAGAACCCTACTGGCATTCCACAATAAGTGTTTACTGCTCATGCTTCTGGGGTTACCCGGGGTCAGCCAGACAGCTCTATAGATCTTGGAAGGGCCTACTTGTGGGGTTGGGACTGCCCATCAGCACCTACCAGCTTAACTGGGACTGCTGGGGTCACGAGATCTACTCTGTGCAGGGTTTCTCCAGGTCTAGGCTCAGAATTGTCACATTGTCATTCTGTAACATTCTTTTGGCCAAAGCAAGTCATATGGTCGATTCCAGATCCAAATAGTGGGGAAATAGCTCCATCTATTTAATGAGAAACACTGAAAAGTTATGTGGAAAAAAGGGAGAATTGAAGAATCATGACCTTTAATAAATCATATTATCAAAAGGGCAACATCTCCAATACCTCTTGTTAGTTTTGACTCCCATTTTAAAGAACTTTCAGTCTACAACTAGAAGTAATGTAAATGTGTGGCTACTTGACCAACTCTATATACCTGTATGGTCATTCAAGATGCAGAGCTAAGGCTAGGTATGGTGGCGAATGCCTGTAATCTCAGCGGCTTGGGAAGCTGAGGCAGGAGGATCACGAGTTCAAAACCAGCCCCAGCAAAAATGAGGCTCTAAGCAACTCAATGAGACCCTGTCTTTAAAATACAAAAATAGGGCTGGAGATGTGGTTCAGTGGTTGAGTGGCCCTGAGTTCCATCCCCGGTACCCACCCCCCACAAAAAAAAGAATGCAGAGCTGGGTTTAACCAGAGTGACTGTGAAATAAACAATTCAGAAGAAACATTTTACCAGGTGTGAGATTCTCATGTGTCCTTCAGAGAACCAGAAGGGAAAGGTGCTTCTCCAGCATATACCCAACAAAAGTCATCGACAATCTGACAAATGCAATTATGTATGGTGCCCGTTTCATTATCACAATTCCTTGAGGTTGACAAAGTCCTGGAAGAAATCTTCATTTCCTCCTGAGTCTGAGAGGGGCTCAGGCATTTCTTAAGCTCTCTTTGCAGCAAGGGCAGGGTCCAGACAGGACTTGCTTCCCAGACTTCCTGCCCTTGGTTCCCTCTGCCCTCCTAGCTGCCTAGCTGCCTGCAAGCTGTACCTACTGGTTCCTGTAACATCCTTGGCCACCCTATTCCAAGGGCAGCCTTTGGACATTCGAGAATCCTGCCAAGCAATTTCCAGGAAGCAATGGCTCCCTTTTCTCTGCTAGTTTGGACAACAGATCCTTGCAGGGCAGGACCAGGGCTGGTGTTCCACTGGTTGAGATAACAGCTTTAGGAGTTGAACGAATGCATCATTGGAGACTTTGCTTGTCTTTAGAAGGTACTTATTTTGTTTCTACTTGTTTTTCTGCCAGCTTCTTGGAGCAATTGTTGTGACTACTTTGGTGCATTTCTAAAGAGATGCTTGTTAACACTGCAAAGGCCAGAAGCCAAAAAGGAAGTGAAAAGCTATAGTGTAACAGTCCCTGACAATAAAGGATAGAGGGAAATGCCATCAGGCTTCCTGCTCCAGCTGCAGAAGCGATGAAACATCACCACTCATACCCCAAGGGAGGAAACCCAAGAATGAGAAAATCTGAGAAGCACTGGGTAGCAAAATAAAAATGTCACCACATTGTATGGATGGCCTATAAAGAGGAGCAGGGTACAGAAGCCAGGATGAGAGAGCCTGACTTGAGTGATCGCTGGGGAAGGCTTGCTGTAGTGACAGCCTGCCGTTACCACTCACAGAACGTTCCTCTCAGGATTGCTTTGAGACATAAACACATGTTCAGGGCCCTTGTTAATAAACAGATGTGGCACTAGAACCCTGATCTTTTAAACCTCCCTTCTATTCATATGCTGATTTACTGACTAGGAAACTAAACCTGCTCCTGGAAGAATTCTGGACGCTTCCATCAGACATTCATATATATTTTTATTTATATCTTTTGGGTTTTCAATGCTTACAATGGATAGCCCTCATTTTTAACCTTAGCAGGTCTGCCCAAGAGTCAAAATGTCCATTCCCATCGGGTATTTGATAATCCACTTCTCTGTTAAAACATGTGGCTTGAGTCGCATAAGTGAAAACAATACCCATGGCCATAGAGAAGACAAAAGCAGAAGGAGGGTGTTAGTGGCAAAAGGAAGCCAAGGTTTCCTAACACGACTCAGTAGAGCTGGAATTTAGATCTCCAGGCCAACTGAGGATCCCTGTCCTGTAAACTTCTGTGGTGACAGAAATGCCCTACAATTGCACTACCCAATATGGCAGCCCCTGGCCACACAGGGCTGTTAAGCAAAGTGTCTAGTGCAACTGAGGAATTCAATTGTTATTTTTTTTTTTTTTACTTCAATTAATTTAAATGTGAATAGCCACATGTGTGTGGCTAGTGACAGGCACACTGAACCACACAGGTCTAGAGTCAGGCTTTTCCCACTGAACTGCGTTTTTTTCTGCTGTGTTCAGTAGTGTTTCTTATGTCAGCTTCAGCTGCTTGGAGTATTTGGCTGTGTTCCCCTCCCCTGTGGCAGGGGCTCAGGAATGCAGGGCTGTTGGAATAGTTGTCACTTTGGAGGCAGCCAGCCTGAGGGGGTGAACCTCAGCATGGGAAAATTTGGGACCAAGCATGTGGGTTCCTGAAGGCTGGGGTAGTTGGATTCCTTGTGCTGAGGGAAAAGAAGAGCTGAAAAGGGAGATTTCTAGATTTTTAGTCGGACTTCATTGGAATGTATCCTTCACAGACAGAAAAATGAGCTGACCTTCTGAGGAAAGAGGAAGGTGGCATTCATAAATATGTTATCCTCGCAGTCAGAGAGAGGAAAGAGAGAGATGCAGAGCAACTAGCAAACTAGAGATGCTAGGCAAGGCTTTCCAGAACCCAAACAGAATGGGTCAGAAAAGCTGTTCTCTCCCATGACTTTTTTACTCTGAGAGAAATTACCCCCTAGCTTCAAGATGATTCTTGTGCAAATATGCAGAGTGTGCTTTTGATTAAGTATCAAAACAAAACAGTGGAATTGCGGGAAAAACTTGGCCACTGCTTGAGGTGAATTCTAGGGTTCCTGGGTTTATGTATCCATTGGGGCCAGGAGCCCCATGCGAAAATACTGTTGGATAGGGGGCTGCAGAGACCATTTCTATCACTCAGTAAATAGTTAATGAGGGGACATACCTAGGACTGGGAGTCTGGAGAAAGGATGTTGATATGTAACAGTAAAACTAGGACTCTCAGAAGGGTCCCCCATGTTGTGATGGTTCCACAGTGTCATCTAAAACAGTCCAATCAGAGTCCTGTTTGAGAATGCATTTGTGTAACAGCTGGTATTCCAGGAGGAGGGAGAGGGCCTGAAACCTTAGGTGATGGCTGTGGAAACAGGGTTTGAAGGAGACATGGGTATGGAAACAGTATCTCTTGGATCCTTATCCTGAGGACAACACTGATTTCAACATGGCTTCACGAAGTACCCTAAAGCCTGTCCATCTCAACCCAGTCACAAACTTACTTAAGCATTTTGTTTCTTGTTTAAACAGACCGACATTTTATTTCTAAACAACTCCCTGATTTAGTATATATGATCAAGCTCTCCTTCCAAGTCAGTGGGGGAGAGGAGTTGATGACATTGGCTGTCCATTTGGGATAAGAGAAAAAATGTTTTGGATTCCTACCTCTGTCATTGCCAAGAGTTCAGCCAACTGCAATATTAGGGTAGCAGTCCACCCGAGGCCACCCTGTTTCTGAAAGCAACTGTTAAGTTTGGGTGGCTCTCAAAGCTACCCTCAGTTTTGATAATCTGCTAGAAGGATTAGGTGAACTCATGGAAAGCTGTTGGACTCATGATTGTGGTGTATTACAGGAACGGAAACATTAAAATCAGCCAAGGAAAGAAGTTCACTGGGTGAAATCCAAGGAACTAATAAACGTAGGGCATCCCTTGTCCTCTGTGGAGTCAGCATGAATTTCTTTCCCAAAATCTACACGTGACAAAATGCACAGAGTATTATCAAACACTAAAGTTCACCTGAGCCTTGAGTTTGAATTTTTAAATTAGGGCTTCATTACATTGTTAGGATTGATTGACTGATTGATTACACATTTTAGTCTCCAGGTCAACCCATACTGCATGACCCAAAGCCACCACCCTAAATCACATTATTGGTCTTTCCTGTTTGACCAGCAGCTACTCTAAGATATGGCCAGCCTCTACCATAAATCATGCTGCTAGACTATCTAGAGTGACCCAAGCTTCCCAGGCAAGTTAAGATACTTCTTTCAGGAATAACATTTTTAAGGGCATAGGAATTAACTCCCAGAAGCCAGGGTCAAATGCCAGATCTCTTTCAGGGTGAGATTAAATTTTTTACTGTTACTCACATATAACAATAAATTCAAGTGGTTTGAAGATCTAAATATAAAACAAAGAACCAGAATAAAATATGAGTGAAAGTTTTCCTAGAGTATAGAAGTTCTGTCTAAAAATATCATTAAGCCTACAACTCATAAAGAGAAAGATGAAATACATAAAATTATGAAAGTTCTGAATTAAAAGGACACCATGAACAAAATGAAAAGGTAATCAAAATTAGAGATACATTCATATGATATTTAAGCCAACAAATCAACATAAAAAGAAAACATATTGGAAAAGTGAATATAAGCCACAAGTAACAAAAAACTCAAAAGAAGAACTAAGTCTACACTGTCAATAAGCATGCCAATTAGTACAAACTTTGGGGGGGATGGTTTATTTAAAGTCATTAAAATATAAAATGTTAAATAACATTTTACTTCTAGAAGTATGTTTTTTAGAAATTGAGTACAAGTTCAGAAGTGTGTGTGTGTGTGTGTGTGTGTGTGTGTGCGTGTGTGCGTGTGTGTCCAGCATTGTTTGCAATAAAGAGAGAGAGAACATATTCTAAGTCCCCAACCCATAGAAGCAAATACTATGTGATGGTCTATTGTTATAGTTTGGTTATAAGGTGTTTCTCAAAAGCTCATGTATGAGACAATGCAAGAATTTTTTAGAGATGAACTGACTAGATTATGAGAGCTATAACCTAATCGATGGATTCATCCACTGGTAGATTAACTGAGTGGTAACTGTAGGCAGGTAGGTTATGACTGTGACTTTGGAGTTTATTTTTTGTCCTTGGTAAGCAGAGGTCTCTATCTCTCTGCTTCCTGGTTGCTATGTCCTGAGCTGCTTTCCTCCTCTACACACTTCGGCCATGATGTTCTGCCTCACCTCAGGCTCAGAGCTGTGGAGTTGGCTGACTGTGGACTGAACATCTGAAAACGTGAGCCTAAATAAACTCTTCTTCCTTTACCTTATTCTTGTCAGATATTTTGATCATAGTGCTTTAAAAAAAAAAAAAAAAACACCTGACTGAAACATCTATATAAACAGTGAGGTAGATCCCTACAAATGAATGTTAAAGGAGTCCACAAGACATTCATTGAATAAGGAAGTTGCAAAAGAATATTTATAGCCTGATTTTGATTTTGTATATAAAAAGTATATAAAACATACAATCTGTACATGTATAACAATAAATGCACACATATATGTCATATGTATGCAGGTGGTGAGGGGAAGACTTTTAAGATGTTACCTTAACAAGGAAATGGAAGGATTAACTTTCCTGTTTTATTTTATATCTTATGGTTTTATTTGAATTTTATTGAATGTGTTTTGGCAAGCACATGTTCATGTGTGAATTTTGTAATCAAATCCATAATCACACACTGCCCCACCTACTCGCATAGGTATGTGGTTTTGAACTGTGTCAACTTGGCTACACTTGAGCTACTTTCCAGAATTCCTTTCTCTGTGTAGTTCCAGGTTTGAGCTGCGTGAAAAAAGAAACTTGAAGGAAGTCTAGAAGGCAGAAGAAAAGCAGTCACCTTTATTCTCTGAAAACCAATGCAGTCCCATAGTGTGACAAAGACACTGGAGGATTGTACCTTGTCCAGTGCTCCCCTACTCTAAGCCCAGCTTTTCTTCTCAACTCTGGCCTTGATGACTAATGGAAACAGCCTTCCCAACACGGGGCTGCAATCTCACCAAAGCAGTAGCTCTGAGAAGCAGTAGCCCCCAGAGATTTCCCACCTCTCTTTGCAGCCCCCTCTGCCAGTTGGCATCTCTGGTAGTTCCCCACTTACCCTGGAAGCTCCAACTTATCCTCCCTCAACAGCATTTTGGAAGATTGGGGGAAAGACTTTACTCTGACTTTCTAGCTCCCATCCTTGGGCATTTACTTTCCAAGCTCCTCCCATTTTTTTGCATAGATTTAATTTCAACATAAATCCCTCCCTTCATAATACTGATAGTGGTTCTATTTCCCTGACTGAAATATGATATGATATAATATAATATAATATAATATAATATAATATAATATAATATAATATAATATAATATAGTGTGTGTGTGAGAGAGAGAGAGAGAGAGAGAGAATGTGAAAAGAATTTTCTGATGGGAAAGTTGAGTTTCAGTTTTTTTCCTTAGAGGCTCTGATGCCATCAGCCCACTGCCCCCATGGCTAGGATGCTCTGCTATCACACCCTGGACCACTTGGGAACAAAATTTCCCTTCATCTTAATCCTTTCAACATGGCTCAGATAGCCAGAAATATGAAAAAAATGCTAACCCCTAAGGGAAAGAAGCAGAACACCCATAGATCAAAATCAGACAATTTCCAGAGACAGCTAGGATTCCATCAGAGCTAAGTGGGTATATTTGAATTCCTCCATACATCCTGGGTTTGCTGGATGTTACTTTCAAACTTCTTCCCAAGAAATGCCTTCTTTAAACTTAAATCTGTTGAAGTCTCATTGGAAATGAAAGTGAAAAAGAAGAGGGAGAAAATATTTCAGCTTTTCCTTTCATATACATGGTACTTAACTTCCAAACATAATCTCAATTCTCAAAACATCCTGTGGGATAGATCTTATTATCCCTGTTCTAAAAAAGAGAAAATTGAAGCTCAGAGATGTTAAGTAAATTTCCCAAAGTCAAACAGCTGACCTGTAGCAAAACCAGGACTCAATGAAGTTCAGTTAAATGATTAGATATGTGCCCATACATATAACATACACTTTGAGACAGATCCACTCCAATTGACTTCTGAATCAGTCAGTCACGGCTGCAGAAAAAAGCAACCCCAAGATCTAGTGGCTCACAGCAAGAAACACAAGTGTTTGGGTTGACCGTTGCCTGTCTATGGGTTGTGTGGGCTCAACAGAGCCTAGATGGCCTCAAGCTTCAGATCTGTTTAAGGTCTGTGATGTGACTTCACCTGGGGACTAAGGCTGAAGAGCAATGACTTCCGGAACACGTTCTTCTCATGGTGGATCGTAAGAGCTCAGGAGGACAAGTGGACACTTGCTGTGTTCTTAAAGCCTAGGCTCAGAACTGGCACACTCTTATTTCCATCCTATCCCACTGGCCCACATCCAGTGTCAAGGGCAGATGTGGAAGTACCCTCTTTCCACAGTGGGGAGAAAAGAAAGGGAATATTTGTTCAACATTTCAATTTTTCTCCTGAGACACATGTATGAATCCAAGGAATGAGATCTTCCCTCTGTAAGAACCCTGTACAACCAGCAACAGTGTGACTAGATATCAGAATACAAAATAGCCATTGAATCCATTGTTGATTATTGAGTCATAAACTACCTCAAAACATAGTATCTCCAGATGATAACAGTCATTTATTTTGCTCATGAATCTGTAACTTGGGCAGGATTCAGTGAGGATAACTTATCTGCCCGGGTGGCACCAGCAGGCAGGGCTGGAGTCCGGGTGACTCCACTGGAGGGTTGTGATCATCTGGAGACTCACTTCTCTCATATGTCTGCCAATCACGACATGTGTCTTCTCCGTGGGGCTCCCTGGGCCTCTCCACAGCCTAGTGGCTGGATTTTGAGTGTAACTGTCCAAAGAGAACAAAACACACGCGCATGGAATTTTTATGATCTATCCTCAGAAGTCATAGAGATTCGCTTCCACTGTACTATACTGGCTGGGTAGTCACAAAAATCCACTCAGGTTCAAGGGGAGGGGACATAGATATTCACCACTTCATGAGAGGAGTATTAATGTTAGATTGTAAGAAGTATATGTGGGATAGGATATATAATGGTGGCCATTTTCAGAAAATGTTGTGTCTCCACAACCATTAACAGCAACACAAGCCACCTGATGGGGGAGGGCATTATTTTTCCTCTGGGATCAATGAAGAAAATTCTATCTGAACTATAAACCATTAATTATACTTGATCTTTCAACTCCCCTCATGGGAATTTAAAAATCCCCCTCTTTACATTTGCTGTGGAAGCAGCCATACTCACGCTGTGTGGTCCCCCTGATCACAGTTGTCAGGACCAAGCCAGTCCTGGGAAAACCTGGAGACAAACCAGAGTAGAACAACATGGCTTCCATCCATGAATGGAGGGGTTTTGGGCGGGATTAGAAATCAGGGAAGGCTGGAAAGTCACAGACCTTTCTCACTGGCAATTTCTGGAGAATTCTATGCACTGCTCCCAATAATTTTGACTACTATTTGTGAAGTCTATGTAACAGACACTCTGCTGCATGGTCTCTTTAGCCCTTCCTGGTGGATATGATTCCAGGTAGACATTATTTTTTCCCATTGATAGACAAGGGAGTCAAGGACAGAGGGGTTTAATAACCTTCTCAAGACCATACATCTAATAAATGGCAGAGCTAGGATATGATCTCGAAAAGGTAACTAGGACTAACTCTATAATACTTTCTGTTGGAAAGAGCCACTGTCACAACACAGAGGAGAAAAACATGTCAATCTTCCATGTAAGCAGATGGTAGGGATGCAAGTCAATGAGAGTGCAAGGGGAACTTGTCACCTGCAAACAGAGCTTTTGGAGAATTCTGCTCCAATCTAGTAGCTTGTCAAGTGATTAGTGACCTAGGACAGTTGGTCAACACAAAACCAGGTGTTGCAGCTACAGCACATCAACCTGTCTACAAAGCCTTATGTGATTCTGTTCCTGTTTGGGAATGAAAAGAAAGCCAGCCAAGAGAATTCACCACATCCAAGTTGAGCCTAAACCCAGCTCTTGATCTCTACTTGAAAGGTCTTTCAGAGGTGAGAGAGGGAGGTTTTCAGAACTCCTAATAACCAGGTGACTCTCTGAGTCATTTCAATCGGAATCCTGGGGAGACACCCAGCAATTAATAACTTTTAGAATTCTCCAGATGATTTTAATTACAGCCAAGTTTAGGAACCTGTGCTTTGATTACAATTAATGCTGGTGGGAGCCCAGGAAAGCCTCTGTCCCGCAGATAATGTGAGGCATTCCCTGCGTTTCCTAGACCCTCACATTTTCACTCTTCATTAGTTTTTCATACTCCCAACAAATAGGAAGGCTCTCCCTCCACACTCCTTGCCCTGCTTTATGCTGTTTTCATAGCACCGACAGAACACCAAATATGATCTTCTACATTTATTTGTCCACCCATTCACTACATGTTCTCCACTAGAGTATCAGTTCCAGGGTCCAGTGTTACCATACTTTCCAGTTTTAGGAGTTACCATTCAACCCAAGGTGAATGGCACCCCCTGGAGTTGTGTGATGCAGTCCTTCACGGGAATAGAAATTTTTGTTTTATTCATTGTTGTTCCTAAAGTGCCTAGAATGTTCAATAAATATTTTTTGCATAAATGAATAAGTGAATGAACATAAGATAGTAATAAGAATTTTTGGTTTCCCACCAGCCCAGGACCTTAACTCTAATGCTTATCATCATCATCTTCATCAACATCCCCACCATCTGCAGAATTGTTATCAATGTCATCATCAGTGTTAGTAAGATTCCATAGTTTCCTTTGAAGACAAGATTCCATGGAAAAATTTTTTAAAAAAAGTTTGAAAATTAATTCCCTGTTGAGGTGAATGAATAGATCTCCTGCCCCAGATCCCGCTCATACTCTACTTCGAATGGCTTTGGAATCTGACAAACAAGTTTAGAATTTTCCTTTATCACTTACTAGCATTGGGACTAAGGGCCAAATATTAATCCTTAAATGGTTAGAACAAGTATCTTACTAAACTATTACAGATCAAGAGGTCTTATATAAAGTACCTATGACAAATAAACATATGAAAATATGACCAAATGGAAAATGCAAATGAAACCTGATAATATTTACCCATCCAACTGGTAAAAATGCTAAAGCGAGATGGGATGTTAGTAAGATAATGTTAGCTACTATGAACAGATAAACCTCAAAATCCCAGCGACATGATTTTCTCTTTAGCTGAAGTCCAATCATCAATGATGGGGAGGGGTGCTCTTTTCCCCTTTTGGGGACTGAGGCTGATTCCTTCTTGGGGCTCCACTGCCCCCTGTAGGCCATGGAGCTCTCCACTAGACCCTCTGCTGCCTCCTTTGAGATTGTGCCCAAGGTTCATATTGGCCAGCTCATTACTTCTGTCCAATTTTCTTGAAGCTCCAGTGACATGAACTCATCTAAAGGCAAAGGCAGAAAGGCTGGAAAATGCAGTCTTTAATTAGGTGACGGCCTGTTGGCAACAACTCTACGGAACAAGAGCAGGACTTCTTAGTGAAGAGCTGGTTATCTATCCCATAGCATCACTGTCAGTGAAGATGTGGGTAAGTGACTTCCCATATGCAATTGATGGAATTGTGAATCCATCACTGGCCTGTGAAGAAACTCATGGCAGTAACTTTAAAAATTCAAAACAGTTGTCATGGGACCCAGCAACTACACTTCTTGGTACCAATCCAAGAGGCCCTAGCAAATGGGCAAACACTAATATGTCTATTATACCATCAGCACTGTCATAAAAATATAACCTAAATATCTATCAATAGGGGAAAACCCCAAATAGAACACCTCCATCTGTGTTATCGAATACCATACAGCAGTTTTGAATGACATAGATCTAAACCTACTGGCCTAGGAAGTATGCAGTGTCATATTGTTAAATGAATACAACTTTGTTTTTAGTCGTTGATGGACCTTTATTTTATTTATTTTATATGTGGTGCTCATAATTGAACCCAATGCCTCACACGAACTAGACAAGTGCTTTACCACTGAGCTACTATCCCAGCCCATGTTGAGTTAATACAATTTTTAAAATAATACTAAAATAAGTTAATATTTCTATTAAAATAGATCTAAAATACCATATGTTTTCTATATGGTCATAAATTTGGTAATGCATAGAATAAATTTTTGGAAGCACATGGACCAAAAGGAAATAATGATCAACTCTAGGAAAAGATGGGAAGGAGGAGAGGAACAGAGGGAGGGAGGAGGGATTCATAGTCATAGAAACAAAGATCTTACAGCTGGGTGATAACAGACCCAAGCAGGCCCACACTCTTTAAAAAAAAAAAAAGGATATATTAATTCCACTTCTAAGTGTAGACTCTAAAGAATTAAAAACAGGGACTCCAACAAATATTTGCATGCAAATATTTAAAGCAGCATTATTCTCAATGGCCCAAAGGTAGAATCAACCCAAGTGTCATCAACAGGTGAACAAATTTAAAAATGTGATATATGCATACAGTGGAATATTATTCAGCAATCAAAGGAACAAAATTCTGATACATGCTACAAAATACATGAACCTTGAAAATGTACAAAGTGAAATAAACCAGACACAAGAGAAAATATTGTATGCTTCCAATTATATGAAGTATCTAGAATAGACAAATTCACATGGAAGGAAATGATTAGAAGTTACTTGGGGCTCGGGGGCAGAAGATGGAAAATTATTATTTAATGAACACAGAGTTTCTGTTTGGGGTGATGAAAATATTTAGAAATAGTGGTGATGGCTACATAATATTATACATATGATCAATGCTACCAAATTGTATACTTAAAAATGGTTTAAAATGTAAATTTTATGTGATATATATTTTACCAAAATAAGAAAAGAGAATTGACAAAAAAAAAAAAAGGCTTGGGAGGCTGAGGCAGCAAGATCACAAGTTCACACACCTTAGCAACTTAATGAGGCCCTAAACAACATAGTGAGAGACCTTTTCTCAAAATAAAAAATAAAAAAGGGGCTAGGCATGTGATTCAGTGGTTAAGCACCCCTTTGTTCAATTCCCAGTACTAAGAGAAAAAAAAAAGATTTAATATATTAACTGACTTTCACAGAGAATCAAATAGGCTCTTCTAGAATCAATAGAAGAGAGTGAGAAGTAGAAGGGCCCCTTCTAGAAACCAGATTCTCCTCTTATGCCCTGAGACGTGATTTCCAATACTGAGGTATCTACTTTTGCTGTAGACTATGTTAAAATGACAGAGACTTCTAAAAGGAAAGGGAAGAATGTAAGTTAATCCATTGAAGAGTGAGCTATTTAAATCTCTTTGATAGGAAATCTGCTGAGCTCAGTCATGTACTATGAGAAGCTGATAATGGAGGCAGAAAATGAGAGGTAAGTTGTAGAAAGTTTGCCTTTGAATCAATCAAATGGAGGGAGACTGGCTCTTCTTCCTTGGACTAATTATTGATATGATTCTTCATATGCCATTGTATTTTGAGAGGGTGGAGGGAGAGCAATTAAATGATTTATGGGTTTAATTTCCCTGATGCCTAGAAGGCTGTGGTCCTGCACTCTGAACACAGGGAAACTGATCTAAACAAGTGTCGAGAGAAAAAACCCCAGCAATCAGCAAGGAGGAGCTATTTTCCTCTCTTGGAATTAGAATTATGATCCCAGCAGCCTGAGGTCATCTCCTTGGCCCTTGGAGGCCAATGTGGAATTTTGAAAGCTAACAAGATTTGACCTTAGCTAATAAGTTCAGTAGGGAAAGTAACAAATGCTTTAGGGTCCAAAGAGCAAAATAAAGTTTGTCTCTTATGGGTCTGTTTTGCTTGTGCTCTTCAAGGACTCTAGCTCTTAGATAAAAATATGTATAATCAAATAAAATCTAATAAATATTTATTGAAAGGATGGTGGGTGTGGAAGGATATGTTTGGTTCCTGTGTGAAGCCGAGGAAACAGGAGTAACAGGCAATGAGAGAAGAGAAAGATTTTGGTTTGGGAGGTGATGTTGAAAGAACACAGGTGTGGAGACAGCAGGATTTGCCACTTATTAACTTCTGTGACCTTATGATTTTTCTTCTCTGAGCCATAGCTTCCTGATAGGCACAGTAGGGGGGATGGTATTTTAGTCAGTTTTTCACCACTGCAAAAAGACCTGAAAAAATAAAATCAAGCAATTTTCGAGGAGAAAAAGTTTAGGTACTCATGTTTCAGAGGTCTCCTTCCATAGATGGCCAACTCCATTGTTCTGGGCCAGCGGTAAGGAAGAACATCATGGTGAAAGGGCATGGCAGAGGAAAGCAGCTCAGAACATCGAAGCAGGAAAGGGTATTCCTCATTAGGGACAAAATTTATACCCCAAAGGCAATGTCCCATCTCCTCTAGCCACACCCTACCTGCCTATAGTTACCACCCAGGTAATCCCTATCAGGAGATTGATGCACTGATTAGGTTAAGGATCTCATTACCCAAGCATTTCACCTCTAAGCTTTCTTGCATTGTCTCTCACATGAACTTTTGGGTACACCTCAGATCTAAACCATACATATGGTAATGTCTTCCACATAGTTATATGCATTTAAGGGAGAGACATGTAAAGGCCTGGTACAGAGTGAAAGCTGAGTAAGTGGTTGGCTTTACCAATGTTCCTGGTCTTATGGATCACAACAGTGGAGAACCAAGGCCTGAACTCTGTTAGCAGGGAAATGAAGGACGGTGGACCTGGAATGGGCTCCAAGTTGACTGACACACCAGAGATAGGAAGGGAAAAGCGTTTTGTTCCATTTCCACCCAATTGTTCTGACACCAACTGGGTGTTCTATAATTCAACTCAGACATCAAGCACAGACCCCACAGGCAAAGGACAAAGACCTTTATAAGACTGTCCTTGCTTTGGGTGCCAGCTGCACTTCAGTGTCTCAGGCTACTTCTGAACAATTAGCTATAAATTTGGGGATTCCTATGACCCTCTTAGGCTCAACAATTCACTAGAATAACTCATAGAACTCACTCACTGAAAGCTACCATTGTAAGAATTGCGGGGCCCTAATCTGGATTAACCTCTAATCCAAGTGAGCCTGGAAATAGTATTTAGGAAGTCCGTGGCCTTGGACAAGAAAAAAGCACATTTTCATTTTCATGGACCTGTGGTTGAAATTTAGTATTTTCTTCCAGTATGAAAGTAGTCAACACACTCTAATGCAACTAGCAGTAACTATGACTTTGTCACTTACAGAATTCATAGGTATTTTTATATCACATGCCAGTGGTAGATTGTTTATGTTAATTATGACTTTAAAACTAGGCTCATTATTAGACCCACAGTTAAGTCTTATATTTACTACAGAGTCACTCAGAGCATGACCTAACCCACAGACTGGTGCCTGTCTATGAATTAATACAGTTACATGGCCAGGTAAGTACAGGAATTGCAAGTAAGTATCTAGAAACTTTTATAACTATTTGACAGAATAATTTAATGTCCTTTGAATCAAATAATTTAAAAAATTGGATTTGTATTTTATATTCTTTTTTACTTCATATTTTTATTTTATAAAACTTGTTATTCCAAGATGAATTGGAAAAATAAATTACACCTTCCCCACCAACAGATTGAAAACACTCATTTAATGGGTTAACAAGGAAGCAAACACTTTTTTAAAAAATTTAATTACTGTGTTTTGATGTGATTGGTTTCTTTTGTATTTCTATGCTATCTTATGTAAACATCATCCTGAAATAGTCAGCTTCGTCAGACTGCCAAAGGAATCCACGGCATACAGATGGTTGACAATGATTGAGCAGGGGCTCTGGGACCCCAAATAGGCCTGCTCCCACATCTTAGTCTGGGAGGAAGTGTGAATAGCCTTCTCCCTGATCTCCTGGTCAGGTTAGTTTGTCCAGGGACTTTAGTTTGCTCTCATCCTTCCCTCAGGGTCATATTTTCCTTCCTAGACCTACAGAAATGTCTTCTATTTCCTGGACTTGTTGCCTCTATGTCCTTTCTTACCATCTTCAGAATTAGGGATAACCTCTCTGTATTTTCCTGAATCCTACCCATATTTCAAAGCCCAACTGAAGCCCAGCTTCCTCAGAAGAAACCAAGGAGATGTGTCCATTCCACACAAATCTCCCTCTTCTCTGAGCTTCTGTGTGGCCATGGTCTGGCAGGTGGGCGGAAGGCTGGCCAGGAAGTGAAGGCAGGTGGTAGAGTATCTAGCTCCATTCATTTCAGCTGGGATCCAAACAACTACAGTAAGCCTAGTGGAGGAAACATGTTATTAAGGAATGTCTGTGCCAAGTTTTAGGGAGGAAAATGAAAACTTACATGGCAACCAGATCAAAGAGGTTGTTTGACTCATTTGTGTTGTGTGAACATTCTGTTGCACAGCTAGTCAAGTATGTATTAGACAAGAGGGTTGCTGGAAAAATAGAGGTAACAAATATAAGAAAGTCCTATAGTTAAATTTGTGTTCAGCATAGGGATCTTTTAAAGGTCCAAGAATTTCCTTCATTATAAATATATGCATGTGCTTATATATGTATTGTGCACCTATATATAATACATATATATTATACTTATATATATTAGTTTATGACCTGGTAACTATGATCTTGGTCAAGTTATTTTAAGTATGCTTCAGTTTCCTCATCTGCAAAGTTAGGATAATAGTCCCTACCTTCTGGTTTTGAATGAAGATGAAATGAGTTAATATTGGTAAAATGTGTAGGGTAGAGCTTAGTACTGTTGTGTTAGTCAGCTTTCATCACTATGACCAAAATACCTGAGAGTCAGAACAACTTAGAGGAGGAAGGTTATGTCAAGCTCATGGTTTCAGAGGTTCAGTCCATGGTCAGCTGACTCCATTGTTTTGGGCCTGACATGAGGCAGAACATCATGACAGAGGAAAGCTGCTCATCTCATGGTAGGCAAGAAGTAGAGAAAGAGAAGGAGTAACCAGGGGGACGATATAATACCCAAGGGCACACTCCCAGTACCCCATCTCCTCCAGTCACAACCCATCTGCCTATATTTACCACCTGGTATAGTAGACTTTTCAAATTATTAGTCCATCAAATGGACTAATTGCTGATTAGGTTATAGTTGTTATAATTTACTCATTTCACTTCTGAACATTCCTGCTTTGACACAGAAGCTTTGGAGGGACACCTCATATCCAAACCAGAACATTCTGCTCCTGACTCCCCTAAAATTCATGTCCATCTCACAATGCAAAATGCATTCAGTCTATATCCAAGAGTGCTCTTAGTCTTTTTTTAAAAATTTAATTATTTTATTTAAATGTGTTTCAAGTGATAGTACATATGTAGAGCTCAATTTTTCCATTTCTCTGGTTGCAAACCAGATAGAGTCAAACCATTTGTGTCTTCATACATGCACCAAGGGTAGTGATGATGATCTCAATCAACCATCATTATTATACCCATTCCCCTTTCCTTCCTTCCCCCTCCCCCCTGCCGCATCCAGAGTTCCTCCATTTCTCCTATGTTCCCCATTCCCACTCCCCTTATGTATCATCATCCACTAATCAGAGAGAACATTCAGCATTTGGTTTTTTGGGATTGGCTTACTTCACTTAGCATAATGTTCTCCAATTCCATCCATTTGCCTGCAAATGCCATAAT
>CM053401.1:151974921-151998878 GCA_028644305.1 Xerus rutilus | reverse complement strand
GCAGGAGCTTCCTTCTTAGCTTTCGGCGCCATCTTGGTGAAAAGCAACACAGGAGTTTTTGAAGGACACCTTGTATTCAAACCATAACAACCAAATAAGCATTTGTTAAATAAAATCTCTATTTTATAAATGAGGAATTAGAAATATCATGATGTATATATGTTGTGGAGGAGGGAAATATCTACTTTTTCTTCTCTTCTGGCTGGGATTTGCCTACCATCTACTAGTGCCTCTTTGTTAGAATTAGTCAGAATTACTAATCTGACTGCTGTTTGAAGATATAATTAGACCATGTCTCCTTGTGGGTCAGAATCTCTGTATTCCAGGTCTCCTTTTCTGGCTATCTTTTCTGCTTACATGGTGGATCTCTCTCTGTCCTTCACAGGCAAATGTTAACATGGCAACCTTTGCTTTTGGCTTAGATTTGCATTCTCCATATAGCTTTAGGAGGTCTCTAGTATAATATCCAATAACCTTGCCCCAATTCTAAGCTCAGCATCCTTGACTGGTTGTCTTCTGATGGCTAGGTTGGTTTTTGCTAAACTCCAGCCCCATCATTTCCATGGAAATGCCTCAAACAATACAGGTAGGTTCCTCATACATCCCAATACTTGGTATCAACTGCATAGCATTTAGAATATGTTCATTTGGCCTCAGGACTGTCTGATATTAGGATCTGGATGAGGAGAAGACCAAATATCAATATCAGAGCACTGTTTCCCAAGTCTCTCAAGTTTCTCCCACACTTCCCACTTTCACATTTCACCAGCCTCTGTAATCACTCTAGGATAAGCAAATGAACCTAAGAGTAGCTTGGCTTACAGAATCCCAGGGGACTAAATATCCTTTGGAATGCCTATTAGAAACAAGGAGATAAGCAATGTGACTTCTCAAACTCAAACCCTTCCTCAAATTCTATATAGGCTGATCTTTTCTCCATATTATAGTATATTCTGTGAATACCTCTTAACTCTGCTCCTTCCCACCATGATAGCTACCACTTTCTATAAGCACCTAGGATCATTATCCAAAGAGGCAGACAGGTGTAACTTTTGATGATTCTCTTCCTCCTTCTTATCCTCCTTTCCCTTTTCCTAATCTTTCTCCTCATCTTCATTCTCTTCCTCAGTTTTCATCATCATCTCCATCAAGTTCATTATCATTACTATCACTAATATTTGTTATATCTTATTCTGTCCGATGCTGACTCTAAGATTGCTTTATTTAATCCTTATAAAACACATGCTGTTATCACAGTACTGTTCTCTTTCCTTGTTGGAGAGGTTGTACAGCATGATGGTTAAGAGCTCAGGCTTTGGAGTCAAAGGATTTCAATAAAATATTGCTCCAATATCTATTATCTATGAGACTAGTTATTTAAAAACTACAAGCTTCAATTATTTCATCAATAAGTATAGATAATATAATTTATACTTCATGTCTAAGATTCCTACTGAAAGTAGAAAAGAAAGGAGGAAAAAACAAGAATAGCTAGATAGGATTACGGAAAGATGGTTCTCATGAGTAAATGATATCACTGGGTTGTGAATTAAGGGGAAAATTAAGATCAATGAGTTATTACAAAAGAGTTGGTTAAGTAAGAAGTATTAAAACCTTGATCCAGAGGTCAAGAGAGGTGCATGGGCTGTAATTTCTAATGTGCTCTGAAATGAATACATGTGTTGGTCAGCTTTCCATCACTATTACAGAATACTTGAGATGATAAACTTACAAAGATAAAAGGTTGATTTGGCTCACAATTTTGGAGTTTACAGTCTATAATCAGTTGGCCCTGTTGCTTTTGGTCTTTGGTGAGTCAGCATGTCATGGCATGAGTGTGCAGTAACCAAAACCACTCGTCTCTTAACCAGGAAACGAGGAAGAGTGAGGAAGGGATCAGGATCCACAATCCTCTTCAAGGGTACACCCTCCAAAATATAAATGCCTCCCACTAGGTCCCACTTCTTAAAGATTTCACCACCTCCCAATAGTGCCATGCTGAGAACTAAATCTTTAACATATAGACTTTTGAGGGACATTTAAGATCCAAACTATAGCATCATATAACCTTGCCTGTGGGACTCTGGGGAAAAGGTGTAACTGGAAGTGTTGTAGAGCCCACTGTGCAACCCAGCTTTCCCCTTATGCAGTCCTTCTTGCTCCTTTCATTGGCACTGTGTGGTGTTGGAAATATTGGGACAGAAGGAGATTCTTCCTAATGGCCGCATCTCCTGGTGCTTTCTGGGCTCTGTTTAGCCAGTTTGAAGGATATCTCCCACACATCCATTCCCACAAGTGTCCAAGGAGATAATATTTGGGGCATAGGCAGGAACCATTTCTTTTAGTACCTTCATCCCTTTGAACATGTGTGCATGCTCACACATGCACACACACACATAGGTGCAATAGTTATAAATACTTGTTTTCCCAAAAATCTAGTTAATGCCTTGTGTGTGAAAACAACCAGAAACCAATGACATATTCAAGTCTGGAAGTCTCAATTTGCAGATTGGCTTCCAAAAGAATGTTTCAGTTTGGATGGTTAGAAAATTTCACTGAAATATTTCTTAGTAGTAACATTCTTAATGGTGGTTTTGTCCCCATAAAAGCCTTTATCACTCAGTGTGGTTGAAATATTGCATCTTCACAATAAAATATAAAGTTATATTCCTTTGGTATTCATAAAACAAGATACCAGATGCTAATATTGAATGTGATCAAGGTTTTTAGTTTTGTCTTGACTATTGATAGTTGACAAGAAAACTTATTAGAGGAAGAAAAGAAAGTTGAAAGATGGAGAATTTTATAGTCTCTGGGCACCAATAGATATCATTAAATACTTCCGTTTTCTTGAAGCAGAGCCCAAGAATTACTCATCTCAACCTTGATTAAGGTTGTTTTGGCTCACATTTAGACCATAGAGAGTGGGAGAAAAAAGCGAGAGAGGAAAAAGCAAGGAGGAAGAAGGCATGTTGAAAGATGAATTTATAAATGTGAAATGTATTGTTTGATGTCAAATTCACTGACCATAAATGGAAAGAAAGCAGCACAAAAGGGAATTTTTATAAATAATATCAGGCCAGGCAAATATTTATGCTAGCTTTGTTCTTGATTGCTGTCTGGAGCTGCAGGTGAGGGACAAGAAGAGAATGTGAAGGAGATTTCAGAGTGGTCTCACACACACACACAAAAGATATGCTTTGGGGGAGAATCAAAACTAAATTATGCATGTATAAGTCTTTGGAGAGCCAGATGTTTCTAGTCCAGGGAGTGACTGTATTTGCCACATCTGTAATAACCATTCATCAAATGACCATAAAATTGAATGCTTTTGCAATCTCTAATTCTGTTATCATTCTCACAGTCTACAGTTTGACATTGAAATTGCCAGAAAATGAGTTCTGGGTTTGAGTTACATTCTCCCATCCTTCCTCTGGGACGGTGTGTTCCATGACTCCATGCATATATAAGAGTGACCTTTTCCCAGGCATCACAGATCCTCTTGATCCACCCCAAAATCTATCCCTAATTGAGTTATGAGTCCTCACACTCTTGAGAAATCTGATTAAGTATATGCTGTCTCTCTACTGTGGTGGTAGGAAAAAAAGGGAAGAACTTTGTGAATGGAGATATTTCTCTCAGCTAGACATAGCAATTTAATAGAAATGGTTATCAGATGAGTCATCCTTGACTCATCCTCTATGAATGGAAAATGAAGCTGTGCAATGAAATTTCTAGCCTTTGTTCTCAAGCCTGGAACATGTCTCCAGTGATAGGTTGTTGCCTAGGAAATCAAGATTATAAAAGTCAAGTTCTTGAATAATAGAAGTACTTCTCAAGGTGAAGTGATCCATAGTGTATGTCCTCAAGTCCAAGAACAAAGTTAGGCATACAGAAGAAGCTCAATAAATATTTTTGAATGAGCTAACTTGTAAATGAATAGGTTGATAAAGAAGAAAGAAGAGCTGAGGATTACTCTTAATTTTCTGGCTTGGGGGACAGTGTTGGCTTGTAGCAGTATTAACTAATAGGATTTAAGAGGAGCTCTTAAAGTTTGGCTGTAGATAAACGTATGCAATGAGCTCAGTTTTGTACCTGTGAAGTTGAAGGATCTGTGGGACATCCTTATATATCCGGGTGTGTATTGTGGAGAGTGTGTATTAAGAAAATTAAAATTAAAAGGATCTTGCATATGTAAATGGAAGTTTACCAGTAATAATTATTTTTCCTTTCCTTCTACTCAATTTTCTTTTTTTTCCAGCTTTTTGACTTTGCTTTCACAAATATTTCTAGGTTGTTCATCATTTGCAGAACTTTGCACTGAGCACTGAATATACATGAAAAAGAACAGTTCTGATTCATTCATTTAGCAAAGTTTTATTGATTTCTTACTATAGGCCAGGCATTGCCCTAGTTGTTACAGTAAGAGCAGTCATATTCAAATGGACATAGTAGCTTCTCAGAAAGAATCTAAAATCACTTAAATTCCAAGACACAAATCATAAAACAAATAAACTACTGTTCAAGACAAAGGATCATTCCCCTCATACATGTCAAATGATTATTCCAAAATCAAATCTGAGATTTACTAAAATCAGATAAAGATTTCCTCTTTAGCGAGAGTCAATTGGGTCATTCAATTCCAATCCTTCTTGCCATGTTGAGCTTTTAAGAATATATATTTTGACGTGTGAAAAGAGTAACTTTATCCATAGCATAGATGGTGGGGGAAAAAAAAACCATGAAGTTTCCAAAAAATCTAAATATGAAGAGGGGAATGAAGATTTTGAAAGGGTCCCTTAGTAATGGAAACGCTAATGACTACTGGAGTCCATTACTTTAATTGCAATGTTTTTGCAAACCTGAGTAATACATGATCTCATTCAATCCATCAAGTAGTGCTTTATAAATCCAAGAGAGTGAAATTTTAAAAACAACAAAATGAATTCAGTTATTTTGTTTTATTGTGAAATCTTAAAGTCATAATTCAGCAAGCATTTTTTAAAATCTTAAAAGGAATTTTAATTAAAACTACAATGCATACCCAGCACAATATTAGAAAAACTTATATAAAAAATCTGGAAATATCAAAAAGTGGCAAGGATGTAGAGCAACTGGGATTGTCATATATTTCCATTGAGAGCAAAAATTGGAGTAAACAGTTCAAAAATTATATTATGGTTTTTTATAAAGTTAAGGATAACTGCCCTATGATTCCTGGCAACCTGGCCAACAGAAATGAATGATGATTTTCATCAAATGGCATCTACAATAATGTGTACAACAGAATTGTATGTGATATTTCAAACAAGAAACAATCCAAGTACCAATCGATAATAGACTATCCAGGCATGATGACACATGCCCATAATCCTAGCAACTCGGGAGACTAAGACAAGAGGATCACAAGTTCAAAGCCAGTCTCAGCAACTTAGCAAGACATCTGTAAAAAAGAGGGGACCATCAGGGCTGGAGATGGAAATGTGGCTCTGTGGTTAATGCCCTTGGGTTAAATCCCCAGTACCCCTCACCAAAAAGAAAAAGACTAAATAAACAAATTAGAATATCTTCATTGTATAACATACCATTACATACTGCTACTAACACAATACAGCTCCATGTAACACGACAGATGAACGTTTAGTTTTAAAAAAGCCAATACATTCTTCATATTTCCATGGATATGAAGTTCAAATCCAAGCAAAATTTATTGATGATAATAGAAGTCAGAATAGTGGTTACCTTTGCAAGACATTGACTGAGATTTGAATGTACCTTTTGGGGTGCTGCAAATGTTCTATATTTTGATCTGGTTAATGGACTACAGGTATATATACTCAGAAAAATTCACTGAGCTTCACATTTAGATTTTGTGAATTTTACATCATTATGTTATTCCTTGTTTTGGAAAATATAAAATAAATAAAACAAATGTAATTGGGTTTATTGTATCTCCACTGAACACCAACACAGGAGGTGACTGACAGGGATCCATCTGAGGCGTCCCTGAAGACCTTCTCACCCTGCCACAGAATTGGCTGTTGTTCCGTCAGTCACAAAACTCCACGGAACACACAAGGTTCAAGGCATACAGCGGGCACTATGTGGTGTGGACCCTCCATGGAGCTCTTCTTTGTTTTACATTTGATGCTCACATCAACCCTGGCCTGGTATTCTCTGCTCCTTCTCTTCCTGTACCTCCCTCCACACACACCAATTATAGATGAGAACATTTTAGACCCAGGACATTCCACAATACAGAAGAAAGGCCACAAGGTAGTAGTTTTCTAAGCTACAACCTGGAATTCCCCTGGAATCATCTCTCCAAGCAAATAAGAGAAGTGAGAACTCTTCTTCAGTATGCCAGTGAAACACTCATGATTTACAAATAGATATGGCCTTTTCTTCCTGTCAACACACCTTAGCACAAGAGAGTAGACTCCATTGAGAATCTTTATTTTAAAAATCTCTGTTTAAAATCTCTTCAAGAATCTAAAGAGAAAAGTAGAGAATAACCCAATAGGCTATTCTGATCACTTTCAAAGTAGAAATTATTAAAAGTCATAAGATGCTATCAGGCAAATTTTAAAAGGAGCAAAATATATAAAATGAGACGATGAAATAATACAACTAGAAATAACCACAGATAATCCGAACCTATGGTAAGTGGCCAATAAAAGTAAATTTGTTAGGTGGTGGTTAGCAGTGGAATGCAAACCAATAACATGAGAGGGTCATGCATTTTCTTTAAATTGCTTTCAAGGCAAATGAATAATGGAGTAACTTGTAGAAAAATAACAGGTGTGCAAAGCCTGAGAATAAGCAGGTGGAAGCAAAGGGAACAAATTAAGAAATGCGTCAAGAAGGAATGATTGGTGGGGCTAACTCCTGACAGGGTCTCTTGGGGTCATTGTAGAGTTAGGGTTTATGGCCATAGGTTTCTCAATGTATTTCAGAAGAGAATATTCTGTTCTCTTCTCAGAGGCTACTCACTCTCTCTCTCTCGAGAGTGGGAGCCTTATTATTCTATAATAAAAATCGTTTGCTTGACTTTTCATGTCTGACTTTAAGTCTTCTTTCATCAGGACACAAGAACCAAGGTTTTCCTCACTCTCCTGGAACAATTTGAAGTCAATGACCTACCTGCAGTGTCCAGGCACGTGTGTCAAGAGAGGCAGAGAATGGGATGATAGGTGGTCAGGGAAAGTGAGTGGATGGGGCAATGATACCACATGGATCATCTAGGGACTTGCTCTCTTGTTTGAATAACCTGGACATTTTGTAAAGACTACAAGTGTGAGCACTGTATACAGAAAAGTGACAATGTTCCTCTCCCATGTAAGGAGGGTGGTAGAACTGGGCCTCCATCCTGAATATATCAGAACTTCTTTGGCCCAGATAAGTCAGCCTCATTCTGTGGTCATGTGGTCCCAGGGTTGTGCTGAAGGCTGTGTTTGAGGAATTTAGAAGCACTTTGCCTACCATTCCATATGAGACATGCTGTAGCTGCCAAAAAGCATTGTCCACCTTAGTCTCAGTAGGTGTGCCATGTTGGTTGGTACAAGGCAGAGCACCTGTGGTAGTTCCAATGAGGTCTGATTGAAGGACCAAGCTTGCTATCATTCCATGCTTCCTCACAGCAGGTGGAAGCTTCAGGTATATGGCTTGGTTCCCATTGTCTGTTGTCTTCCCAGCATGCCAGCCTTCCATGAAGAAGGGAAGCAGGATCTAGGAGCAAACCAGAAAAGAAGAGATCTCCAGTTCCCACTGTTTCACCAGCCAGCTGGGAAGCATTCTCTGAACCTCAGCACCCTCATCTGTAACGAGGGAGTGTTACCAAGCACCAGCCTTTTAGGAGGATAAGATGAGAATGCTTACATGAAAATATCTATGTAAAGTTAAGCATTTTCTCAACTAAAAAATACAGACAAATGATTTGAACAAAACTTTCACAAAATAAAATATGTAAGTGACCAAAAAGCAAATGAAAAGATACTGACCATGATATTTCATCAACAAAATGCAAATTCATATCACAAATATCACCTCAAACTGATTAGAGTAACTAAAGTTAAGGACTGGACATGCCAAGTGTTGGTGAGAAGGCAGATAAACTAGAATATTGCTAGTGAGAGTGTAGGTGGCATAGCCACTTTGGAGAACTGTTTGGCAGTTTCTTTTAAAAGTTTAACTACAGCCTGGCATGGTGGCACATGCCTGTAATCCCAGCAGCTCAGGAGGCTGAGGCAGGGGGATTCACAAGTTCAAAGCCAGTATTAGCAACTTAGCAAGGGCCTTAGCAACTTAGTGAGACTCTGTCTCAAAATAAAAAGGGCTGGGGATGTGGCTCAGTGGTTCAGTGCTTCTGGGTTCAATCCCTGGTATCACCTTTTTTTTGAATGATTCAGCAACTCAACTTGTGGCTATATATTCAAGAGAAATGAAAAATGAAAGCCTCCACAAAAATACTTGTACAGAAATGTTTTCTTCATAATAGTTCCATATTTTGAAACAACCCAAATGTCCATTATATAATAGAGTTATGCAACCATAAAAAGGAATCAATTTATGATACATCATGGATATATTTCAATACAATATGCTAAGAGAAAGACAGTGGTGCATATTAAGTGTATATTAGGTGATCCCACTTATGTGAAATTTAAGAATAGACCTAACAAATGCAAATGCTAAAAATCTGCCTAAGAGTTGGTCTAGGGTAGAATGGGATAGACTAGAAAGATACAGAGCGGACTTTCAGAGTAAGGGAGTGTTCTACATCTTGCTTTGGGTGTTTGGTTGCATAGGTTTTATTCATTTGTCAAAACGTCTCCAACTCTACATTTTAAATCTGTACATTTAAATATGTAAATTGTATGCTTTTTAAAAATTGTAAGTTTTTTTAATTATAGACTCAAAGACATTTAAATGTTTAAAAAGTATAGAAAATATGGACATATTACAGAAATTATAAAGAAGAAAAATTCCTCCAGAGACAACTACTATTAACTATACTAATTATGTCCTTCTGGTAATTTTCTACATGTACATTCTTTTCTTTGATGAATCAGATTTTTAAAGGTAACTTTTATTTACAGAGGAAGATACCAAAATCCAGGTGGAGAAACAAATCAAGGTAAGTCCTCAAACTAGGTGAGACTCAAGGCCCAGTTTTTCAAACTCTAATTCTATAGTAAAATAAAGAATTATCTTGTTTATAGCCAGGCACAGTGGCACACGCCTGTAATCCCAGCACTTTGGGAGGCTGAGATAGCAGAATTACGAGTTCAAAGCCAGCCTCAGCAAAGCCTAAGCACTAAGCTAAGCAACTCAGTGAGACCCTGTCTTTACATGAAACACCAAAAAAAAAAAAATAGGTCTGGGATGTGACTCAGTGGTTGCGAACCCCTGAGTTCAATCCCCGGTACCAAAAAAATTTTTTTAAAAAGAATTATCTTATTTATAATAATTTATATATTGGTATATATTAATTTATGTATGATAAAAATATATCTCTGGTCCCTGGCATGAGTTTCAAAGACTCTTGGAATTGTATGGGTCCTTAAATTGTATCATGATGAGAGTTAGTCACCAGAAACACTGAACATGTGCTTAGAGGGTTGGGACTATCAGTTACCAAGAGCAACCATAGTGAAGAATAGAACTATGAGGCTTGTCAGCTGCCTTGACCTCTGCAGGGGACAGAGGGGCTTATAATCCTAGGATGTCTATGACACAAAAATGTCTATGAGGCTGTAGTGGAAACCTCTCTTTTGTCTTCAGAATTATGGTCTCTGCCATTGTGCTCATTCAGGCTCAGAATTATTTCTCTTCATTTATAGTCCCCATTACTGAAGGTTACTGATTTGGCCAGCTTTACATCTCTGTGACCAACATACCTGTCAAGAACAACTTAAAGGAAGAAAAGTTTATTTTAGCTCGTTGTTTCTAGGTCCTGTCCAGGGTTGGCTGGCTCTTGCTCAGGGCCTGAAGTGAGGCAGCTGGGAAGCACAGCCATGCCCCCAGTGACCTGCTTCCTCCAGGCTTCCTCCAGGCACACCTTATCTGCCTACATTACCACCCTGTTAGTCCATATCAGTGGATTAATCCACTGAGGTTACACCTCTTGTAATCTAATCATTTCACCTCTGAACATTTTTGCATTCAAACACATGAGCTTTTAGGAGCTACCTCATATTTAAACCAAAGCAGTTACTTTGTGCCAAACAGTGGTGAACATTGTACTCCTCATGCAATCCTAAAAGCCATCCTGTGGAATACATGCTTTTATTATCTTCACTTTCTAAGTGGGGGAACAAGTTGAAGTCCACCCAGCTAACTGGACTGGAAATAGTACTCCTGGGACTGTAGTCAGAACTGTCCAAAGGTGGAGTCTATGCATGCCCCTCATGTGCCAAATCCTTGATTTACTCAGGGTGATATAATTAAGCTCTTGTGAGCACACTCAGGAGGATTAGAGCTACTAGTTGGGAAGTGCAAGGAATAAATAATCCTTCTCTTTCAACATTCTTGTTTAGTCTGCACTTTACCACACTTAGTTTATTTTAGGAAGAAACATCAACATAATGCAGACAACATGAGATGGCTAACTGCAGGATAGCCATGTGTTGGCATATAGGTTCCTACTTGTCATTCAAATGTTTGCAAGGGCACAGAAGAATGAGATACCATTTAAGATTCCATAGTTGGGGTCAATCGTGTCCCTTAGAGGGATCAGGGGACACTGCCAAGAAAGAGGAGCTGTTCAGACTCTCAGACCTCTGGATTTTCCTAGTTGTGGTAGCAGTTGAGTTGAGCAGGGTTTTGTGTCACAGGAAAGGGACTAGTACCTAGAAGTAGCCACTCCCAAACCAGGGAACCTCAGAGGTGACAGACCAAGGCCTACTGCATGTCAATAGGTTGGTAGATAGCTCATAGACTGCCTTGACAACAGGAAGCCAGGGGAAAACAGTGATGGGAAGAAGGGAACACCTACTGGATCTCCTGGAACCATGCTGGGGAGTGTCCTGGTCAGTGGCTATTGGGTCAGCAAAGACCTGACATTCAGGCTCAGTTCCCTCAGTCATGGGAGCTTAATATGATGCTCAAATCCACATTTGCAGATAGGGAACTGTAGAGAGAATTGAAGTGAGAAAAATGTTTTTGCAAAAATAGAAAAAGTAATCCTAAAATTTATATGGAACCACAAAAAAACTTTGGAGAGCTAAAGCTATTGAGTAAGATGAACAAAGCTGGAGACCTCACCCTATCTGATTGAAAAATACACTACAAACCGGGCGCAGTGGTGCACGCCTGTAATCCCAGTGGCTCAGGAGGCTGAGGCAGGAGGATCGCAAGTTCAAAGCCAGCCTCAGCAAAAGCAAGGTGCTAAACAACTCAGTGAGACTCTGTCTCTAAATAAAATACAAAATATGGCTGGGGATGTGGCTCAGTGGTTGTGTGTCCCTGAGTTCAATTCCTGGTTCAAAAAAAAAAAACTACAAATCTACAATAACCAAAACAGCATGATTCTATCATAAAATACATGTACAAATGAATGAAGCAGAATAGAAAGCCCAGAGATAAACCCATACATTTAGACTCAATTAATCTTTGACAAAGTTGCCAAGAATAAACAATGAGGAAAGAGTTCCTTCAACAATGCTTGGGAAACTGGATATCCTCAAGAAGAAAAATGAAATTGGACCCTTATCTAACACCATACACAAAATCAACTCAAAATGAATTAAATACCTGAAACTATAAAACTCCTGGAATAAAACACAATTGAGAGCTTTTTGTCATTGGTCTGGACAGTGAAGTTTTTGAAACCCAAAAACTCAGGCAATAAAATCCAAAATAAACAAGTGGGATTACAGCAAACTAAAAAAGCTTCTGCACAGAAAAAGAACCCTCATAGTGAAGAGACAACTCATGGGATGGAAGAAAATATTGATAAACTACACACCTGTGTTAGCTTTCTGTTACTGTGACAAAATACCTGAGGCAATCAACTTAAAAGAAGGAAAGCTTTGTTCTATTTCAGAGGTTTCACTCCATAGTCACTTGGTTCTGTTGCTTCAGGCCTGTGATGGCATAGTACATCACGGTGGGAGTGCATGGTGGAGGAAGCTGGTTCACCTAATGGCAATTGGGAAGTAAAGAGAAAACTAGGAAGGAGCCAGGTCTCAACAGTCCCTCAAGGGTAGATACTCAGTGACCTAACTTCCTTGCACTAGGTCCCACTTCCTAAAGATTCACCACTTCTCATAGTGCTACAGGCTGCCACCAAGCTTTTAGCATATGGGCCTTTGGGATACATTCAAGATGTGTGCTGTAGCAACTTCGGATAAGGAATTGTATTAAAATGTAGACGAAATTTAAACAATGAAATCAAAAGTTATCAAATAACCTGATTCTGGTCAAAGGACCTGAAGAGACATTTCTCAAAAGAAAACATATACTTAGTCCATAGGTATATAAAAAAATGCTACCATTATTAATTATCATGGAAATACAAATCAAAACCACAATGAGATAATTCCATACCTGTTAGAATGGCTTTTATCAAAAAGACAAAAATAACAATTGTTAGTGAGGATGTGGGGAAAAGAGAATTTTACACTGTTGGTTAGAATATAAATTAGTTATGGAAAACTGAATGGAAGTTCCTCAAAAAGTTAAAGCAGCCTATCATATGATCCAGCAAGCCCCCTCTGGATATATATCCAAAGAAAGTTAAATCAGTACCTGAATAGACATCTATGCTCTTGTTCTTAGTGCACCAATATTCACAACAGACAAGGTATAAAATCAACCTAAGTGTCCATCAATGAATGAAAAGACATAGAAAATATCACACATGAACACATGCATGTATGTATATACCCACAAGAATATTATTCAGTCTTTGCAAAGAAGGCAATGTTGCCATTCATGAAAACATGGATGAGCCTGGAGGACATTAAGCTAAAGTAATCAGGCATAGAAAGGCATGTTTTGAATGATCTTATATGTAGAATCTAAAAAGTCAAACTCATATAGGCGGAGAGTAGAATAGTGGTTGCCAGCTGCTTGAGGTGGGTAGGGGAATGGGGAGGTGCCGGTCAGAGGTACAAAGTTTCAAGTTACATAGGATGAAAAATGCCTGGAGATCTACTGCATAGCAGTGGTGACTGTAGTGAATATTATTATAATCCCAGCAGCTTGGAAGGTTGAGACAGGAGAATCACAAGTTCAAAGCCAGCCTTAGCAACTTAGTGAGGCCCTAAGCAACCAAGACTCTATTTCAAAAACTAACTTTCCTATCCTTGTATATGAATACATGACCAGGGTAACTTCACATCACATACAACCACAAGAATAGGATCCTAATTAGAATAAGTTATACTCCATGTGGTACAATGTGCCCAAATATACTCTACTGTCATATATATCTAAAAAGAAAAAATAATAACAAAATAATAATAATAATAATAATATTGTATTTTATACCTGAAATTTGCTTAAAGAGTGCATCTTAAGTGTTTTCACACACATAGAAACAAATGTGAAATTGGTAACTATGCAGATAACATACATATTAATTATCTTACCCATGGTAATTTTTTCATGGTGTAAATGTGTAACTTAACATCACACTGTAAATATATACAATTTTATATACAATATATCTTAAATATATACAATTTTACCTAAAAAGGAGAGAAAAATGTTTTTACTCATATATTTATTCATTTAAAAATTTTTTTAGTTGTAAATGTACACAATATCTTTATTTATTTATTTTTATGTGGTGCTGAGGATCAAACCCAGTGCCTCACATGTGCTAGGCAAACACTCTACCACTGACCTACAATTCCTGCCCTATTTATTCATTTTAAATTGATGCTTTATAAATATACATAAGGGTAGAATTCACTGTGGTATATTTATACTTGTGTATAGCTGAATTTTATCAAAGTCATTCTGCATTTCTTCCCCTTTGCCCTCTCTCCTCTCTCCTGCTGAAGCTCCTTCTTCTACTCCATCAATCTTCCCTATCTTTATAGTTATTACGAACACCCCCTTTTATCCCCTTAGTTTGCTCTAGCTTCTGTATATAAGAGAAAATTCCACCCTTGATTTTCTGAGTCTGGCTTATTTTGCTTAGCATGGTGTTCTCGTGTTCCATAAGTTGAAGGTAATTTTTTAGATACAATTTTTAAACTTATTTTTCAGAATTCACTAAAACAGTATAAAAGAAATTTAAGTAGTCAAACCTTCAAAGCATGTTTTAAAGTTTGTAGCATTTATACTGATCAGGCTATTAAAGTTTAAAATGCCACTAAGATTTTGGAGGCACCCTTCATAAACCTGACCATGCCTCTCCTCCAAATGCTCTTCAGTGCCCCCCAAATCTGCTCCCCAGGGACAGGGCAGTCATTGCTGCCAAGGAGGGCACATCAGGATCCACAGGATCTGCCCTCTAACAGCATCTCCAACCCCACCTCCCACCATTCCACACCTCTTTCCTTTCTCAATAAATTCTGAACCTTTATTGGATCTGGATCTTTGCCAGTGATGTGTTCTTGAACTAAAGTATAAGCTCCCAGATCATTTCACCACCTTCACTGCTAGTTTCAATTCATTCAATGCTTCCTTTCATTGAAACTTCCCTAAACACCAATCCTTTCTTCCTCCCTTCCCTCCCAGCTGTGTTCTCTCTTAACATCCTGTACTTACCTCCACCGTGGGCTTAAGGCACACTGTCACCGCCCTGAGATTCTCTCCACCGTGAGGAAGTTTCTGCTTCTCCTCTGTGAGATCTTGAGGAAAAGGTTCAGCCATGAGAGTGTAAGTGAATAAGTAAAGGGCGGGGGAAAGAGTCCTGGATTCAAGAAGCAAACATCAAGGGTCTTAACAGCAATTGCTGTTAAGTATGTTTCAGAATGGAGTTGACCAGCAGGGTTTCTTGTCACTGTTCTTCTCTTTACTAGCTGTGACTTTATGCAAATCCTTCACTTCTCAGTGTCTTTCTTATCTCTTCAATGATACAATGTCTAAACCATGATGGCATTATAAATTTGGAGCTACAGCCAAACCAAATTAAGAATATGAACATACTTTCACAACTGTGTTCTACTCTTCCAAGAGGTTATTATTACAAGTTGCTGAATCTCAGTATAAAAACTGAAAACAGAAAGGGCTTGGAGATATAAAGCTGGAATCCTTCATTTTATCAATAAAGAATTCACATCCACCTGTGCAGAGACTTACACAAGATCACACACTGAGGCTGACTTAGAGCCTTCTCCAGCCTGGGGCCCCTGGCTCATTCTGGGGCCTCTGGCACTTTTCAATGCCTCATAACTTGCAACTCTCTCCTCCCTCAAATTGGAGAACAGCCATTTTTAAGTGCCCTGGATCTCGGTTGATTGAAAACCTAACATCCTGCAAGCCTAGACCAGATCCCTGGGTGCCAGGCACTTGTTCATAAGAATATTCAATGTGCCATGAGGCACATGTGAACACAAAACTCATTAAAGTTTCTGCTCAAACCAGACCTCAAGAAAAGTGAAGCTGGGCTCTTTTAGGGATATTGTCTTTCAGGGATTAAGTTACCATGGCGAGCGGGCTGTACTGCCTTGGCTCACAAACCGTTCTTCTGCAAGGTCTTTTGCAGGACAATTGCTCCATAAAATTGAGCTGTTTAATTTTGGATGAAGGGGTAGAAAGATTACATAGAAAAAATGCCAGAAGAAGAAAGAAACTCATAACTGAGTTTTCCAGAGGACCAGATTTAAATCTTCTGAGGGTATTATGTTACTTCAATGCTTGAAGACTCTTTCCGTAAGGCAGGTTGGTGGTGGCTGGCACACTCCATGGGGAAGCATGTGTGGCATTTCATCAGAGCTGAAGCAGAGAACTTGGATCAGGAAATTAGATGTTTCTTTGCCCACCTAACAGTGACTAGACTCACAGTTTTGGTTCAGCTGTGTCCCAGAATTTTATCCAACCGTGGAATTCCTTGGAGCTGAAAATCAAACTGTCAAAATGTCTTTTCCAAGCATCTGCTCTATCTAGTCCTGTGTCAGATGATGACAGAAACATTATCATTGTCTCCATTCACACATTCTCCTGTGCCAGTCATCCCTCTGGGCACTTGGCATATATTTGCTTATATTATAATGATACATTGATACAAATATTATTGTTCTCATATTACAGATAAGGAAAGCTAGCATCTCAAAACCAAACAATTTGCAGTTGTTTAATAGGTGTTTTTTTTGTATCTGAATTAGTGTTTTCTATGTTGTAGCATGCACCAGGGCTTCATTCCTTATTATTGCCAAAGAATATTCAATTGTATGAACATGCCTTGTTTTCAAAATCCATTCATCAGTTAATGAATATTTGGGTTATTTCTACTGTTTTTTTTTTTTTTTTTTTAATAATCCCGCTATGAACATTAACACACAGATTTTGTGTGGACATGTTTTCTTTTTTTTTCTTTTTCTTTTATTTTGGTACCAGGGCTTGAACTCAGGAACACTCGACCATTGAGCCACATCCCCAGCCCTATTTTGTGTTTTATTTAAAGACAGGTTCTCACTGAATTGCTTAGCACCTCACCATTGCTGAAGCTGGCTTTGAACTCGCAATTCTCCTGTCTTAGCCTCCCAAAGTGCTAGGATTACAAGTGGGCACACCGCACCCTGCTTGGACATATTTTTTTATTTCTTTTCTCTCCATACCATAGGCCATGTGATAAACATAATTCCATGTTTAACATTTTGAGAAAAACTTTTTTCAAAGTTACTACATCACTTTGTAATCTCACTATCAGTATGTTATGGCTTCAAAGTCTCCACATCTTCACTAATTTGTTATTGTCCTTTTTTAAAAACAATAATCAACCTGGTGGCTATGAAGAGATAGCACATTGTGATTTGGAATTGAATTTCTCTAACAGATAATAATATTGAACATTTTTTCATGTCCTTCCTAATCATTTGCAAATCTTCTTTGAAGAATTACCTATTCAACACCTTTCTCCACTTTTAAATTGGGCGAATTATCTTTTTATTGTTGAATTTAAGAGTTCTTCAAATATTTGGGATTCAAGTCATTTGTCACATAAAAGATTTACAAATATTTTCTGTTATTCTGTAGACAAATCAATAGATACAGAAAATACCAGTGATTTTTAAGGGGTAGCAGTGGATGGAGAGTGACTGCTAATGGGTGTAGGGTTTCTTTCTGTAGTAGTGAGAAAGTTCAAAGGTTAGTGATGAAAGTTGCCAACTCTGTAAATCAACTAAAAACATTTAATTATATATTTTAATGTGGTGAATTTTATGAAATGGG
This sequence comes from Xerus rutilus, assembly GCA_028644305.1. Taxonomy (NCBI): domain Eukaryota; kingdom Metazoa; phylum Chordata; class Mammalia; order Rodentia; family Sciuridae; genus Xerus; species Xerus rutilus. The sequence goes on along the minus strand of CM053401.1, from coordinate 151,981,529 downwards.
AATTATGTTCAATAAAGACATTATATTTTTTTAATTGAACAAATGAGACTGGGATTGAAATTTAAGTCCATAAACTCCAAAGTCTGATTATGTTACAACAGTGCTATAGTTTAGATTTTGAATGTCCTTCAAAGGTCAATGTGTTGAAGGCTTGGTCCCCAACCTGTGGCACTATGAGGAAGTGATAAAACCTTTTAGAGGTTGGGCCTAGTGGAAGAAAGTTGCGTCATTGAGGGTGTGCCTTTGAAGGGTACATTGGGACCCTGGACCCTCCTATCTCTCTCTCCCTCCTATCATATCTCACCTGGATATGTTGAACCATCCTTGAAGCCCACAGATAACTCCCACATTATTATGGTATATGATTTTCTCACTGAAATGTTGCTTGCATTCAGTTTGAGTGTTTTAAGGATGGTTTTCCCATGTATATGTACTATGTTCATCTGTGATATTAACCTATAATTTCTTGTGGATTTTTTTCTAGCTTTAGTCTCCAGGTGATGCTGGTCTCATAAAATGAGGTTGAGAGTATTTTATTTTTTGAAAGAGTTTAAGAAGTTTTGATGTTAGTTCTTCTTTGAAGGTTTGGTAGAATTTACCAGTGAAACTGTTGGACCCTGTGCTTTTTCTTGGATACTTCTCGTATTTGTCATTACTTAAATTGTAGATTTCCTAATGTATTCTTTATATTTATTTTCCCATGATGTGAGCAGCCTCATCTGTCAAGTGCCCCTGCCATGATGTACTGCCTTGCCACAAGTCCAAAATTAATGGGGCCAATTGGCTATGGAATGGAACCACTACGACTGTAGTGGTTCTAGATTTTCCTCTTTATAAGTTGTTGATCTTGGGTGTTTTGTCATCACAATGACAGAAAACTGACTAACACAACAGGTATGGGAACATGGGACAGTGTTGGACAGAAGAACAGAAAAGAGAGTAGGTAGACTATACAGACATCAAGCTGCTTGCAAAACTAATTGTGGTGATGGCTCAAGATGCATTTACACATGTAATCTCCTTCCTATTCAAAAAATTCTAAGAACTGACACAAAATATTATATTTAATAAAAAGAAACACAAAAAGATATGGGAAACTCAACATAAAGAATGTCATCAGGAAACCATACAATTTAAGTAATGACAAATGTAGGAAGTATCCAACAAAGAGCATAGAGTCAAATGGCTTCACAAGTGAATGCTACCATTTAAAGAAGAATATGAAAACTTCTTAAACTCTTCTAAAAATTAGAAGAAGAGGGAATACCCTCAACTTCATTTTATGAGACCAGCATCATACTGATACTAAAGAAAAAGATAACACAAGAAAACTATAGATTAATATCACAGATGAACATAGTACATATACATACAAAAACCATTCATAAAATATCAGCAAACTGAATGCACCAGTACAGTAAAAAGATCATTCACTATGACCATGTGGGATTTATCTCGGGAATTCAAGGTTGGTTCAACATATAAAAATCAATTGAGGGGCTGGGATCATGGCTCAGTCGTACAGCGCTTGCCTCATATGCGTGAGGCACTGGGTTCGAGCCTCCGCACCACATACAAAATACATAAATAAAATAAAAGTTTAAAATAAAAAATAAAAAAATAAAAATAAAAATCAATTGATATGATACATCACAGAATGAAAGAAAAACAAGCATGATCATCTCAATAGATGCAGAAATAAATATGTGACAAACTGATCATCCTGTCATGATAAAAATCTCTAAAAAAATATCTACAGAAGGTATAAACACATATATAAAAAACCTACATCTAGCATTATAAAGAACAAGGGAAAACTGAAAGCTTTTCCTCTAAGATCCAGAAAGGCAATCGATGCCCATTCTTACCACTGTTATTAAACAGTAATGGAAATCCTAGCCAGAGCAACCAGACAAGCAAAAGAATTGAAATGTATTCAAATTAAGAAAGAAGTGAAAAATATCTCTGCTGGAAAATTAACTTGATCATGTAAGTAGAAAACCCCAGAGATTTCACTCACATACACACACACCTGTTAGTAGTAATAAGTGAATTCAGTGAAGTTGCAGTATAAAAAATTAACATACAACATCCATGGCACTTCTATACACCAACAACAAACTATCTAAAAAGGAAATTAATAAAAACAATCCCACTTACATTAACAGGAACAATAACAAATGAAATCCTTAGGAATTAACTTAAACAAAAAATCAACCACACATCGAAAATTACAAAATATATTGGCAAAGGAAATCTAAAAAGACATGAAAAAGTATATAGACATCCCATGTTCATGATTGGAAGAACTAATATTGTCAAAATGCCCTTATTATCCAAAGCTATCTACAGATTCATGCAATTCCTATCAAAATTTCAAAGTCAGTTTTTGCAAAAATAGAGAAAAAAATCCTAAAATTTGTATGGAATCAAAAAAGACTTTGAATAGCCAAAGAAATCTTGAGTAAATAGAGCAAACCTGAAGGCATCATACTACTTAATTTCAGAATATACTACAAAAAAAGTCTGAGAAACTGTGACAGTCTAGCAGATCCTAATATGGTATCCCATATGGTGTTCTGGGCCAGAAAAAATAACACTGGGTAAAAACTAAGGAGATGTAAGGAAGTGGGGATGAAGTGTGAATTTTATTTAACAATAATATGTCAATACTAACATGTTGACAATAGAAGAAAGAGGATGTTTTAATCCTGTATATCTAAAGCTATTGTAAAACTCAAAATTTATTTCAAAAGCAATTATATTAGTGACAAAAAATAAATATTATGAACATCACTTTAAAATGTTATTACATGCACATATACACTATATATGTATGTATTTTTAAAAATCTGTGTATATAAAAACCAAGGCAATATGTATATTTAAATAATAATTAGTACATTAATATCAGCATTTAAATAAATCTATAATCACTCAATAATTGTAAAAATTAGAAAAAGAATTTTTAAGATGCATCTGCATAACTAAGGCCAGATGTTAGAGTTCATAAAAATTTTAATGATAATGGAATTTAATAGATTCCATGAGAGATATTTTAGCAAGAAATAAAAAATTGAGCATACACAGCTTACTTAAAATTAAATGTACAGGGGCTGGGATTGTGGCTCAGTGGCAGAGTGCTTGCCTCACATGTGAGGCCCCGGGTTTGAACCTCAGCACCACGTTAAAAAAATAAACAAAATAAAGATATTGTGTTCATCTATAAATAAAAAATATTTTTTAAAAATTAAATGTACATTTTAAATTTAAATGCATAATTGTTATTATACTTAGAATATTTCCCTTTATTTACAAACTAACTTATGGGTTTAATAGGTGTGAGAACCATCTCACTGAGGTTTTGATTAGCATTTCCCTGATAATTAGTAATATTGAACACCTTTTCACATGCTCGTTGACCATTTGTAGATTTTCTTAGAAGAAATACCTACTCAAGTCCTTTGCCCATTTTTTAAAAAGGCGGTTATTTGTTTTTGTGATGATCTGTAGGAGTTTCTTAAATATTTTGAAAATTGGTCCCTTATCAGGTGTATGGTTTGCACATACTTTCTCTCATTCTGTAGGTTGTCTTGTCACTCTCTTTCTCCCTTGGCTGTGCAGAAGCATTTTAGTTTGATATAATCTTACATGTCTATTTTTGCTTTGATTGCCCATGATTTGGGTGCCATTCCCATAAAACCATTGTTAACGCCAATATCATGAAACTTTTCCCATATACTTTCTTACAGAAATTTGAAAGTTTCAGGTATTATGTTTAAATCTTTAATCCATTTTTAATTGATTTTTGTGTGTGGTGTAAGATAGGGATCCAATTTTGTCCTTTTGCAGTGGATATCCAGTTTTCCCAATATTTGAAGAAACTATCTTTTCCACATTATGCATTCTTGATGCCCTCATCAAAGATCAGTTGACCGAATACATGTGGGTTTATTTCTGGGCTCTCTATTCTGGTCCATTGGTCTGCCTTTGTTCCAGTATCATACTATTTTAATTGTTGTAATTTTATAATATTTTTTTTTAAATAAGGAAGTCTGATGCCTCCATCTTTTTTCTTTCTCAAGATCTCTTTGCTCAGTGTTTTTCACTCTACTGTAAGGATTTTAGGATTGTTTTATTTATTTCAGCAAGAAATACTCTTGTAATTTTGGTGAGAAAGCATTGAATCGGCAGATTGGGGTAGTATGGGCAGTTTAACAATATTAAATCTTCCAATCCATGAACACGAGGTAGCCTTCCAGTTACTTGTACCTTCTTTATTTTTTTTTCCCATCAATATGTTGTAGTCAGTATACAAATCTTTCACCTCTTTTGTCAAGTGTATCCCTAAGGACTTTTTTCCTTTATGTTATTATAAATGAAATTGTTTTCTAATTTCCTTTTCAAATAGTTTGTTGCTAATAGGTAGACACACTTGATTTTTGTATCCTGCAACTTTACTGAATTTATTTATTAGTTCTAACAGTTTTTTCTGTGCAGTCTTAAAGGCTTGCTATATATAAAGTCATATCATCTTCAAGCAGAAACAGTTTTACTTCTTCCTTTCAGTTTGATTTTTCTTTTTCTTGCCTACTTGATCTGGCTAAAACTTCAAGGATTATGTTAAATAAAGCAATAAGATTAAATACCCTTGGCTTATTTCTGATCTTAGAGAAAAATCTTTCAATGTTTCCTCATTAAGCTGTTAGCAAGTGAGTTTGCGTATATCTTTATTATATTAAGAAACATTCTCGCTGCACCTAGTTTGATGGTTTTTATCATGAAAGTGTCTTGAATGTTTCAAATGCTTTTTTCTGCATCTACTTGAAATGATTATGTAATTTTCATTCTTCCTTCTGTTGATGTGCTGTATGACATTTATTGCTTTGCATATGTTGAAACATGCTTTCACCTCAGGGATAAGTCCCACTTGATCATGCTGCATGATCTTTTGACCAGGCTGTTGAATTTGGATTACTAGTGTCTTGTTGAGGATTTTTACATCTATGCTCATAGGGTTATCAAATTGTAGTTTTCTTTTCTTGTGGTGTCTTTGTCAGGCTTTGGTATTGGAGTAATGTAGGCCTTGTAAAAATGAGTTTGGAAGTCTGCCCTCCTCCTCAGTTTTTTTGAAGAGTTTGGGAAGGATTGGAATTCATTCTATAAAGGTTGGTAGAATTCATCTGTGAAGACATTAATTCTTGAACTTTTCTTTGTCATTTGTTTTGGATTACTGATTCAATCTCATTACTCATTATTGATCTGTTTATATTTTCTTCATGATTCAGTTTTATCAGTTTGTGTATTTCTAGGAATTGCTCCATGTTTTTTAGGTTAACTAGTTTGTAGATGCAGAACTGTCCATAACCTTCTCTTATGAACCTTTTTATTTTTATGGCATCAGTCTCAATGTCTCTGCTTTCATTTCTAATTTTATCTTATCTGAGTCTCCTTTTTTTGTTGGTTGAATCAGCTAAAATGTTGCCAGTTTTGTTTATCTTTTCAAAAACCCAACTCTTAGTTTCATTGATTTTTTTCCAATGTTTTTCTAGTCTCTATTTCATTTATTTTATGGTCTAATCTTTATTATTTCCTTCTTTTATTAATTTTTGGCTTAGTTTATTCTTTCCCTAGTTCTTCAGATGTAAAGAGAAGTTGTTTATTGGAGATCTTTCTCTTACTGTAGGCATTTATCACCACAAACTCCCCTCTTACGACTGCTTGCATTGCATTCTATAAGCTTTGGCATGCATGCTCCGTTTTCACTTTCATTTCTAAGACATGTTCTGTTTTCTCTTTTGATTTCTCTGTGATCCATTGCATGTTCATGAATGAGTTGTTTAATTTCTATGTTTTTGTGAGTTTTCCAGTTTTTCTTCTGTTTCTAATTTCTAGTTCATAGCATTGTGGTCAGAGAAGATACTTAATATGATTTAAATCTCCTTAAGTTTGTAAAGAATTTTTGTTGTTTGTTTTAACATGTGGTCAGTTCTGAAGAATGTTGCATGTGTGCTTGAGAAGAATATGTATTCTGCTTTGGGTAGAATATTCTCTATATATGTGTCATGTCTATTTGGTCTATAGTGTGGTCCATTTCCTCATTGATCTTCTACCTGGATGTTCTACCCACTGTTGAATGTGGGTCCCTTTTTTAAAAAAATAATTTTGAGGTGTTGTAAAATGTATGCAGGATTTGTTTTAATCAGGTATGATAAGACATGTAGACACAGAGACAATTGTCATGAAGAATAAGTTTGCATTCACAGTTCCATAGAGGCACAGCACACCACATAGGATCACGAGCTGCAGCACCAGGGTCAGTCAGGAGGAGAGGGATTGAGAAAAAAAGCATGAGAAAGAACTTATGTTGTGGTTTCTGTGTAAAAAGATGCACCATGGGGTAAGCAGGCAAAGTTGGTGTAGGATTGGCTCATTTAAATAATTCAGCAGGCTTCAGGTTGTACAGGCTGCTTCTAGTTGTCTGATACCAGGCCTTGAGGGATGATGAAAGCAGGAAAATGATGCATTGGCATGTGAGAAATAAAGGGGGAGGGGCCTTGGATTGGCTTGTTTGTAAATGAAAGGAGCACTTGAGGTGAATCCTTTAC
>CM053401.1:151946824-151974421 GCA_028644305.1 Xerus rutilus | reverse complement strand
CAGGGGTGTAAGGGAGGAGGGGGCATGGGGACAGCAAGGGTGGTGGAATATGATGGACATCATAGCCCTAACTTTATGTATGACTGCATATATGTTGTGATTCTATACAACTTACAACTAGAGAATTGATATGTTATCCTCTATCTATGTACAATGAATCATTTACACTGTTAACATGTAAGCCTAAATAAAAAAAAAAGAAAGAAAGAAACAGGGGACTCCCTACATGATGTTATTCAGGGAATATCCTGATCCTAAAGTATTTCTCTTTGCCTGCCAAATTACCTGTCAACTCACCATTAGCACATCATTATTGATGCTCCCCATGAAACCCTTATTAACATGTAACCATTACCATGAAATTGAACACACAGAGCTATACCGCAGTATTAACACCTATATAAATGTCAGGAGTTGGTTGAGAGAGAGGTATGTGTTAAAAAGAGGGCAAGAGCCCAGAATATTGTAGGATATCTAAGTAGGAAACAAAAAGACTGCAAAACCAAACTATTCACCTACACAAACAGGCTCTGGGTTACTTCTGGATGCTTTTTAAACAGAAAGGTGAGTTGTGCTCTAATGAGGGGTACAGAAAAAATAAAGCATGGTAGCAAACACAATGAAAATGCTTCTTATCTTCCGGCAAGCTCTGGCTCTCAACTTCTCTCCCAGCAAATAAATGCAAGGCAGTATTAGAATACAAATGTCCTTTGATGCATCCCTTTCCAAGGGCAAGAGGACTGTAGAAATTCACATATTGATTGGGAGCATACTAATGCAATGAAAAATTCCAAGACAAGGCAATTTCTCAGTGTTTGCAAGGACTGGCAAGTCCATCAAGGTTATTGATGAAGAAATTAAACAGAATGCAATGCAACTTCCTCTAGCGTCAGCTCCCCCTTCAAAAATCTCAACAAGAAACACATCTCACATTGTAACAGTGTGTCCCAGCACACTGGTATATTTTGCTGGAAGGATGCTGACAGCATTCCAAGGGATTCTGTAGTGACAAGGAATCAGAAAACCTAGGTTCTAGTCTAGAACCTGATACTAGATTGCTTTGTGACCTAAAACAAGTCATTGCCCACTCTGGGTTTCCATTTCTTCAATGGTAAGGCAGAAATAATACTATTAATTTTACCTCCTGAAGAAAATGATCTTAACTTGAGGTCCATAGACTAATTTCAGGCTTTCTGGGGACCCCTTGAAATTGTAAGCAAATTTTTGTATTTGGGTTCATAAGCTTAGGATAATTTTCTATATCATAGTAAATTAAACAATCACATTCAGGAGGAAAAGGGTCCATGGGAGGATCAACTGATATAAGTTGATCATTAAGAATTGCTTTACAAACCCATGGTGAAAATAAGAATTTCTCATTCCAGTTTCCAAATAATAGCCAAGTTGCCACCTGCATTATTAGAACAATATTCATGAACTCCCTCCTGGGTCTTTCTGTCCAAATCGGTGTCCCAAACCTCAGTTTTTGCTGATTAAGGTTTTGTTTTGTTTTTTCCAGTTCAGATATCCAACCACCAAATGAGTTTAAGAATCAAGACTGGGTTTCCCCATTTCATGGACTCCTCACATGCCCAAGGATCTACACCACCGCTAAAGCAAGTTTCTGCTAAGCCATGAAGTCTCTTTTTACTACCTTTTCTTGGTCATTGTAGCTTCTCATCCACCTCTCCAAGGGAGGGTACACTTGCTACTGGAGAATTCTAAGCTGGTCTTTTGAGGGAGGTTGCTCTTGATGAGCAGTGATGATTTATTTCCCTTTACTGTCGGATCTGACATAATGAAAGCTGCCTCCCCAATTTGAGACAGAATGGACCTATTATAGTTTCTTTCTTTTCAGTAAGATGGAAACTGAAGCACAGAGAATTTAGTAACTTGCCTGTGAGCTCACATCCTCTTGACATGTGTGTGGAAAATTGGCATTTTATGCCCCATTATGGGGATGCACATTGCAAAGGGCAATTGGGCCTTAGCTGCCAACAAAACAAATATTCATACATTTGACCCAACAATCCCACACAGTAAATATATCTTATAGATATAATTACTGATAGGATAATGATCAATGTGCAAGATACTCACTTGAAATTGTTTTCAGAGGAAAGGTCTAAAAACTCACAGATGTTGAGAAAAGTTAGAATGGCTGCTCAGGATTGTGTAAAAACTGTATGGTAAAAAAAACCCAGGTATAAAACTGTCTGTGCAGCTGGAGAATACAGAGGAAACCCCACCAGAAGCATCTTTCCTGTGTGACCTCAGGGCTCAGTGTCTGGGTCCCTGTTCTCTCCAGTATCTCCATGGAAAGGAAGCCCTGGGAGGAGACCTACCTGGTTGTGGACTCTAATCCATTAGATATGGTGGATGCTACTCCAAAACCATGAGATAGGAAGAGCATATTGAGATTCAAAAATTATCCTCCTACTAAAATGAAGACCTGGGGGAAAAATAGGAAAGACAGCACATACAAAGATATTGATCTAGGCACAATTTACAACTTTCACAAAAATTGACTCAAAATGAATCATAGAACTATAAAATACAACGCTATAAAACTGCTAGAGAAAGACAGTCTTGCCGACCCCCGCAGAGAATAGGCAGGCCCAGGACAGCCCTGTTGATCCGTGCTGAGCCCAGGCAGGCCCAGGACAGTCTTGCCAAAACATGAGGAGCCCAGGCCCAGGCCCGGGACTACTCACCACACAGAGGACTACACCGGCACACCACAGTGCTACATCTCCAAACAGGCTTCCCAGAGTCATCACTGGACTTGCCCTTTCAGCCCCATCTCTAAAAGTGGCCATTGCCATTTTGGGACACCTCCAACACCATCTCAGGTTATCCTCACTGCTGCCACCACCATATTTAGTTGTGGCAGCTTCTATCTTGGGACACTATCTATTGGCTGGAAGCCCAACAGCAAGGTACTTACGGATTTGACACTACCCAGTCACCAACTACAGACATGGCCACTTCCATCTAAGGACACAAGCCAGGACATGGAAGACCATCACCAAGGCACCCCAGAGAGGCCAGACCCACACCCCTCGCCCCGCTGGCAGAGAGGAGCCCCACTCTGTGGTTCCCTATTTACCAACTTGTGGCTCCACCCAAACCACAACATTGCAGCCACCACCATAGACCTCCCCACACGGTAATCTCCACCGTGGGACATGGGACAGGGCAAGGAGGCAGCTGCCCATAGCAACACCACATGCCACACTGAGGCATCACCAAATAGGTCACCCAATGCCATCATACAGCCCATCCTTCCAGCCCCATCTCTGAAAGCGGTTGCTTCCATCTTGGGATACACCCATGCCATCTTGGGTTACCTTCACTGCCACCTCTGCCATCTTTAGTTGGAGCAGCTTCCATCTTGGGACACTGAATTGGGCCTGGAAGCCCAACATCAAGGTACCTACAGGCTTGACACTACTGCCACCACTAACTAGAGACATGGCCGCTTCCATCTAGGGAAAACAACCAGGACCTGGAAACCATCACAAAGGTCCCTGTGGGCCCAGAGATACCAGAGGTATCTCTATTCGGTGTACTAACAGACACCATCTGGTTGTAGAGGCAACAAGGAGACTTGCATGGGGTAACCTCTCTCTTTTTTCTCCTGCTAATAGCCAACTTATTTTGATTACACTTTCACTAGTCCTATAAACTAATACCTCTATATTCCCACATTCTATCTCATAAACATCACACCCTACCTCCCCTGTCTGTCCAACATTAGAAGCAGTAAACAGTTATGAAAACCTTTTGGCTTTATGGTAGAAGATAACCGAACTCGTAATTTCTGTTTATAGTGAAAAAACTTGTAAATGTCAAATAGAAGCTAATTGATTTATGGCTGTATATTGGTTGCATTGGATGCTGTAATCATTTATATCCCCCTCAAAGGTGAGGTATTGGTAACTTGCAGAGACACTACAAGATTATATGGTAGAAGCTGCAATGCCTCAGATCTGCACTGCAGGAGAAAAAGACACATAAGCAACATGAAAAAACAAGGTAGGAAAGTGTCCCAAACAAACCAAGGTACTACAACAATAGAATCCATTGACAGGGCAGTAGATGAAATGTCAAAGAAAGAAAGAAAATGATCTGCAAGCCAGCACTTTGGGAGGCTGAGACAGGAGAATTGTGAGTTCAAAGCCAGCCTCAGCATTGGTGAGATGCTAGGCAACTCAGTGAGACCCTGTCTCTACATAAAACACACAATAGGGTTGGGGATGTGGCTCAGTGGTTGAGTATCCCTGAGTTCAATCCTTGGTACTAAATAAATAAATAGATAAATAGAAATAAAATGATCTGTGAATAAATATTGACCTAAGTGAGCAAATAAGGCAAAAATGGATTACTCCATTTTTACAAAGAGATAAGAGAGTAAATACAAGTAGCAAAAAACTATTTTAAGAAAGAGATAAAGATTCTGAAAAAAATCAAGCAGAAATCCTTGAAATGAAGGAAACAATAAACCAAATAAAAAGTTCAATAGAAAGCATTACCAACAGAATAGATTGAAAGACAGAACCTCAAACAACGATGACAAAATATACAATCTTGAAAATAAAGTTGACCACACAGTGAAGATCATAAGAAACCATGAGTAGAACATCCAAGAATAATGAGACGGCATTTAAAGACCAAAACTAGCCAGGTGAGGTGGCACATGCCTGTAATCCTAGCACTTTGGGAGGCTGAGACCGGAGAATCATGAGTTCAAAGCCAGCCTTAGCAATGATGAGGTGAAGTACTAAGCAACTCAATGAGACCCTGTCTCTAAATGAAACACAAAATAGGCTGGGGATGTGGCTCAGTGGTGGAGTATCCCTGAGTTCAATCCCAGGTACCAAAAAAAACAAAAACAAAAACAAAATTAAGATTTATCAGGACAGAGGAAGGCATAGAGATTCAAAGAAAAGGAATTCACAATCTCTTCAATAAAATAATATCAGAGGTCTGAGGTTGTGGCTCAGCGGTAGAGTGCTTACTTAGCAGTTATGAGACACTGGGTTCGATCCTCAGTACCACATTAAAAAAAAAAAAAAGGTCTATCGACAACTAAAAAGATATATTTTTAAAAATAATAATATCATAAAATCTCCTAAACATGAAGAATGAATTGGACAATTAAATACAAGAAACTTACAGGACACCAAATGCACAAAACTATAACAGATCCACACCAAGACACATTATAATGAAAATGCCTAGCATACAGAATAAGGATAGAATTTTAAAGGCTACAAGAGAGGAATCAGATTACATATAAGGGGTGACCAATTCGGATCTCAGCAGATTTTTCAACCCAGACTCTCAAAGCCAGGAGATCATGGAACAACATATACCAAGCTCTGAAAGAAAATGGATGCCAACCAAGAATCTTATGGCCAGCAAAAGTAAGCTTCAGATTTGATTACAAAATAAAAACCTTCCATGATAAACAAAAGCTAAAAGAATTTACAGCAAGAATGCCTGAACTACAGAATATTCTCAGTGAAATATTCCACAAAAAGGAAATGAAAAACAACAATGAAAATCTGCAAAGGAAGGAGCTACACTAAAGGAAAGGTCAATCAAAGGAGAAACCAAATCAAGTTAAAAACCAAAATAAACCAAAGTGACCAGGAATACAAACCATATCTCAATAATAACCCTGAATATCAATGACCTAAACTCACTGTTAAAAGACATAGACTGCCAGCCTAAGCAACGGTGAGTCACTAAGCAACTCAGTGAGACCCTGTCTCTAAATGAAACACAAAATAGGGCTGGGGATGTGGCTCAGTGGTCGAGTACCCCTGAGTTCTGAGTTCAATCCCCAGTACCAAAAAAAAAAAAAAAAAAAAAAAGACATAGACTGGCAGATTAGATTTTAAAAAAAAACACCCAACAAGCCAACCACGGCGGCACAAGCCTGTAATCCCAGCACGTAGGGAGGCTGAGACAGGAGAATCGTGAGTTCAAAGCCATCCTCAGCTATGGCAAAGCACTAAGCAACTCAGTGAGACCCTGTCTCTACATAAAATACAAAATAGGGCTAGAGTTGTGGCTCACTGGTCGAGTACCCATGAGTTCAATCTCCAGTACCAACAATATGCTGCCTCCAAGAGACTCATCTCACAGAAAAAGACATCCACAGACTGAAGGTGAAAGGAAGGGAAAAAAACATATCACTCATATGGATCGTGTAAATAAGCAGAGGTTTCCACCCTCACATCAGATAAAGTGGACTTCAAACCAAAGTTAGTGAAAAGAGATAAAGAAGGTCATTTAATACTGCTTAAAGGAATCATACATCAACAAGACATAATAATTGCATATATCTATGTCCCTATCAATGGGACATCTACTTATATCAAATAAACCCTTCTCAACTTCAAGAATCAAATAGACCACAACACAATAATACTGGGTGACATTAACACACCTCTTTCACCACTGAATAGATCTTCCAAACAAAAACTAAACAAAGAAACTATAGAACTCAATAAAATAATTAATAATTTAGACTTATCAGACATATATAGATTATTCCATCCATCAGCAAGTGAATACATTTTTTCTCAGCAGCACATGAATCCTGCTCCAAAATAGACCATATGATATGCCCCAAAGCAAGTCTTAGCAAATACACAAAATAGAGATACTACCCTGCATTCTATCTGACCATAATGGAATGAAATTAGAAATCAATGACATATTAAAAAATAGAAGCTACTCCAATACCTGGAGACTAAATAATACACTATTGAATGACTCTTGGATAACAAAAGACATCAGGGAGGAGATAAAAAATTATTTGAGGTAAATGAGAACCCTGATACAACATATCATAATCTCTAGGACACCATGAAGGCAATACTAAGAAGAAAGTTTACTTCATTAAGGTCACTCATTAAAGGAAGAAAATATCAACAAATAAACGACCTTACATTACAACTCAAAGCCCTAGAAAAAGAGGAAAAAACCAACACCAAAAGAAGCAGAAGAAAGCAAGTTATTAAAATTAAGGCTGAAATCAATGAAATTGAAACAAAAGAAACAATTCAAAAAATTGACAAAACAAAAAGCTGGTTCTTTGAAAAACTAAATAAAATTGACAAACTCTTAGCAACCCTAACAAAAAGAAGGAGAGAAAAAACTCAAATTACTAAAATTTGTGATGAAAAAGGAAATATCACAACAGACACTATTGAAATATAGACGATAATTAGAAACTATTCTGAAAATTTATACTCCAGTAAAATAGAAAACCTTGAAGACACCACCAAATTTCTAGAGGCATATGACCTACCCAAACTAAACCAGAAGGACATACACAACTTAAACAGATCAGTTTCTAGCAAGGAAATAGAAAATGCCATCAAAAGCCTACCAACCAAGAAGAGCCCAGGACAAGATGAATTCTCAGCTGAGTTCTACAAGACATATAAAAAATAATTAATACCAATACTCCTCAAATTATTCCATGAAATAGAAAATGAGGGAACCCTTCCACACTCATTCTATGAGGCTAGTATCACCCTGATATCAAAACTAGACAGACATATATTAAAGAAAGAAAATTGCAGACCAATATCTCTGATGAACATAGATACAAAAATTCTCAATAAAATCTTGGCAAATTGCATACAAAAACATTTAAAAATTAGTGCATCATGATCAAGTGGGGTTCATTCCAGGGATGCAAGGTTGGTTCAACATATGGAAATCAATAAATGTAATCCATCATATCAATAGACTTAAAGATAAGAATCATATGATTTTTATCAACTGATGCAGAGAAAGCATTTGACAAAATACAGCACCTTTTCATGTTCAAAACACTAGAAAAACTAGGGATAGTAGGAACATACCTCAACATTGTAAAAGCTATCTATGCCAAACCCAAGGCCAACATCATCCTAAATGGAGAAAAATTGGACGCATTCCCTCTGAAAACAGGAACAAGACAGAGATGCCCTCTTTCACCACTTTTATTTAACATTCTTGAAATACTAGCCAGAGCAATTAGACAGACAAAAGAAATTAAAGGGATATGAATAGGAAAAGAAGAACTCAAACTATCACTATTTGTCAATGACATGATTGTATACTTACAGGATCCAAAAAATTCTACCATAAAACTTCTAGGATTAATAAATGAGTTCAGCCAAGTATTAGGATATAAAATCAATACCTGTAAATCAAATGCAGTTCTATACATCAGTGATGAATTCTCTAAAAGAGAAATTAGGAAAACTACCCCATTCACAATAGCCTCAAAAAAATAAAATACTTGGCAATCAGTCTAACAAGAGATGTGAAAGACCTCTACAATGAAAACTACAGAACACTAAAGAAAGAAATTGAAGAAGACCTTATAAGATGGAAAGACCTCCCATGCTCTTGGATAGGTAGAACTAATATTGTCAAAATGGCCATACTACTCAAAGTATTATACAGATTCAATGTGATTCCAATTAAAACCCCAACGTCATTCCTTATAGTAATAGAAAAAGCAATCATTAAATTCATTTGGAAAAATAAGAGACCTAGAATAGCCAAAGCAATCCTTAGCAAAAAGAGTGAAGCAGGAAGCATCACAATACCAGATCTTAAACTATACAACAAAACTATAGTAACAAAAACAGCATCAAAATAGACATGTAGACCAATGGTATAGAATAGAAGACACAGAGACAAACCCACATCAATACAGTTATCTCATACTAGACAAAGGCACCAAAAATATACATTGGAGAAAAGATAGCCTCTTCAACAAATGGTGCTGGGAAAACTGGAAATCCATATGCAGCGAAATGAAACTAAACCCCTATCTCTCACCATGCACAAAACTCACCTCAAAGTGGATCAAGGACCTAGGAATTAGACCAGAGACCCTGTGCCATATTGAGGGCAAATGTGGCCAAATCTTCATCATGTCAGATTAGGCCCTGACTACCTTAGCAAGACTCCTATAGTGCAAAAAGTAAAATCAAGAATCAATAAATAGAATGGATTCAAACTAAAAAGCCTCTTCTCAGCAAAAGAAACAATTGATGAGGTAACTAGAAAGCCTACATCTTGGGAGCAAATTTTTTGCCACATGCACATCAGATAGAGCACTGATCTCCAGGATATATATAGAACTCAAAAAACTTAACACCAAAATAAAACAAAAAACAAAAACCCCAGTCAATAAATGGGCTAAGGAACTGAACAGAAACTTCTCAGAAGAAGAAATACAATCAATCAACAAATATATGAAAAAACATTCAACCTCTCTTGTAATTAGAGAAATGCAAATCAAAGCTATTCTAAGATTATATCTCACTCCAGTCAGAATGGCAGTTATCAAGAATACAAGCAACAATAAGTGTTGACAAGGATGTAGGGGAAAAGGTACACTCATACATTGTTGATGGCACTGAAAATTGGTGCAACCACTCTGGAAAGCTGTATGGAGATTCCTTAGAAAACTTTGAATGGAACCACCTTTTGACCCTGCTATCCCTCTCCTCGGTCTATACCCAAAAGACTTAAAAAGAGCATATTATAGTGACGCAGCCACATCGATGTTTATAGCAGCACAATTCACAATTGCTAAACTGTGGAAGCAACGTAGATGCCCCTTAAAAGATGAATGGATAAAATACTGTGAGATACACACACACACACACACACACACACACACACACACACTAGAATATTACTCAGCAATAAAAGAGAATAAAATTATGGCATTTGCAGGTAAATGGATGGAGTTGGAGAATATCATGCTAAGTGAAGTAAGCCAATCCTAAAGAACCAAAGATTGAATGCTCTCTCTTATAAGTACATGCTGATCCATAATGGAGGGGGGGAGATGAAGGAACTCTGACTGGGCAAAGGGGAGCAAGGGGATGAGAGAGGGCATGGGCACAGGAAGGATGGTGGAATAAGATGGACATCATTACCCTAGGTACATGTATGACTGCACACATGGTGCAACACTACACCAGAGAAATGAAAAGTCATGCTGCATTTGTGTACGATGAATCAAAATGCATTCTGCTTTCATATATACCTAATTAGAATAACTTAATTAATTAAAAACTACTAGAAAAAATAATGAAAGTATCAACCAGAGAATAATTTCATTATGGACAAAGACACAGAGAAGAACAATTTCTAAATGAGTTTTTCAATAGACAGGTTTAATTTGGTAAAAATTTGATTAAAAAGAATTTAAACATATTGGTTGATGCCATAGAGATTCACCAGTTCTAAACTGAGTTTCTCAGTTTCTGTGCTATTAGTCTGATGCAGGGTAGTAGACCTGGCCAAGCAGTGATTTCCCCATGGATTCCAACAAAACATCAGAAACCTCTTCTGGAATGATGCTCTGTCTATAAGCGAGGAGCCCCTAAGCAGCCAGGTGGCTTAACCAACCCAGCTCCTGATCTGTCTCATCACAACAGCTGTGCTCTGCTATCACCAAGTCCCTCTCACCACTGCCCCTTCTTTTTCTTAGTCATTCCAGTTAGTCACCTTCCTCTCTAAGGGAGGCTACCCTTATGAGCAGAGAATTCTGAGCTAGTCTTTGCGGGGAGGTTACTCTTGATGACCCAATGAATGATTTCCCTTAGACATCTACCCTCTCTTCCTCCTTTGCTTTCGTCCTTCCTGTCTGGAATGCACTTCTTGGCAGTTAGTCTATCCAAGTCCCAACCCTGGCCTGTCTGTCCTCCAGGATACTTCCAGGATTGAGCCCAGGGTTTTGTGCATGCTATGCAAATGCTCTGCCACTGAGCTAAATCACAGCCATTTTTATTTTCTTTTATTTTGTTTTATTTTATTTTATTTTATTTTAATTTTTAATCAGGGTCTTGCTAAATTGCCCAGGCTGACCTCAAACTTGCAATCTTCCTGCCTTAGCTTTCCAAATGGCTGGGATTACAGGTGTGTGGCACTGCGCCCAGCAGCTGGATATTATGTATTTGCTGATCAGATCATTCCACTACCCTTTCTACCTTGCCTTTGCTCTGAAAGGCCAAGTGTTATGGGCTAGAGTAAGGGCTTCTTTGACCCTCTGTTTTCAGTTTGGGTTCAGTCAATAGAAGATATTAGTAAAAAATCCGGAGAAAAGGAGAATGAGGTCAGAGTATTTGTACCCTTGACTACTTCCTTGTTGGGCCTCTCTCAGTCTGCTGTTTGTGAACTAAAGACAATAGTGTGTTCTAGGTGGCCACCCCTCCCGATGCAGCAAACATCTCCTTTGCCTCTTCAGGCTGGGTAGGTAGCAACTCCCTTCAGCTACCAATCCCTGGGTGCTTCATCAAATGTTTGCTTGTTTATTTGTTTGTTTGTTTGTTTTTACTTTCCTCAGCCCAGACTTTGGCTTTGTAAATAAGCCAAACTCTTATCATTTACCCCCTGTAAGCACATCATCTGTTGTTTGCAGGAAACTTCATGGATAAACTTCCTCGAATGTAAAAAGAAGCAGAGGAGAGGGGAGAGAGGGAAGAAGGAAGGAAACTAGTACTATCTATTGATATTGTGGAGTTCACTGATATCTGAAGTTCTCCAAGGAGGCTGTGTTTATATTAGGAAGCTTCTAGATGTTTGAATTTTGTTGACTGGAGCAAGGAGGCCTCAAAGAGAGAGGGAGCAGATCTGGATGCTAAGGTTGTATCAGACTATCTTTGGTCCCTTTTGACAGTCATTTTGTTGGCCTCTGTGTCTGACCTAGCATTTTTTGCAACCACTGGCTAAATGTACGTTAAGCTTGACTGGCTTCTGGCCTCTCCCAACCACGAGGCTGGGAATGAGATGACACCTGAATCCTGTAGGGTATCTCCCCCATCTTTTTGAAAACAACATCTAAGTCTTGTAAATTTCCCCAGCTCTTTGTTATCCACTATTTGACGACCCCACCTGCTTTTGGCAGGGGGCGCTATAAAAGCTTCTGTAATCTCTTTCATGAGGGAACCATGTCATTCTGCATAACTTCAGTTTGAGTTCCTGGGGCATCATCATTCATATTTGGCTCAGAATAAACCATTTTCTTATTTCCTCAAAGCAGAGCTGTTATTTTCCATCAACAATATTGATAGCTGATGATCGATGACTGTGACATTGACAGTCAGTGCTTCCCTGCCTCCTGTGTCACAAGGGGCCAGAACTGGCCCTGCTGGTCTGCTTTGAGGCTGGGTTACCAGAGACTGAGTCTAACATAGAATCTACTACTTGAGACGATGGCTGGAACATGCCAGAAATAGATGACAGATGGGGTGGAGTTCAAGAATCTCATTTTACAAAATCTAAGCCAGGCTGGTGGGTGTAGCTCAGTGGTAGAGCACTTGCCTCACATGCATAAGGCTCTGGATTTGATCCCCAGAATCATTTTTAAAAAGTATTCCCAAAAATCAAAACCAATGTTTTTACTCTGATTTGTATCATCATACTCTGCCCTCAGTACCTCTCTAATCTCAGTTCTAGCACATCCCACCCTTGTTCATTTTGCTCCACCCTCACCAATATTACTGATGCTCACATGTCCCAAGCACATTTACACCTCTGGGCCTTTGCTATGGCTGCTTCCTCTTCCTTCAGATGGGTCCATCTTCCTTCAGATACCACATGGCTCATGGCCATCACTTTTTTTCAGGTCAAATGCCATCTAATCAGCAAACATTTTTTGCACTGTCTTATAGAAAACAACCACCACCCTGTATAGCTGTTGACATTACCTGACATTAACACTTTGGTTACTAGTTTACCTGATGTCTCTCTGTCCAGAATAAGTAAGTTCCATTAGATAAGACACTTTCTGTCTCAAGTGTCTGAAATAATTTTTGGCATGTAATGGACACTATTAATTATTTGATGAAACAATTAATTAATTAATTAATTATGAATGAATGAATGAATGAATGGGTTCTAGTCAAGTCAAAAGGGTCAGGAACAGGCCTAGCTCAAATTTATACAGGTCAGACACCAGGAAAATATCAAGAGCTGGTCCAGGTTACCAGAAAATATGCAGACGCTGATACAGCTCTTGATCTCAAGAAGTTCACAATTTCACAGCATGAGAATGACAGATAAGTATGAATATAATCATCACCAGGAAGTAGTCAGAGCCTTAAGAAAACCCCATAAATTCAGAAGTGGAAGATTAAAGAAGACATCGTGAGGAAGGTACCAGATGAGCTGAACCTTAATGAATCACTAGATTCTGTCTTGTTTATGAGGAAGTGAACACATTTAAAGTTTACTTATAATAATATTTCCTTATATCTGCATTGCATTTATAGCTATCATAAATAGTTTCACATATGTATTTTAGTTTATCATCATTTCATGTACCTAGGGTCTATCAGTCAAATGTTGATGTGTAACAAATCACAATCAATTCTTATGCTAAATACGCAGTTAGGTCAAAGTTCAAAGACTAAGACACCAAGAGATGATCCTCATTTCAAACATTATCTACAAGATTCAGAGTGCCCAGGCCACCCACACTTCTGGCCAACTGGCTACAAATTATTGCCCTCCTGGGTTCACTAATTGACTAGAATAACTTAGAGAACTTAGGAAAACACTAGACTTATTGTATTAGTCAGCATTCTCTAGAGAACAGAACCAACAACATATAGATAGAGAGACACATACATACACACATATGTGTGTATATATAATCATAAAAGGGGAGTTATTAGACTGGCTTACAGGATCAGAAGCTGTATAGTCCCACAATGGCCCTCTTCAGGCTGGAGAGCTGGAAGAACCAGTAGCTGCTCAGTCCAAAAACCTGGATCCTCAGAATAAGAGGAAACAATGATGTAGGCCCTGTCCAAAAACTTGAAGGCCCAGGAGATCCCTGGAAAATTACTGATGATAGTCCATGTTGAAAAATTGAAGAAGCTGGAGTCTGATGTCCACAGGTAATGTCTGCAGCAATGAATGCACCCACTTAAAATGAATTGAGCTTGCATCCTCCTGGGCTTCCTCCCTCTGCTTCTTGTTCCTTCTAGGTTCCTAGCCTATTGGACAGCACTGGCCACATTCAAGGTGTGCCCCGCCCCAGTGTGCTGTCCTACATGCCAGTTATCTCTGAAAAACACCCTCATAGACATACTGAGAAGTCTCTTAATCCTACGTGTTCACTAGACATCCCTCAATCCCATCAAGCTGACAATCCAGATTAACCATCACACTTATGGTTATCATTTTACTATAAATGATACAAACTGGGCCAGCCCAAAGAAGAAACCCATAGAGCAAGGTCTGAAAAGGTCCCAAACATGAAGCTTCTGGGTCTTGGGGATGTGTTGGCCTTCAAGCATGTTGTGTACATCACTAGCTAGGGAAGCCCAACAGTGATTTGGTATCTAGAGGTTTTGGGGGAGTATTTTGTTTTGTTTTGTTTTTTGGTGCTGGAGATTGGACCCAGGGCCTTACCCATACTAGGCAAGTGCTCTTCCACTGAGCCACATCCTAAGCCCTAGTGTCCTGAGTTTTTATTTGAATTTCTTTATGAAGGCGTAATTGATTAAATCATTTACCAAGTGACTGAAGTTAGTCTCTAACTTCTCTCCTTTCCTTGGAGGTCAAACTAATATTATCAAAGCCCCAATATTATAATCCTATGGTTGAATTTCTGGCATAGCTAGCCTGACCCTGAGTTATCTCATAGCATAAACTTATGTTTGGTCTAAGTAACCCACCATGAATAACAAAGATACTCCTATTGCTAGGGAAATTCTAAGGATTTATAGGCTCCCTCTCTAAACACAGGGGACAAAGACCAGCCAAATTCTCTATTATCCAATACCACTCCAAAATTCAGTGCCTTAAAATGGCAATTATTTATTCACACATATAAGTAGCTCAGCTGATCTAAAATAAGTTTTACTGATCCTAGCTTCAAGCTCTGTTAGGGTCTAGGCCAGCTCCGTGTGTTTCTCATCTTCCTTGGACCAGGAAATGAGCCAGGGCATGTTCATTACATGATTATAGCATAACTGCAAGAAGGCAACTCCACATCTGCAAGCATAGTTTAAGTCTTTATCCAAACCAGTTAGACCAGCAAGTAGTCTAGCCAAACTCAATATCAATGGGGCTAGGAAGTAGAAGGAAAACAAATATTTCCTGAATGATTATCTGAACAATCATATAGAAAAAATATTTAATCTTTTGTGATCTTCCATCCTCATTTTGGCAGCATCTGCAACTGAAGATAATTTCCAAATATCAAGGACCAAACCTTCCTTCCCCCGGCCATGGTTGTTCATGGCCTTAGAAATCCTCCATAGAATGAATACTGTTCTTTAGGCTAGAAATTTGGATTATATCAAAATGGGTTATATTTTCATTTGTTACTAGAGCTTCAAAAGTAAATGTTGACTAATATTGCAAGTAAATATTTACTAAATTATTTAGAATCCGATTTACCAGCAAATAAAAAATTGGAGGAAAGAACCCACTGATCCTCAATTCTTGGTCCCTGCCTTTCTCTCTTCCTTCCTTCCTTCCTTTCTTCACTCTTATTTTCATAATTTGCCCTTAAAAGCCTTCTGCTCTCTTGATCTCCAGACATGAATCATGCTATGTAATGTGAATAATAATGAGTAATGGTAATAATTGAAAAGATGGAGAATCTGGATTCATTTCTTATCTAGAAAGGATACTAAAACAGCTGCCAGGGAGTGTTCAGAGCCTTTACAGCCCATTCCATAATTTATGAACGCATGAATGCTCCCCATGAACAGCCTGGGTGAGTCAGACATTTTAATTGGGCTTCCTTAAAATGAGAACAAAAAGAGTTTCATTGCTGCTCCTCTGTATAGTCTCATTGTCAGAGAGGAGCCAGAGTTGACACTTCATATACACAAATGGGTAGAATAAAGTGCAGATGTTGGTAACGTTTGTAAAATGCTACATTTTTGGTTTTGCTTTTTGATTTTGAGGTTAAAGAATTTTCAGGGAAACCTTATTAGGGAAGACTTTTCTCTTTTATGACATTTACCTCATTTTTGTCCTCTTTTAGGAGACAATGCCTAGAGTATGAAAAACAACTGGGGTCCCAAAAGGATTTTAAGGGCAAATTATGCAAATGAGAGTGAAGGAAGATTTTTTTTTTAATATGACATTTCTAAAAAGAGTTAAAAGATTTGTCAGGAAATGACCACCTCCATGCTTGGTAAAAGATAAATATAGGCAATTTTGCACATTTATATTTATGACCTAAGATATAACAGTTTCATTCACATTGATTGATTAAACAAGTACTTGTGCATCATGGTGTGTGTCTGTCACTGTCCTTGGTGCTGATGTTTAAGCAAGATGATCTCTTGCTTCATGGAACTACAGTCTACAGGAGGAGACAGACATCAATCAAATTAAGTGTAACCAGGTATTAAAGTGAAAACACCAAATAAAGTATCATAACACATTCCAAAATGAGATGTCAGACCAACATGTGAGTTTTAAAAGACTCTTTCAATGTCTTTTTCTAAAGATGACAAATAAAACATTGAAGAAAAGTTAGAGGACTTGAAGGAAAAATTTCTTGCAAGAATTAACATAAGTTTCCACAAAAGGAAAAGAATGAGGGTGATTCTCTCTTCATCCAGGCCCAAGAAGGAGATCTTCAATGCAAACACTTAGAGAATTGACGTATACTTCTGCAATTGTAAATAACAGTTGTGTATTTCAGAGGCCTGAGAACTCTAAATGTAGCCTAAGCTGAAAGAGAGGAGAGAAAGAGAGAAATAGAAATGCTATTATTTGAACTACCTGTTCTCCCTTCAAAAGTAGGTCAAAGGTACAAGAATCCAAGGGACTAGAAAATAGTGACACATGCCTGTAATCCCAGTGACTTGGGGAGCTGAGGCAGGAGGATCACAAGTTCAAGACCAACTTTGGCAACTTTGCAATACTATTCATTAAAATTTAAAGATACATAAATAAAAATAAAAAGTGTAGGGATGTATCTCAGTGTTAGAGCATCCCTGGGTTTGATCCCTAGTACCGAAAACATAATTCAAGGGACTAAATGTAACTCCTATGCATATCAGCTATATATTACTCAAGGATATTGCATAGCAAGCAACACAAAACCTCAGTGGTATTGAGCAATAGGTTATTTACTTATCTCACAAACTTACTGGCCATGTGGAATTTTCTTTTAATCTGTGCTAGCCTTGGCTGATCTTGGTTGAGTTTGATCATGAATCTACAGTCAGCTGGTGAGTTTTCTGTGGGCTGAACAGACTAGAATGACCTCAGTTAAACAACTCATCTTTCTGCCACATGGTCTCACCCTATAGCAGGCTAGCATAGTCTTGTTTATAGATGGTAGATCCCATTTCCAAGAAAAAGAAGGTAAGTATGCTGTAGAAAAATCATAAATACCATGAACAGAGAGTTCATTGATATCTTGACTTTAAGAATACTGATGGTGACATATGATAATGTTATTAGAAATGGAGAAAGGGAGACCTTTGTTATGTAGTAGCAAAATACCAAAGGTGTATCCTGGCATGTGGAAAACATGACTTATACATGCTAAACCTGGATATTTAGCTAAAGAGATTCTTAAGCAAAGAATTAAAGGTGTTGCCTGATTTCTTCACAATGCTTATATTAAAATGCAAAGAAGAGATAAACTGATGGACAAACCATTAAATGAAAAGGAACCAGGATGATCTGGGCACTTCTCAGCCCTTCACAATGTCAAGAAGCTAGAGTCTAAAATAACTGTTGGATGGTATGAAGTGGCTGAAAAGGATGACATCAAAAGGTCAGTGTGCTCAACCACACACAGACACACACGCACACACGCACACACGCACAAATTCTTTCAAGAGATTAATAGTTTATTTAATTAATTAAATATTTATTTATTTATTTATTTATTGCACTGGGATCAAACCCGGGGCTGGGTTTATCATATGCTCTGTGAGTGCTCTGTCACAGATTTGTACCCCAACCTTAAGGGTATTGTTTATAAAATCTTCTCAAATAAGAGAGGTTCTAAGAAATTCGAAAGCATTGTTCTTCGCTCATTTCAGTGGTAGCAAAAAGTAGAAAACATAGTATCTTGAAAATATCTGTGAATTTGGCTCCGTCATAATGGAACAAACCCTGTAACATCCACAGGAGACCCACGAAGTTCCTTTGAGAAAATTACATCAGCAGAAACACAAACATCAGCAATGAAAGGAGACTTTCAGCATCCCTGCCCCATTCTACTGGTAGGAAGCAGGAGGATAAAGCTACTTGTTTTAAAACCCATGTTATATTCCATGGAAAAGAAAGGATGATTCATAGAGCAGAGCTGAGAGCCCAGAGGGCAGAACCCAGGTTTCAGAAGGCAGAGCCAAGGGCTGCAGAAGATAATTTCTGAGACCCTGGCTGACATTCTTCTAGCTGAATTTCAAAGCTTTTTTACACCTATGATTTTAATTTTTTCACTCATCCCTCCCACCCACCCTCTGAACCATAATTATTATCCTATGCTGGGCTCACCATTGTGTGTTAGGAGGGTTGGAGCAAATAACTTCCTCTTTAGGCCCACAGAGGGAGAGGATTTGTGCATGCAATGTCATATCTCAGAGCCTCATTGTCTATCTGATTTAAATTATGAAAATTTGGACTTTGATACAATAAAGTTTATTTTTTTATTGTAGTAAGAACGCTTAACATGATATCTACTTTCTTAACTAGCTTTAAGTGCACAAGACACTATTGATAACCGCGATGTTATATGACAAATCACTAGAATTTATTCATTTGAAGAAGAAATGCAAATGGCCAACAGGCACATGAAAAGATGCTCAACAATACTAATAAATAGTGGAATGCAAGTCAAAATCACAATAAGATACCACCTCACACCTATTAAGATGACCATTATCACAAAATAAAAGATAATGAGTGTTGGCAAAGGTCTAGAGAAATTGGAATCTTTCTGCACTGCCAATAGCAATATAAAATGACATTGCTGTTGTGGAAAACAATGTGAAAGTGCTTCAGAAAATTAAAACTATCATAGAACTATTATAGGATCCAGAAATCTCACTACTGGGTATATTTACAAAAAAACTGAAAGAAGTATCTTGAAAAGATATCTGCACTCCCATGTGTATTGCAGCATTATCTATAATAGTCAAGGTATAGAAACAACCTAAATGTCCATCAACAAACAAATGGACACAGAAAATGTCACACACATACAAACACATACAAACACACTTGGAATATTAGTAGAAGTAAAACTTACTACATATAGGTGGAATATTATTCAGTCTTAAAAAAGAAGGAAATCTTGTCATATGTGATAATATGAATGAAACTGGTAGACACCATGCAGTAAAATAAGCTAGTCACAAGACGAATAGTGCATGATTCCACTTATACGTAGTATCTAAAATATCTCTCTCTTTAAAAGGAGAGAGAGAGCCTGCCTCAGCAAAAGTGAGGTGCTAAGCAACTCAGTGAGACTCTGTCTCTAAATAAAATACAAAATAGAGCTGGGGATGTGGCTCAGTCGTCGAGTGCCCCTGAGTTCAATCCCTGGATTTTTAAATCCAAAAACCAAATTTTTTTTTTTAAAAAGGTGTGTGTGTGTGTGTGTGTGTGTGTGAGAGAGAGAGAGAGAGAGAGAGAGAGAGAGAGAGAGAGAGAGAGA
This sequence comes from Xerus rutilus, assembly GCA_028644305.1. Taxonomy (NCBI): domain Eukaryota; kingdom Metazoa; phylum Chordata; class Mammalia; order Rodentia; family Sciuridae; genus Xerus; species Xerus rutilus. The sequence continues at coordinate 151,954,731 of CM053401.1, read as the reverse complement.
AAGAGAATGGTGGTTACCATACCATACACTAAGGAGAGGAAGACATAGGTGTGGCTGAGCTGATGCGATTTATATAAAATTTGGATTTGTGTTGATGCTGCAGTGAAATGAGACTTGGAGACCTTGGGAAGGAGGAGGTGCATTTAACACATGGAAAATGGAGAACTTGAAGGATCAGAGATGGACAAATCCTAAAAGAACTCACTGAGATTTCCTCTTTATCTGTGGAATTGTGACTATGATGAGACAGCTCACCTAACATTATGTAATGATGCATAACAAGAGGGATTTTTCCAATATAGTTGAGGTCACTAATGACTGACTCTGAGTAATTCAAAGGGAGATAACATGGGTGAGCCTAAAATAATCATGAACTATTTTAAAAATAGAGAGTCTTTTTCAGCTATGGTAGAAAAGGAACTCAAATTTAAATCATAAGTAGGATTTGATGTGTCATTGCTGACATCAAAGATGAAGAGATGAAAAATAGGTAGTCTCTTAAAGAAGAGAATAGTGGCTGACAGTCATCAATGAATCAAAGATCTTGGTCCCACAACCACAAGAAACTGAGTTTAACCAACAAACCACTTAGAAGAGAATTCTTCCCCAGATAAGAGCCCAGTCTGGTTAACACCTTAATTCTGGCCTTTTGAGTCTAGGAGCAAAGGAGCCAGCCAAGACCAGACCTTTGACTTAGAGAAATATGAGATAATAGATTGTTTTAAGCCACTAAATGTGTGGTAATTTATCACATACCTATAAAAAAATAGCACAGCCTTTTAGGCCTATGCTCATCATGGAAGCAGTGTTACTTATGCTCTATTTCATTGGATAAAGCAAGTCACAAAGCAAGGCCACATTCAAAGGGTAGAGATACAGAACCAATTCCAGGAAAACATGAACAATTGTGGGTATTACTGCCACATGAATTTTGGCTTGGATCATGTTAAAAGGGAACCTGTCAAATAGAAGTGTTTCTGCCAAAACTCAAGGAGACCCTACCATAGGGTGGACTACTGGAGAATCTGAAGCCAAGGGATTGATGGGAGTGACTAGTCAGAGAATGTTATTGCAGGATAGCATTAGAAGGCTCAATCTGTGATCCTCAGCTTCAAACATCTGCCAAGCCCATGGTAGGCAAAACCATCTTACACCAGTACCAATGTAAGAAGAACTTTTTAAACTCCTTCAACCCCATAGTCATACCTGAAGGGCAGAGTAACTCCTGGACAGGACCACCTGGCTCAGGCCCTCCTGTCTTTACTTCATTTGCATATTCACAGATTGGTCATTGTTATTTAGGAGAACAATGACTGTGCTTGTTTGACTTTTTGTTAATACTATACAGCCTAGGTGGAGCCACTGTCAGAGTAAAGAAGTGTACCCAGATCTGAGAAATTGCATGTAGGTGGTTTAGACTGCCAAGTGGGTTTTGCAACTATTATCAGATAATGAGGTAATATGCTAGAGTCTCAGGATGTCAAGATTGAATTATGACAGGCTTGGTAAATTCCATCTCCTTGACTTCAGCTTCTCCCATGACCCAGCAGTCCACTAAACCAGAAGAGGAAACCATCATACCAACCCAAGTACATTTCACAAGGGGAGTTCAGAAGCCTACTATAAACTATTTCAAGGACCACCCCTCAATCTAATATGCCCGGCTGATAACATAGCCCTCCTTCTGTAATATTTACATGTCAAAGTGCTATGTTTGCCAAGCCTCTATTACAATCCTCTACAGGACATCCACAAAGGGTCAGAAATAGCTTAACAGTTATATGATGAGCAGGTATGAACTGCTCCACATACCCAAGTTAGAAGTATTTTTCTTTCTTTCTCTATCTAGGTTAGAACCAGTTCCCCTAGATTGGTAGGAAGATCATTATCACACTTTTGAAGTTTTATCCTGATGTAGTTTTATCCTCATTAAAGAAGCACTGAGCTTATATGGTCCAAAATGATATAACCACAGAATTCTACTTCCAGGCTCCAATTCCTATTTCCACTTTCAATTTCACCACTCTGTCTGCTGTCTGTTGGATTGGTGTCTGTTATCATTGCTGCCATAGGTTTCTGCTGCCATATGCTGTATCCCCACCATCCATTTAATGCTGTTGCTCAGAGATGTAGAAGGAACTGCACCTATCACTAATAAGCCAGGCATGGGCGCTCTTTGCTGAGACTCCCAAGACACTGCTACTGTTTTTCATCTCTAGCAGACACCCACAGTGCTGCTCTCCAGCCCAGAGATGATGGTTGCACAGAGCATTTATCTTTCAACAAATCCATCTCCAAGTCTTGGTTTTAGTCCCAGGGGTACATGTTTGTAGCTTGGGCTCTTGTATTCTCTAACTCTTCAGATTCAAAGCTTAATTTTCCTCTCCCAGTCAACTCAGTAAAACTCATTGCCTGATGAGCCCAGACCTGGGTCTCAAACTTGGAACAGGGGAGCAGAAAGTTTGATCATCCTTTAAAAGAAAAAAAAAATTACCCTGGTCTTCCAGGATTATTATGAAATTTTTGCAAACAAAAGACATGCTATAAATGTCAGCTATTTGGCAGGAATAAAATTATTGCTCCCACTGTAATGGGAATGAAGATTGCCATGGATCTTCTTAAACTCAGCATAGCTTTACTGTGCAATCAAATTCTTCTACCACTTTGCTCAATTGTTGAGCAAATTGCTATCACACAGTGCACCAGAATGCTTATGGGCTTACTCTAGCTGTGAAGGATCATTTATAAATTAAGTCCTCCTCATTCTTTAGTTGGCCTGATACCAGCAGGATCATAAACACAAACACAAATTTATAATGACATTAAAAAGCCTCAAGGCAGCACCCAGTTATCTTCTAATTCATAAAATGCTTGCATTTATATCTTTAGCTTATTGTCTAAATGAAAACACCCCAAATTTTCAAAATTTCCATAGAATTTTAAATATCATAGAAAAGATCATGGTTAATCTTTAACAACTCCCTCTGTTCTATATATAATTGTCTTGTAATATTACCAAGAAATTGCTACACGCTGCCATATTAGTTCTTGCTTTGCAAAAATCACACAATCTCCGAGCTTACAACAATAAGCTCCCACATCTGCAGGTTAGTTGTGTTTTGCCAGGTCTACGTAGGACTCAGTTGAGCAACTCCAATTGCCAGTTTGGATCCAGGTCTGCTTCATATGTATTTCATCCTCTTTGGACCTGTAGATCAACCAGGTCATGTTGTAATGGAAATTACATAAGAAAAAAGAGGCAAGAAGAAACACATTAGGCTTCTTAGGGACTAAGTTTGGAACCAGCAAACTGCTACTTCCATTGGCCAAAACAAGCTGCATAGTGAGACCTAATGTCAAGGAGCTGGGACATACCCTTCACCTATAGAATGGTAACTGCAAAGTCACATAGCAACAGGTCAAGAAACAGGGGAGTGGTGTTAAGTTTTCATTATTGTGTCCAAAATACTCAACAAGAGCAACTTAGAGGAGGAAAAGTTGATTTTGGCTTTCAGTTTCCCATGGATGGTTAGTTCCATTGCTTTGGACCCACGGTGAGGTGGAGCATCATGGCAGAAGGGCACGGCAGAGGAAAGCTACTTAACTTATGGTGAGCTCAAAAGCAGAGAGAAGATAGCAAGAGAAGTTAGAGAGACTAGTTATAACTAGATATAACCCCCAAAGGCACACCCCAGAGACTTACTTCCTCTGGCCATGTCCTGTTTGCCTACAGTTACCACCCAGCATGGTAATCCGTTCAAATTATTAATCTGTCAAATGGATTAATCCACTAATTTGGTTACAGATATAGGTCACAACTCTCATAACCTAATCATTTCACCTTGGAACATTCCTGCATTAACACAGGAGCTTTTGGGGTATACCTTGTATCCAAACCATAACAGAAGGGTGAAGAATTGGGGCCAATGAATCCATCAACAATTTATAGCTAGGAACTTCCGACCCGAGGAAGTGATATATGAGTTAAAAAGTAAGAGAGGGAAGAGAGAAAGTGTTAACCATGTAAAGTGGAAGGAATAGTATTCCTTAACAGAGGAATAGCACCACTACAGTTGTGAAGCAAGAGGAAGAGACAATGCAAGGAGGGTCGCAGAGAAAATGGAAATAAGGCACATGAAAGGAAACTAGTACCAAAGTGGAACTGCTCCAAGAAGGTGATTCTGTGACTCTGAAACAATACATCTCTTCTATTGCATGTTACCATCTGAAGTAGATCGCCGTTATCTTCTCACCGATTCCGCTCAGTTTCAAGATAGGTATGGAGGTTCCAGATGTTATGTGGAGAAATGATTGTGTTTAAGGGAAGAAATGACCCTTTGTCTCTCTCTTTTTTAGAGTCAAGGAAAACCCTCAGAAACCCCCAAGGGAAGTTACCTGCCATTGGTCAAAACTGGGTTGCAAGCTCACCCTTGGGCTAGTCCCAGGAAAGAGGAATGATATTGCCATGATTGGCTTGGACCAGTCAGGTCTATTAACTAGAGTGGCTGTGTACAAAGACATGACTATTATGAAGAATGGCTTCACTGAGCAAAAGTGAGATATCTACTAAAGAGGGGAGAAATGGATGCTGGAGGTTAAAGCAAGGTGCATGGCCAAATCTAGAAAATATACTCCACACTCAGTAAGATAGACTTCATAGAGAAAAGACTGTGGTTACAGGGGCTGGGGCTGTAGATCAGTGGCAGAGTGCTTGCCTAGCACGTGTGAGGCACCAGGTTTGATCCTCAGCACCACATAAAAATTAATAAAGACATGTTGTCCATCTACAACTACAAAAACATTTTTGAAAAAAAAAAGTGTGGTTACAAGGAAGAATGAGAGTTTGGAACCATTAATTCAATCTACCACTATATTTCTAAACATTCTCATTGACTGATTTGATTACACACACACACACACACACACACAATGGGTATAATTATTCCATTCTACAACATTGAACACATGACTCCATGCTTCTCACTTGGAACATAACTGCATGCTGCTTTGTCTAATCTTAAGTATTTTATTAGCTTTCTCTTGCTGCTCTAAATAATCACCACAAACTCAGCATCATTAAACCTATTATGTCCTGGCATCTTATATACAGGACACCTCTAAAAACATAAATGGAACAACTTTTTTTATAGGTGTCACAGGACAACAGGACATGATGGGTTAAGACAATGCATATCTATGATCTCACACTTCTGTGCATCTGCAGTCTCATGTGGGTCTCACTAAGCTGAAATAAAGGTGTCAGCAAGACTTTGTTCCTATCTGGAGGGTCTATAGAGAGAAGAATCCATTTCCTTGCCCATTCAGGTTGTTAGCAGAATTGCTGTTGGAAGTCTGATGCCCCCATTTCCTTGTATCTGTTGGCTGAGGGCCATTCTCAGTCCCTGGAGACCACCCACAGTCCTTAGCCATGGCCTTCTCCTTCCTCCTTCAAAACTAGGTAAAACTCTCAGGCTCTGAGAATCTCCTGCCTCTTCTGTCTTCCCATCTCTTAGATGAACTCTTGTGTCTTCCTCTTCCACTTATGCCCCTATAATGACATTGGACTCACTTGGAAAAAAAATAATCTCCCCATTTGAAAATCTATTACCTTAATTCCTTTGATCCTGTAGCATGACATTTCATGCATTGCAGGGATGGGATGGGCGCAGCTTTGGTGGGTGCTGCAACTATTAAATGAGTTTTCAGCTCTGAAGGGAGATCTCTCTGAATATTTCAAGAGCACTATGAGGTTAGGAACATGTAGTAAATGTCCCTGAGCTCTCCACCTAAGCAAACGGTTGACACTCAAAAACAAGGTGGAGAAAAATGAACCTGGTATACAGAAAAGCTTTACTATTATTTAAAAGAGAGTTTTATCTATGTGATTTATTCCCAACACAAGGTATAAATGCTGTGGTCTAACACATAACATAGTTCTGTACCTGGGTAACTGTACAAACAATAGTCAAAAAAATGCATCTACAGTAAAAGATATTGCTACACAAAGGAGGAACATGAACACATGAGCAATTTATTTTCTTTCCCCTACTTGTCCTTACAAAACATTTTGGCAGAAACCAAGGGGAAAATATAATACCCTAATGATAAAAGACTTAGCTGGAGCCCCAGAAATCTTTCAATGCTACCTACTGGGATTTATAACTTCTTCAGAGGATGAGAAAGGCTCTAGACCAGTTTCTGGGATGCCAGTGCATATTGATTTTGTGGTGAATGAGCTCATGCTGGGTTTCCTGGTGCTCCAAATAGACAATGTACAGATTCTGAACTCACTTTGCATCACTGCAGGGCCTCATTTGGGTCACCTTGTGCAAAAAAATTCTCTAGGTCTCTCTCCTTCACCCAGATGTCTAAATCTGCTGAGAAAGAGGTAGAACGAAATGAAGGAGGGAGAGGAACTTGGAGATTGTACAGTGCAAGGGACACAGACTCAGAAGTAGAACAAGGTGGGGAGGAGCCATAGGAAGGGACTGTCTGGATGACCCTGAGACCTTGAGAAATGAAGAAGGGAAGGAAGAGCCTCATAAACTCAGGAAGCAGACAACTCACTCACAGGTTGTTATAGTTTGGATCTAGAATATGCCCCCCAAAACCTCATGTATTGAAAGCATGGTCCCCAGTGCAGAAAGGTTCAGAGTTGGAGCTTTTAGACAATGATTGGGTCATAAGGGCTCTGACTTCATAATGGAGTAATCCATGCAGTGGTTTAATCCGTTGATACCTAAATGGACTGCTGGGAGATGGGAGCTAGCCCATCTCTGAGGACATGCCCTGGAAAGGTTTATCTTTCCCCTGCCCACTACCTCTCCTCTGCTTCCCAGTGGTCATGAGCCGAGCAGCTTTTCCACCATGATGAGCATGCCCTTCCACCATGATGTTTCTGCAATGGAGTTGGCTAAACCATAAGCCAAAATGCATCTTTCTTCATTAAAAGTATTCTTGTCAAGTATTTTGGTCACAGCAATGAAACACTAACCAATATACAGGTTCCCCTTTAAAATATCAAGAATCACTTCAAAGCAAGGTAAATCTGCTGTGGTTCACCTAATCTTGAAGTCTTGAAACACTTGTGCTTGAATCACTTGAACCATTTAAAACTGGAAAGGCTTGAAACATTTGTAAGAAAAATAATGAAAAGTAATTGAAATGTGAGAATCAAGTTCCTGGTCCAGGTCAGCCAGGTTTCTCTGTGTAATCCTGGACAGCTCATGTTGCATATCAGGGGTGCAGCATCCTCATCTTTATCTGATTAGGAGCTTGGACCAGATCAGAGGTCTCAATTTGTGATCCACAACCCCAGTGTTCAGGGAATTGGTAAAATTTGCATAGGAAAAAGGTCTTTATTTTTGCTAACATTCAAATGAAATTCATCATTTTCTTTAATGAAAAATGAGAATTAGCAATATCTGTGATTTTTGTCACCCGCATTTTGCATCACATTAAGGATTTTGCAAATATATCTTTTGCTCTCATCATTGCTACTATTCAAGTTCTGTAAATTGGAGCTACAATGCATTAATGAAGAAGCAAATATATTACTATATTATATATTAATTTCTTCTTAATGTTAATAAATTTATTGTAATCTAATCTATTTTATTTATAGTCCAAAAAAATCTTAAACTGGTTATTTAATGATAATTTTCTGGCACAAATATAAACACAGAGAGATTTAAAAAACTGCACTAGATGTTCTCTAACATCCCTTGGATTCTGTGAATTAATGATATTATAAATGTCTGAGGCACATATGACCTACCCAAACTGAACCAGGAGGTCATACATGACTTAAACAGACCAATTACATGCAAGGAAATAGAAGAGGCCATCAAGAGCCTTCCAACCAAGAAAAGCCCCGGACCAGATGGATTCTCAGCCGAGTTCTACAA
>CM053401.1:151866229-151946324 GCA_028644305.1 Xerus rutilus | reverse complement strand
AAAAAAAAAAAAAAAAAAATTTTCTTCTCAAAAAAAAAAAAATAAATGTCTGAGGATGTCCTATTACCAGGCACTGAAGAGGTTAATAATTTGTCCAGTGTCATTGGGGGAAGCAGGGAGTAGTACTAGGGAATGAAATTGATCACATCATGTTATGTGCATGTACAATTACGGCATAATAAATCCCATGATTATGTAGAATTATTTTTAAAATGTTCAATGTCTCATAGGTAGTACAAAGAAGAGACAGACTGTCTCCCACACAGTCTGCATACTTAGTAACAACACTACACTGATAGGTAAAGTCCTCTCAATCACTGATTTCTCCCACGCCTGTGACTGACCATCTTCTCACCTGTTAGCAGAGATAAGTTGCCTCAACTCATCACCTTCTTCAGGCATATACCATGTCTCATTTTGTTTCACCTGCACAGAAAACCCTTCTGAAGATTTTACTCTCTTTCTTCTACAAGATAAACTTTTCCCTCACTATTAAATTATTCCCATCAATCCACAAATATATTTTTCTTTGTCCCATCTAAAAAATCTTATGTTAGTTATATTGCTGCATAATAAATCATCCCCCAAATTGGCAACTTAAAACAGCAAGCATTTATTCTCTCATATAATTTATGAGTGTCAGGAAATAGGCAGTGGTGGTTCTGACTCAGGATCCCTCTTGAGGCTACAATCAAGCTTAAAATTCAGCTGGGGCTGGAAGACCTACTTCCAAGCTTGCTCACCTGCATGGTTACTGGCAGGCCTCAGTTTCTCATTGGTTGTTGGCTGGAGCCTCAGTTCCTTCCCATGCAGACCTGTCCATAGGGCTACTTACAATATGGCAGCTTGCTTTTCATAGAATGAGATAAAAGAGAGAAGAAAAGCAAGAGAGCATCCAAAATGGAAGTTGCAGTCTTTTAGAACATCGCCATCACTTCCGATATATACTGTTGGTCATATACACCAACCCAGGGGACTACACCATGGTGTGAACACCAGGTGGTGGAGATCATTGGAAGCCATCTTGCAGATTGCCTGCTGTGAATCTCTTCCTCCATCCTATATCCTGCTCCATATTTCTCTGCTCCTTAAAGCAAAAAACTCATTTAAAATTTTTTCTCTGCCATTTCTATGATTTTTCTTCCAGTCAAACATTTGTTCCCACCACTCTATTCTTGTCAAAGTGACCAGTGACCTCCACATTGCCAAGTCCTTTGATCATTTGTCAGTTGTCATCTCACTGGACTTGTGACTAGTGTGAAAGACAACTGATGGCTCCTTTTCCTTTGAAACACCTTCTGCACCTGACTTCCGAGATGAGACACCCTTCTGGTAATTCTGTTTGCTTGTTTGTTTTTCTTGCCTCATTGGCTGCTTACTAGGTATTTCACAAATACATTAAGGAATGAAGAGGGAAAATACTTAGCAAGCACAGAAAAAACTAAACAAATCTTAAAAGTGGGGCAATTATTAATTTCAGTATGTGTGTGTGTGTGTGTGTGTGTGTGTGTGTGTGTGGTGCTGGGAATGGAAATCAGAGCCTCACACATGCTAGACAAGAGTTCTACCACTGAGCTACTCTCCCAGCCTCAGACAAAATTTAAAATGTTCACAAGAAAGAAAACATTATTAAAGTCCATGATTTGATTGAACAGTGAATAGGCCAAATAATCTACAAACGCTTACTTTAGCCAATTTATTGTATAACTATATTGAGAAGATTGAATAAGGGAAATTGAAGAACATTATGGAGGAAAGATAGTAGGTAATTTCTTAAAATGTTAACAGTAATACACACATTTTATTTAGAAACATGAAAGTCCATAGCAAAAGAAACAGCTAAAAAATTGAAAATGGTCACCTCAGCTATGTGCTAGGTAGATAGGGAAAATCATCACACTAAGAATAACTAGAAAAACAGACAAAAATCAACTGATGGAAGACATCAGTGAGCTAACCAATTAGTGATGGATTCCAGTTCTAGAAAAAGAAAAAAAGAGAATTTTTCCTCTGTAGGATAGTGCCAATTCTGGAAAAGTTAATGGAGAAACCATCTGAACAGTCTTTAGCTCTTAAAGGCTATTACCAAATACCTTAGACTGGGTACTTCATAAAGAATAGAGGTTTATTTAGCCCACAGTTCTAGGAGTCTAGGAAGTCCAGGAACAAGATGCCAGCAGGTCAGCACGTTTTTGAGCTAAAAAGACAAAAACTGACTCAATAAAAAATGAAACCCTAATGTTGGGTTAGGATCTCAAAGGGCTATACCCTCAGGATAAGATTGAGCTAAAGGTAGGCCAGCCCTCCCCACAGACTCGGCCCTGCTGCAGATTGTCTCAATCCTAGCATGTACTAAGAGGATGAGGGAGGAAAATTAATTTCCATCTTTACAGGACAGATTTTTCCAAGAATTGGAGGGCACATTTTAAAGTCTTCCCTGCTGCCTCCTTAATCCAGTCCCCTAGATTGTCACCCTAATCTTGTCCCTGATGGTCTTTCCAATTCTGTGATAAGAAAGAAGCTGGAAAGGGGGGACGCAAGGAAATGGGTATCAGATCAACAGGGAGTTTTCCTCTTGGATCCAGAGCAGAGCTGGGGAAGCTGGGTGTGGCTTTTCACCACATCTCAAGCCAAGAAGTCACATTTGTAGGGACCCTCGAGGGCGAGCAACGATAACAGAACTGAACCTGACTAATTCGGGAAGAAAATACACTGGCGAAATTACAGGGAGTTGACATAACTAGAGAGGAAAATACAGAACCAGGTTCAGAGAGAATAGTAGTTACTTCTGTGTGGTGAAAACAGAGTGATTTTAGTGTTTTTCTCTTTGTTTATCTGTATTTTTAATAGAGAACTTGTATACATGCAACAAGAAAAACACAATAAAAACGTTTTGTTTTTTCCAAAAGGACCCTCAAATTATAAGGTTAAAATAGAAACTCTAATTATATGGTGCTTTCAAGACAAAAACCTAAAACAAAATGATATTGAAAAGTTAAAAATAAATGTTAAAAAAAAAGAAGAGCTGAGATTTATCGGGCAAACACAAAAAGAACAAGGATAACAAAATTCATTTCAGGCTACATAGGATTCAAGGCATTAAATGGAACAAAGAGATTCATTTTACATTGAAGAAAAGTGTAATCCCCAATGAAGACAGAACAAATCTAGCAGATGGCCCCCGTAGCCATTAAGCAGGTTTTATCTCTAATCTACTGAGAGGTATCAGAGAATCACTGTGATCCCTTTGAAAGGCTTGTTCATCATTAATTCATAGAAGGGGACTGGGTAAAATAAAATTCTAAGTAAATCTCAAGAGCCTTTGAGTAAAACCCAGACTTAAGTTAAATGCGTGAAGAAAGCAGGCCTCTGAAAATTGATAACAAAAAAAGAAAAGTGAAGAAAGACCATAGGATTGGCAGCTGGCCCTGTGCAAAGGAGACCTCTCACTCCCACATAAGGATGGCCTGGGAAAGGAAGGAACCAGGAACCATCCCAATAATCCCTATAGCTTGAGTGTGTCCCCAAGAGTTCATGGCTTCAAAATTTAATCCCCAAATTCATATGTCAATAGTATTTGAAGGTGGAAGTAATTCAGATTAGATGAGATCATAAGCATAGGGTCTCTGTGATGGCATTAATGGCTTTAGAAGAGAATGAAAAGAGACCTGAGCTAGCAGGCCTGCTTTGTCTCATCATATGATGTTTTCTACCATGTTACCAGGAAAAAATGTCTTTATGAGATGCTGAACTGCTGGCACTTGATCCTGGACTTCCTGGACTCCAGAACCATGAGCTAATAAACCTCTATTCTTTAAAATGTACCCAGTCTGGGGTATTTGGTTATAGCAACAGAAAACAGACTAAGACTATCCCAGAGCAGGAAGCACCTATGAGTGCCCTGAGGGCACAACTGGCTGTACCTGGACTGGTAATAAGGAATTGGGATTTGGGTCACATATGTACATCCATGTCTGTGTGTCTGAGAACTTCCAGTGTTCCACAGCATTCTGATGCGTCTTCCATTCTGGTCAGGGCAAACAAGGTCAGGGAAGCCAGGAACCACAGCACAGCTAGTCCACATTGTCTCACTGCTTCTTTATCCAATTGTCAAGGACATGACTGGCTGCAGTTTTCCACGGCCTAGAAAAAAAAAAGCAAAGAAAGGCTCAGTGTCTGGGTGCTCTGGAGAAACCAGGATAGGAAGCTGGGATCCTGGAGTCATAACAAAAGTGCTTAATCTGGGACCCACAAGTAGAATTCAGGGATCTATGAACTTGGATGCAAAAACAAAATTCTTTTGTTTTAACTGTTCTTCAGCTGAAATTAAGCATTTCCTTCACTTGTAATGCAAGCAATGAGCCACAGGAGTAATGGCAGGGTCCACATAGTTTCAAAACATATGACAGCTAGGGCCACTACCTAAGAATGTCATTTACATTCAGATGGTACTTCAGAACTGTAGTGACCCAGCTGCTGGACCTGGTTATTTAACACATTAGTGAAGATGTACATCCAGTACTGTGTCACCAATTTGGGTTTTGTAGAAGTATTTTGATAACTGTATTTCAATATAATTGGTTCCCTTTGTAACTCTTTGTACTTTATTCTTTAAAGGTAAAATTCTGAACGGGCTCCATAAGTTTGCCAGACTGCTGGAGGGATCTATGGTCCAAACCATGCTAAGACCCTCTCCACAATCCCTTGGACCCCTCAGAAAGGGCAATAGACCAAAGCTCAGGCACAGATTCTGCATCACTCTGCCCCACCCTCAGGAGGAGTAATGGAATCATAATATAGCTACAGATTCTTGAAATCTGTTAATATGGTCTTTTTTCCTTTCTTTCTTTTCTTTGTTTCCTCTCTCCTTTCTTGCTCTCTTTCCACTCACATCATAGATACCACCAAAGTGACTCAGGTTGGGATAATCAATATGCAACCTTCTACATTTGTATCCCTGCTTGTATTTTCATATGTCAACATGAATTTAAAGATCTTTAAAATTATTATTAAAGATATACTAGCTGGGTGTGGTGGCATATGCCTGCAATCTCAGCAATTCAGGAGGTTAAGGCAGGAGGATCGCAAGCTCGAGGCCAGCCTCAACAAATGAGCAAGGCCTCAAGTAATTTAGTGAGATTCTGTTTAAAAATAAAAAAAAAATTAAAAATAGAATTGGGAGTGTGGCTCAGTGACCAAGCACCCCTAAATTCAATCCCCAGGACTTAGATTAAGTAATTAATTAATTGATTAATTAATTAATTAAAAGGGCTGGAGATGTGGCTCAGTGGTTAAGTGCCCCTGAGGTCAATCCCAAGTACCAACAAATAAACAAACAAACAAACCTATACATATACTTATACATTTATATATATCAATATACATGTTTTGGAGTTATCTACACACACAGGAAGAACCATAAATAAATGGGAAAGAGACAGATTTTTTTGAGATGATACAAATTCAGTTTTTTCAAATGCATTGTTTCTAAAAAAATTCAGGTCACAACACATGCACTTTGCTGGGATGTTTTCTTCTCTTTGATATCACGTTGCTTTTTTTATATTATTAGGTTATATTTAAAATTATTTCTAATGTCAGCATATATGTCACGTAAGGATGCAACAAAGCACGTTCATCATCTTCCCTTTGGGCATTAAGATTTTCTGATTTTTCCTTATGATAAAAATGCTATGGTGAATCTCATAATCATATGCATGTCTTTGTGAAAAGTTTTTCTTGTGATTTTAGGACAAATTCCTGGAAGTGGAAGTAATGATGAAAGATGAAAGAGTATGATTGTTTCAGAGTGCTGCTACAAATTCTCCACTTGCTTCCTGGAAAGATTATACCAATTCCATGCCACCAGCGGGGAATGGAGGTGCCTCTCACTTCTGCCTCCCCACAACAAAAGTGATTATTTTAAAAAAGCCTTGCCAATTTTATAGGCAAAATTGTCTCGGGGCTGGGGTTGTGGCGCAGTGGTGGCGTGCTCGCCTAGCATGCGGGAGGCACTGGGTTCCATCCTCAGCACCACATAAAATAAAATAAAGATATTCTGTCCACCTACAACTAAAAAATAAATATTAAAAAATATTGTCTCTGTAATGATTTGCATTTCTGTGATCCATGATGTGGCTGATCTTGTTTCTTTGGGGGGCGGGGGTACCAAGGATTGAACTGAGGGCCACTTGACCACTGAGCCACATCTCCAGCCCTATTTTGTAATTTCATTTAGAGACAGGGTCTCACTGAGTTGCTTAGCATCTCGCTTTTGCTGAGGCTGGATTTGAACTCGTGATCCTCCCACCTCAGCCTCCCAAGCTGCTGGAATCACAAGTGTGTGCCACCTTGCCCAGCTGTGGCTGAGCTTTTTAAATATAATTATTGGTCATGTGTATTTCTATTCTGCCATTTGTATGTTCCTGTACTTTGCCACTATTTACACTAGAGTGCTCACAACTAGAGGCTGAAGGAGCAGCAGTAGAAAAAGTGTAAGTCTAGTTACAACGTGGGTATTCACTAGTTGGCTCATGAAAATGATAGGCAATCAGGGCAGGAGCACAGGCCAAGGCCCAGGATCACCTTCAGGGACCTCTGCAGGAGCCCAGCCAAGGTCAGGCCTGAGATTGCTACCCACCAATCCGCCAACCCACAGAGGAAAGCAGACCCAGGCAAAGGACCGCTGTGGCTGAGGCTTGGGATCACCCCCAGTTCAGGACACAAGCCCCTGCTGATCTGCAGGAGGCCAGGCACAGGGCCAGACCCACCACCTGGAACCTCTGAGGGAATCCAGGCCAAGATCAGGCCTAGAACTGCCCTCACAGGTCTGTGTGAGAGCCCAGGCCCAGGATTGCCCCTGCACAGAGTGGGAATCCACGCTGTTGCTCCCTTCTGGTATCCGTCTTGTACACTGCAGCCATCCCCATAGTTCTTCCCATTTATTAGCCTCTACCTTGGGGCAACAGACAGGACCTGGAGGCAGTGACCGGCCAAAGCGCTGCATCTCCAATCAATCAGCCCAAAGCCATTGTAAGTCCCACCCTTTTAGCCCCATCTCTGAAAGCATTTGCATTCATCTTGGGCCACTCTCACTGCTATCTTGCATTACCTCCATTACCTCCACTACCATCTTTAGTGGCAGTACTGTCCATCTGGGCTCACCTGCTGGGGACCAGAAATGAACTCCAAGGTGAGGTACAGGTAATCTATAGTGTCGCTATAAGATTATAGGATAGAAACCACAATACCTCAGATCAGCATTGAAAGAAAGGAAGATACATAATCAACATGAAAAAATCAAGGGAAGAAAGTGCCCCAAACAAACCAAGATACTATAATAATAGAATCCATTGACAGCACAGTTGATGAAATGTCAGAGAAAGAATTCAGAATGTACATGATTAAAATGATCTTCAAATTAAAGAATGACTTAAGTGAGCAAATACAGGCAAAAATTAATCACTCCAATAAAGAAATAAGAGAACAAATAAAAGCAACCATCGATCACACCAACAAAGAGATAAGGGAGCAAAGACAGGTAGCAAAAGATTACTTCAAGAAAGAGCTGGAGATTGTGAAAAAAAAAGTCAGAAATTCTTGAAATGAAGGAAACAATAAACCAAATAAAAAACTCAATAGAAAGAATCACCAGCAGACTAGATCACTTGAAGACAGAACCTCAGATAATGTAGACAAAATATACAATCTTCAAAATAAAGTTGACCACACAGTAAAGATGGTAAGAAATCATGAACAGAACATCCAAGAATTATAATGATACTATCAAAAGATGAAGTATGATTTATTGGGATAGAGGAAGGCACAGAGTTTCAAACCAAAGTAATGCACAATCTCTTCAATGAAATGATATCAGAAAATTTCCTAAACATGAAGAATGAATTGGAAAATCAAATACAAGAGGCTTACAGGACTCCAAATGTTCAAAATTACAACAGATCTACATCAAGTCACATTATAATGAAAATGCCCAGCATACAGAATAAGGACAGAATTTTAAAGGCCACAAGAGAGAGGAATCAAATTACATCTAGGGAGAGACCAATTCAGATCTCAGCAGATTTTTCAACCCAGACCCTAAAAGCCAGGAGATCATGGAACAATATATACCAAGCTCTGAAAGAAAATGGATGCCAACCAAGACTCTCATATCCAGCAAAACTGGGCTTCAGATTTGATGATGAAATAAAAATCTTCCATTATAAACAAAAGTTAAAAGAATTTATAGCAAGAAAACCTGCACTATACAGCATTCTCAGCAAAATATTCCATGAGGAGGAAATGATAACCAACAATGAAAATCTGAAAAGGAAAGACCAATCAAAGGAGAAACCAAGTCAAGGTAAAAACTACATATAAGCCAAAATGACCAGGATTACAAATCATACTTCAATAATAACCCTGAATGTGAATAGCCTAAACTCATCAATTAAAAGACATAGACTGACAGACTGGATCAAAACAAAAGACTCAACAATATACTGCATCCAAGAGACTCATCTCACAGGAAAAGACATCCACAGACTGAGGGTGAAAGGAAGGGAAAAAACGTATCACTCACATGGACCAAGTAAACAAGCAGGAGTTTCCATCCTCATATTAGATAAAGTGGACTGCAAATAAAAGTTAGTGAAAAGGGATAAAGAAAGACATTTCAGGGGCTGGGTTGTAGCTCAGTGGTAAAGCGCTTGCCTAGCATGCATGAGGCACTGGGTTTGATCCTCAGCACCACAAAAAAATAAATAAATAAAGGTATTGTGTCCATCTACAACTAAAAAAAAATTTTTTTAAAAAGAAAGACATTTCAAACTGCTTAAGGGAATCATACATCAATAAGACATAACAATCATAAATATCTATGCCCCAAACAATGGAGCATTTATGTATATCAAACAAACCCTTCTCAACTACAAGAATCAAATGAATCACAACAAAATAGTACTGGATGACTTTTACACACCTCTCTCACTGCTGGATAGATCTTCCAAACAAAAACTAAACAAAGAAACCACAGAACTCAATAAAAACAATCAATAATTTAGACTTAACAGACATATATAGAATATTCCATACATCAATGAGCAAATACACTTTTTTCTCAACAGCACATGGATCTTTCTCCAAAATAAATCATATGTTATGCCACAAAGCAACTTTTAGCAAATACACAAAAATAGAGATACTACCTTGCTTTCTATCTGACCATAATGGAATAAAATTAGAAATCAATGACAGATTAAAAAACAGAAACTACTCCAACACCTGGACACTAAATAATATACTATTGAATGATGCATGGATAACAGAAGACATCAAGGAAGAGATAAAAAAAATTCTTAGAGGCAAATGAAAACTCTGTTACAACATATCAAAATCTCTGGGACACCATGAAGGCAATGCTAAGAAGAAAGTTCATTGCATTAAGCTTATTCATTAAAAGAAGAAAAAGTCAACAAATAAATGACCTGACATTACATTTCAAAGCTCTAGAAAAAGAACAAATCAACCCCCAAAGAAGTAAAAGACAGGAAATAATTAAAATCAGGGCTGAAATCAATGAAGTTGAAACAAAAGAAACAATTCAAAAAATCAACAAAGCAGAAAGCTAGTTCTTTGAAAAAATAAATAAATTTCACAAACTTTTAGCCACCCTAACAAAAAGGAGAGAGAAAACCCAAATTAATAAAATTCGTGATGAAAAAGGAAATGTCATGAGAGACACTACTGAAATACAGAGGATAATTACAAACTATTTTGAAAATTTATACTTCAGTAAAATGGAAAATCCTGAAGACACCAACAAATTTCTAGAGGCATAGACCTACCCAAACTGAACCAGAAGGACATACACAACTTAGATCAATTTCTAGCAAGGAAATAGAAGATGCCATCAAAAGCCTACCAACCAAGAAAAGCCAGGGACCAGTCAGATTCTCAGCCAAGTTCTACAAGACCTACAAAGAAGAATAAATACCAATACTCCTCAAATTATTCCATGAGATAGAAAAGGAGGGAACCCTTCCACATTCATGCTATCAGGCTAGTATCACCCTGATACCAAAACCAGACAGAGACACATCAAAGAAAGAAAATTTCAGACCAATGTCCCTGACCAACATAGATGCAAAAATTCTCAATAAAATTTTGGCAAATCACATATAAAAACATATTTTAAAAATAGTGCACCATGATCAAGTGGGGTTCATTCCAAGGATGCAAGCTTGGTTCAACATACAGAAATCAATTAACGTAATCTCACATCAATAGATTTAAAGTTAAGAATCATATGATTTTATCAATTGATGCAGAGAAAGCATTTGACAAAATACAACACCCTTTCATGTTCAAAACACTAGAAAAACTAGGGATAGGAGGCACATACCTCAACTTTATAAAAGCTATCTATGCTAAACCCAAGGTCAATACCATCCTAAATGAAGAAAAATTGGAAGCATTCCCTCTAAAAATGGGAACTAGACAGACATGCCCTCTTTCATCACTGCTATTCAACATAATCCTTGCAACATTAGCCAGAGCAATTAGACAGATTAAAGAAATTAAAGGGATACAGATAGGAAAAGAAGAACTCAAGCTATCATTATTTGCTGATGACATAATTCTATACTTAGAGGATCCAAAAAGTTCCACCAGAAAACTTCTAGAATTAATAAATGAATTTAGCAAAGTACCAGGATATAAAATCAATACCCATAAATCAATTGCATTTCTATACATCAGTTATAAACCCTCTGAAAGAGAAATTAGGAAAACTACCCCATTCACAATAGCCCCCAAAAAACAAAACAAACAAACAAAAACTTGAGAATCAATTTAACAGAAGAGGTGAAAGACCTCTACAATGAAAACTACAGGACACTAATGAAAGAAATTGAATAAGACCTTAGAAGGTGGAAAAATCTCCCATGCTCTTGGATAGGTAGAATCAATACTGTCAAAATGGCCATACTACCCAAAGCACTATATAAATTCAATGCAATTCCCATTAAAATCCCAATATCATTACTTATAGAACAAAAAAAGTCAATCATGAAATTCATTTGGAAGAATAAGAGACCCTGAATAGACAAAGCAATCCTTAGCAAGAAGAGTGAAGTAGGAGACATCACAATACCAGACCTTAACTATACTACAAAACTATAGTAACAAAAACAGCATGGTACTGGCACCAAAATAGACATGTAGATCAATGGTACAGAATAGAAGACACAGAGACTAAACCACATAAATACAGCTATCTCATACTAGATAAGGTGCCAAAAACATACATTGGAGAAAAGATAGCCTCTTCAATAAATGGTGCTGGGAAAACTGGAAATCCATATGCAATAAAATGAAACTAAACCCCTATCTCTCACCATGCACAAAATTCAATTCAAAGTGGATCAAGGACCTAGGAATTAGACCAGAGACCCTATGCCTAATAGAAGAAAAAGTAGGTCCAAATCTTCATCATGTCAGCTTAGGAACTTACTTCCTTAACAAGACTTCTACAGTGCAAGAAGTAAAATCAAGAATCAATAAATGGGATGGATTCAAACTAAAAAGCTTCTTCTCAGCAAAAGAAACAATCAATGAAGTGAACAGAGAGCTACATTCTGGGAACAAATTTTTGCCATGTGCACATTTGATAGAGCACTATTCTCCAGGGCATATAAAAAACTCAGAAATCTTAACATCAAAAAAACAAACAACCCAATCAATAAATAGGCCAAAAAGCTGAACAGACACTTCTAGAAGAAGATATACAATTGATCAACAGACATATGAAAAAATGTTTAACATCTCTAGCAATTAGAGAAATGCAAATCAAAACTACTCTAAGACTTCATCTCACGCCAGTCAGAATGGCAATTATCAAGAATACAAACAACAATAAGTGTTGGCGAGGATGTGGGGGAAAGGCATGCTCATACGTTGCTGGTGGGACTGCAAATTGGTGCAACCACTCTGGAAAGCGGTATGGAGATTCCTTAGAAAACTTGGAATTGAACCACAATTTGACCCAGTCCTCCTACTCATCGTTCTATAACCAGAGGATTTAAAAACAACATATTACAGTGACACATCCATGTCAATGTTTATAGCAGCTCAATTCACAATAGCTAAAAAGTGTGGAAGCAACTTCAATAGATGTCCTTCAGTAGATGAATGGATAAAGAAACTATGGTATATATACAAAATGGAATATTACTCAGCAATAAAAGAGAATAAAATTATGGCATTTGCAGGTAAATGGATGGAGTTGGAGAGTATCATGCTAAGCGAAGTAAGCCAATCCCAACGCTGAATGTTATTTCTGATAAGTGGATGCTGATCCATAATGAGGGAGAGGACACAGGAAGAATGGAGGAACTTTGGGCAAAGGGGAGGAAGGAATTAAGGGTGTAGGGGCAGGAAAGATGGTGGAGTGAGATGGACATCATATCCCTAGCTTCATGTATGACTGCATATATGATGTGATTCTATATCACATAAAACCAGGGAAATGAAAAGTTGGCTCCAAAAATAAAAAAAGAAAGAAAATTATAGGCAATCAGATCATGACTTATCAAAACATTAATTTCATAGGGTTCAAACTAATACTTAATGCAAGCATTATCCCAGTAAGTTCATAACAGATACTATTAAGTCTTCATCTTACAAAAGAAGGAACTGAGACATAGAGAGGCTAAGTGATTTGCCAGGGGTCACATAACCAGAGGAGGTTTAGCCACAATTCGAACCCAGGCAGTCTGACTCCATGGTCTTGACAGTTTATGTCTTAAACACTCCAGAATGTTTTGCAAATGGAAAATGTCCTCATTTTCCAGCTTGTAATTGTTGGCACATAGGAAAACATTCTTGTAAGATATTTCTTTTGTATCCAACCACCTAATTTTCTATCTCATGTTTAAAACAGTGTTTGTAATCAATTTTATTTTAGTTTCTAGTATCAAGTCATAGTATCATCAAATAATGACTTCATTAAAAGAAATCTTTCTTCTTTTCCAACTCTTATAAAAACTTATTTCTAAATTACTTTTTTATTAAAATGGCCAGAACTTTTCAATTTTTTTTAAAAAGTAGTTTACATTGTTTTTTCCCTATTTTCATCTGTTATGGTCTAAAAGTTTGTGTCCCCAATCCTCCAAAAAAGATTCATATGTTGAAATTCTAACATCCCAAGGTAATGATACTAGGAGATAGAGCCTTTGGAAAATTACTAGGTCATGAGATTGGAGCCCTTATGAGTGGGATTAGTGTCCTTATAAAAGAGACCCCAGAGAGCTATCTTGTCCCTTCCACCCTGTGAGGACACAGTGAGAAGGAGCCGCCTATGAATCAGGAAACACACCCTCCTCACCAAACTCTTGAGTTACTGGTTCCTTGGCCTTGGACTTCTCAGCCTCCAGAACTGAGAGAAATTATTTTTGTTGTTTAAAAGCCACCCAGTTTGTGGCATTTGGTTACAGCAGCCTAAATGGACTAAAATAATGCCTTTATTATTTAAATATAAGAAATAGCATTGACAGTCAGAATACCTAATACCTAATGTAGTTATAGCAATAATGCTAGTCTGCTCCTGATTTACCAGGAGTTTCTATTCAGTAATAATGAATGACTGCACTGTAATTGATTTTGTTCAGAGTGTGTTGAGATGACCCTATAGTTCCTAATATTCCTATGGATCCAATATACAAAATATTTACATTTCTTGGTAGTAAACAACTCTTTCATTATTGGGATAAATGCTATTTGGTGCTAGGAATTGTCATCTCATGTCTGTTTGACAAAACTGAGGTCCTCAGAGTGATCAGCCGGTTCCAGTGTTTTATTAGCAGAGACAGATCAGTACACTCCAGTTATTGCTCTTTTTCCTACTCCCCTCTCCCATATTGCACCAAACACCACAGAACTTTACCATTTTATACAGGGAGAAATGGAGATCTCCACCATGCAATAAGTTGTCCAAAGTGGTACAGCTCCTAGGACTGAAATCTTTGAATCATTAGTCCAATTTGACTATGTCAAAATCATTTCTGATTACTTGTTTGATCCTGGCTAGGATAATTCCCCTTCTGGGATCTCGGTTTCCCCATAGGACCTTATACTTCTTTGTATAAACACTCATTCTAGAGCCCAGAAGAGTAACCTGGGAGGAACACTAGTTCCCATCTCTCCTATCCTCCTTTTCAAGTTCTCCTCCCCATTGCTCGTCTACATGCAATCAACTCTGCCCTGAAGATGAGTGGGGGTCGGGTGGGGGTCAAACAGCTCTAGGAATTCAGTAAGTGGCCTTCCTGTACTCCACCTAGACTCTAACCTACAGTTCCATATAGAGGAAGAACCATCACTAATCTGCACCAGCTCAGGGTCTGTGGCCTGATACACAGGACCTGGCCTGGCCAGGTGTATTCCCAGGGCCTTGCCCCAGTAAGCAGGCTGGTAAGACCCTGTCTACTGCAAACCTTCAGAAGGTCCTCTTGTGCAGGGACTTCCTGCAGGAGATGGCCCGCAGGAGGGGCTTCCCTTAGCTATTCCGTGCAGAGGGAACCACCTGTTGCACAGACAGGGGGAGCCAGGAAGCTTGCTCTGAATGTGTGTGTGCGTCTTACTTTCTAGTCCACCCCAAATGCACGCAATCCAAGGCCAACAGACGCAAAGCCCAGTCTTAAATTGAGCTGACTTCATTTTGTTTATTTTTCTATATTTGCAAAGTTGCAAGAAGACCAGGAGTGTGGGTGCCAAGGGTACGTCCTATAATAGCTCTATGATCTAAATCTCACCACTATGTCGCCACGTGGGAAAGAGGGAAGCAAAGGGTGGAATGGGGGCTGCTGAGTTCCTGGGGGAAAAGGTTCCAAAGTGAAACCTAGCTGAAAGGCTCTGAGGAAAAGCTTTTCAGCGCCACCCTTTGCCGGCAGCTTAGAGGGGCGGTGAGTCTCTCGGCTTCTGGCAGATTACGCAAGTACCCGAAACTGGCGCGCCCTCTCGCGGCCACACTTGGCACTCCTCCAACCGAGCGCTAAGCATCCTCAGTGGGTCTTGGGTTCTTTGCGGATGCTGCCCATGAAGTGCTGGTAGACCATGAGGAAGACGGTATCTGCAAAGATATATTGCAGTAGATCACGCTGCTGCAATCCCTCTGCAGTCTACACTGGAGAATGGCCTGGTCCGAGCAGTAGAGGGTTCTGAAACCCCCTCTTCTTTCCAAGCATTTCTCCTCTACTTTGTTAATTAAAATGGAAATAGCTAATAATCCCAACTCTCAGCTACTTACGCCTCTGCTGTTCTACCCATGCCCTACCCATGAATTAACTCAGCCACTTAGGGTGTTGGTAACTAATTATTACTATCTCAACCTGTAGCCTAACAGATTTCACATCTTCCTTCCAAAGCGGTGGTCGAGATCCCAGTTAGCATCACTGATTACTTACTCTCCTTTTACCTCAGTTTCCTCATCTGTGAAATGAGCAATAACTGTAATACCTATGTCCTAAGTATGGTATAAGGTCAATGAGTTACTACAATGTCACAGACCTGTGCTCCCACACATTCCCTCAAGGACTCTCCTTTTTCCTGCACTCTGTCTCAGTGTGCCTTTACTGTGGGGACACAGCTAGCTGATGCCTCTCTTTGTTTCAGAGGTGTCCCAAACTCCTAGAACACCCTTAGCCACACACAGCAGCCTGGAAGTTCCAGGGACCAGAGAATCTATTTGTTCCTCTATTAGTACAGTTTCTCCAGGGAAACTGAGAATTAATAGGATGTACAGTCATGCCTCATTTCAAGATGGGAATATATTCTGAGAAATAAACATCTAAGGCAATTTCATGCTTGTGAGAATGTCATAAGTGTGCTTTAAAATGGCTATGACATCACTAGGCAATAAAATCTTATAGAATCACTAATGTTTATGTAGTCTGTTGTTGACAAAAATATATGGCATGTGACTGTATACACACACACATATATGGACAGAGAGAGATTGATTTATATTATTGTAAGGATTGGCTCACAATCATGAAGTCTAAAAAATACAAACATCTACCATTGTCAAGTTGGAGACCTAGGAGAGCCAATGTGTCCATTCTAGTCCAAAGGCAAGAAAAAGCAATTTTCCAAGCTAGAAAAAAGTCAGATTAGAGGGGAGAGTCAGCCTTTGTATTCTATTCAGGCCTTCATCTGATTAGATGGAGCCCACCTACACTAGGAAGGGTAATCTGCTTTACTCCACTACCAATGTAAACGTTAATCTTAAAAAATGTTAATCTTATCCAAAATACATTCATAGTAACTCCCAGAATAATTCTACACTAAATACACGAGTCATCTGTGGTACAAGTTGGCACATAAAATGAATCAAGGTAGACCCCTGCAGTAGATCTTAAGTAATGATAGACAGTTGAAGAGTCAGGAATATAAATACTCCAACTAGATTCTGCTCTCTTGCTTGGTGTCCTTCTGGTCCCAACCCCATTTTATCACTCTCCTTGGGGCATTTCCTAGGCTCTCTTCTTAATAAATTATTATCATATGACTCTTCCTCCTAGAGGCACTTTCGAGGGGGAGGCAACTTGAGACAACAGGTTTGCATTTAGATTTGTGTCTGATATATAGGGAGCATGCACATAATTTATTATTAATACTGTTCTTTTGGTATTTGAGGTACATGGAAGACTTGTTCACAGGGTGAAAAGATTCCACCCTGACCCCAGTCTCCTTTACCAGCCTGGCTCTAAATCAAAATAACCTAGTTACCTCTCCAAACCTGACATTCATCCCTTGCCTGGACTTACAATTCCAAGTCTGCAAGCTTCTCTTTCTCCTCTCCCTACCATGCAGGAGTCTGCTCCCCAATATCTCTAATTTACAGTCCTGCCTGGGCTAAAACCTCTCCTATGGCTGGAACAGGCCATTTTTTCCCAGAATTCTCAGGATGTTAACTGTCATCGCAAAGAATAGGGCTTGATGGGCGATTCCTGAAAACTCACAGCCAGACATCAACTGAAAAAGGAATTTCCAGAGAGGAGGTGGGGGAGATATTGCATATTCTTCTGCTCATCTCCTGGGCACACAGTTTTGCACACAGAGAGCTGAGCTCATAACATCTCTTCTCATGCACTTTATTATATATAACATGAAAGAGCTCGGCCAATAACAAGACTATGTGACAGTAATTAGATGGATAATTATTTGTACTTGTAAGGGTTTGATGAATGGGTCTTGGTGAATGGGAGCTATAAATACATATATTAGGGAAAGATTCCATTAAAAATGAACCTAAGGCAATTGAAAAGCTTCTGAAGGATCATTAGCCATTTCAAGAGATTCTTGTAGCTAATGTGTTATTGGCTCTTTTCACCTTTTACTGAAAGGCTTCAAAAAGGGAAATCAACACATCTGAAATTATAATGTAAATCCATGAGGGAAAGGCATTACATTTATTAAAGTTCCATTTTATGCAGCTTTTCCTGAACTCAGCTGTGATACAAACTAGAGTCTATCTTGTGTACAGTCAATGCCTTCAGTGAGAACCCTTATAAAGAAATATTTGATTAAGCTCAATGTGACATAGATGCAGATTGAACACAGCAGCTGGTTTCTTCTACTCAAGAGAAACTGGTTGGATTTCCCAGAAGAAAAGCTGGAATGAAGCTGACATACTGATAACTCTGCTTCAACTAACAAGATGCCTTAGATCAAAATTTGCCTGGTTGAATAATTTCATATTGTTTTTTCAAATAGTCAACCCTCATTCCTGCCTCAATGAGCAATATGCACAAATAGAACATCCAGAGTCGTTTATTATTTGTACAATGGATAACCATCAACTGCATGACACAGACTTCTGTCCAAGAATCAGCCAAGAGCTAGACTTTGGAGCACACAAGGGTATATTTAAAACATGAGCCTTTTATTTTGGGGGGGATACCCGTGCATGAACCCAAGAGCACCAAGCCATATCCCTAGCACTTGCTATTTTTTGAGACAGGGTCTCACTAAGTTGCTTAGGACCTGACTAAACGACTAAGGCTGACCTTGAACTTACGATCCTCCTGCCTCAGCCTCCCAAGCCACTGGAATTATGGGCATGCACTACTAGTCCTGGAGAATCTTTTTTTTTCTTTTTTTTTTAATGGCAGATCTGTTATGGCACGCAAGCATGCATGCACACACACATACACACACATGTGCATGATGTCTGAATATTTTAAGCTGTAATGACATACACCAAATTTAACAGTAATCATCTGGGGTGTAATCATTAAAATTACAGAATGGTATAAATAATAATGTGATGTACCATTAATATGATATACCAATAATATGAATCAACCACTAAGCTTTACAATGTAATATTTTCAACTTCAACCAGTGCAGTTGTAGGCGCCTCTGAATGCCTCCAGAACCATGTCTCCCTCCCCACGCTCCCCAGGGCTGATCGTTACCTTGAATCTGGTATTTATTATTCCCATACGTTCATTTATACTTTCACCACAAATACACGTATCCCCAAGCATTGTCTTGAACATATTTAAGCTTTAAAGAAATGAACACATCATATGACATGCAATTCTCTTCAAATTGACCTTTTTGCTTACGTCATATTTGTGAGATTCTTCTATGTGCATACATGTAGCTATAACTCACATTTTATAGCTGTTTAGTTTACACTGTGTGGAAATACCACACAATTCATTTACTCATTGCATTCTCCTGTGGGTGGACATTTAAGTTAGCTCTAATTTTTTGCCCTTATTGACAGTGCTCCTGTGAATATCTTCATACATATGTATGAGCCATTTGAAAATAAGGTGCAGAATATCTCGCAATTATGTCTTCATTATTAGATTTAGATTAGACTTTCTAAAACGTGTACTGGGCTACAAATTTAACCCTAACAATCATGTTGTCTTCATTTGACAAATTTGGATAAGGAAAATATTATTTCTTAAGAAAAATTTTGCATGTTTCAGAGTGCTTTTACTTCTCGTTCCTTAATTATTTTGGATTTTGTTAGTTTGTAACAGGCGATTTCATTTATTTTTGTTCTTTCCTTTTTTCTAACAAATTTGTTGTAGAATTTGAAAATTACC
Organism: Xerus rutilus; assembly: GCA_028644305.1. Taxonomy (NCBI): domain Eukaryota; kingdom Metazoa; phylum Chordata; class Mammalia; order Rodentia; family Sciuridae; genus Xerus; species Xerus rutilus. The sequence goes on along the minus strand of CM053401.1, from coordinate 151,927,203 downwards.
CCTAAGAATCACTTTAGCACGGTAGCACACACCTGTAATCCCATTGTTTTGGGAGGCTGAGACAGGAGAATCACGAGTTCAAAGCCAGCCTCAGCAACGGTGAGGCAATAAGCAACTCAGTGAGGCCCTATCTCTAAATAAAAACACAAAATAGGGCTGAGGATGTGGCTCAGTGGTCGAGTAGCCCTGAGTTCAATCCCTGGTAACAAAAAAAAAAAATAACTTTAGTTTTCACTTACAAGTATTGAAAAGTAAAATTGGTATTATTGTTTAATTCTAAATATTTCAGATTTTCTATTATATTTTCTTTAACTCCTAGGTTATTTCTAATTTTATTTCATTGTAATTAGAAAAACATGATCTATAAAATTATTCTTTATAATCTGTAAATTTTTTCCCTGGACCTCAATATACTGGTTGGGGCAAAATGTGCTTTCTATGAAGTAAAGATTTCTTCTCTCTGTCTCTATCTCCTTTCTCTCTCTCTCTCTCTCTCTCTCTCTCTCTCTCTCTTTCTCCCAACCCCTCTCTTTAGTCAAATATATTAATCAAGATTTTCTTATTCATTTGTCCATTCATATATACATACATTGTTCATTCTGATTCCACTTCCACTTCTTATTCTTTTCATCTATTTTTTCAATCTATTTAATCTATCCTTTTAATCTATGCTAAGAAATGTGATCTGAAATATAACTCTGATTCTGTGTCTATATCTCTTGGTAACTGTGTGATTTATTTATCATTTAGAGATTACACTGCTAGGACCATATAGGTTCATGTGTTGTATCTTCTTGCTAGACTATTTCAACATGAAATAACCTTCTTTGTCTTTCTTAATGTTTTTCTCCTAAAATTCTCTTTAGCCTTGGGGTTGGGGTTGTGGCTCAGTGGTAGAGTACTTGCCTTGCACACATGAGGCACTGGGTTCAATCCTCAGCACCACATACAAAATACATAAATAAATAAAGGTTTAAAAAAATCTTATAAAAAATTCTCTTTGGTCTGATATGAACATATCAGATGCTGTACCATCTTTGATTCTGATGCCATCTGGGAAAGATAAGAATGGTACCAACATGTTTTTATTTGGAGCAATTAGATCCACTCCACAAAGGTTGAAGTTTTCTCTCTATTCAGCTTTTTCTGGTCCATGGGTTTCCTAAAAGTGGATGCTGCTGAACTCTGGGGTCCCTATAGGAGCTGCATCAGCACCGTACACAAATCTCCTTCTAAGGAGCAACTGGGTGCCACATCATGGCAAAAATCACAAATGAAGACAGAGGTCAGGTCTTCATGGATGACTTCAAGCCTCAAACCTACCACAAAGATGATCCCATACTGTGGGCAAGTTGCTAGTCAGGATTCTTCAGCCTCAGGGGACAGGCATCTAACTCAAAGAAAGCTTAGGTCAAGAAAGGTGATTTGTCTGCTGATATAAAAAACTTCAAGATGGGCAGGAGTCCAAACACCATCAACTTCATTCTCTCCATCCTCATGTCTGTCTCCATCATCATCCTCATCTTTCCTCAAACTGTTTTCTTTACAAACTAGACCCATGACTGTTGTCTAGGCCCCATCTTCCCAGGTTCAGCCCCAGCAAGTAAACACTTTGGTATCTCTGCTCCAGTATGAAAAGCCCCAGAGGAGGAGGCTAATTAAAGCCCATGGTTTCTGAGAGTCTCCTGTGGTTTACTTTTAGCATACTGGTTCTTGGTGTCATAATTTTTTTGGAGGGTACTGGGGACTGAACCCAGGGGTGCTGTACCCCTAAGGTATATCTCTAATTCTTTTGGGGGGGCATGGGGGTAGTGTCTCCCTAAATTGCTGAGGCTGGTCTCAAACTTTCAATCTCCCTGACCCAGCCTCCCAAGATGCTGGGATTATACAGTGGGCCACTGTCCTCAGCTCTTATAATCTATTTTAGTGTAGTTCTTAAATGCAATGATGTTGATGTAAGTGCTCTGCTGACCCTTCTGTTCTTTGTAATCTCCAGTTCTGCATCAATGTCCTGTCCTTTATTCTCCTTATGTGCCCTGGACAATGGCTGTTCATCAATTTGAGTTTCCAATAGCAATTTAGATCATTTTTTCCATTGGCTATTTTATTATAAAAGAGGGAACACAGAGGGCTGGGATTGTAGCTCAGCGGTAGAGCACTTGCCTCGCATGCGTGAGGCCCTGGGTTCGATCCTCAGCACCACATACAAAGCAATAAAATAAAGACATTGTGTCCATCTATAACTAAAAAATATTTAAAAATTAAAAAAAATTTTAAAAAAAGAGGGAACACATAATATTGCATGCCAAACGCCTGCTGACATTAACCAATTAAGAGAATGCTTTCTGTAATCTCAGCACTTAGAGAGGCTGAGACAGGAGAATTGTGAGTTCAAAGCCAGCCTCAGCAATGACAAGGTGCTCAGCAACTCAGTGAGACCCTGCCTTTACATAAAACACGCACACACACACAAAAAAAAACAGGGTTGGAGATGTGGCTCAGTGGTTGAGTGCCCCTGAGTTCAATCCCTTAATTGTTCAATTATTAAATAAATAAATAAATAAATAGATAGATAGATAGATAGATAGATAGATAGATAGATAAAGCTTTTGTTGGTGTCAAACATACTTTTCTTTACCAAAAATATTTAGATAAACAAACTTCATGCATGCAGTTGATCCATTTCCTTCTATCCATCTCTACCCCATTTCAGGATGTCTTTACTTGCACCCAGCCATGCACCATATGAAATTTACTCTGTTACTGCACATGATGCTAATGGTGTTGTCCTCTTCCATATTTTGCTCACGTTTTAATTTGTCATTTTTCTTTCTCATTTATTGCTGTCAATTGGAGAATTTCAGTCATTTTTTATGGCTTCATGGTTTTGTCTCATATTTTGAAAGAACTCTGTCTCTTTGAGATTATGGAAGACTTCTCTCTCACTTCTAGGACTTTCATGGCTTTCGCCTTTAGATTCCTTATTGGATTAAGTCTGATTCACCTGAGATATGTTTTAGTGTAAGATGAAAAGTATAGGTCCAATTTCACTTTTTGCCTTCCAGTTTTCCAAATCTCATTATTTGAATGGTATTAAGTTTTCCTCCATTGATTTGAAATTCCATCTTTATGGTATAGTAAATTTCCATGCACATTGAGTCTGTTTCTTAACTTTCTTTTTCAAAAACATTCTATTGATCTGTCTAATCTGTTTAAATCCTTATAATAATAGATTTTAATAATTGTTAAAATCGTCCCCTCATTTTTCTCCCTAGCACAAGTTTCCTAGTAATTCTTTTTTTTAAGTTGACAAATAATAATTAAATATATTTATGTGGTAGAACATGATGTTTGGATATAGGTATACATTGTGAAATGATGAAATTAAGCTTAATAACATATCCATCATTTCATTCACTTATGTCTTATGGCGAGAACATTGAAGTCTACTCTCTTAGCCATTTTGAAATATATAATACAGGCCAAACATGATGGCACATGCTTATAATCCCAGCAGCTCAGGGGGCTGAGGCAAGAGGATCCAGAATTCAAAGCCAGCCTCAGCAACGGCAAGATGCTCAGCAACGGCAAGATGCTCAGCAACTCAGTGAGACTCTGCCTCTAAATAAAATACAAAATAGGGTTGGAGATGTGGCTCAGTGGTCAAGTGCCCCTGAGTTGAATCCCTGGTACCCTCCCCCCCAAAATGGACTAGGAATGTATCTCAGTAGTATGTATCTCAAAAGGAAGGAAGGAAGGAAGGAAGGAAGGAAGGAAGGAAGGAAGGAAGGAAGGAAGGAAGGAAGGAAGGAAGGAAGGAAGGAAGGAAGGAAGGGAGAAAGAAAGAAAGAAAGAAAGAAAGAAAGAAAGAAAGAAAGAAAGAAAGAGAAAGAGAAAGAAAGAAAGGAAAAGAAAGATAATACATTATTATTAACTTTAGACATCATGAATCTAATATCTAATGTTCATTTTTACATGTCTTTATAATCAACAAATCTAGTTCTTCCTGCCCTCCCCAAAATTTCCTATTGATTTTTTAAATTTTATGTCACCTCAAATTTTTAAGTTAGGGGCTGAGATTGTGGCTCAGGGCCAGAGCACTTGCCTCACATGTGTGAGTCACTGGGTTTGATCCTCAGCACCACATAAAAATAAGTAAACAAAATAAAGATACTGTAAAAAAAATTTTTAATTAACTTGGGGATAGTTATATGACATTGAGTTTTCCTATTTGGGAACATGATCTGAATTTCCATTTGTCCTAATCTCTTGTGCCTTCAGAAGCATTTTGAAATCTCATTGAAAGAGTTCTTCACATTAAATTTGAAGTTAGAGCTTTCTTCTTCCTTATTAATGTGGTAAAGGGGGCCTCTTCTTCCACTGTGTCTTCTGAGTAGTAGCTACTGGAAGCTATTTTGCTCTAAATGTTAACTTTGGACCTGGCACTTTACTGATGATCTTGTTATCTGTAATATTTGTTCATTTGTTTTTCTTAGGCTTTCTGATTACATAATTATATACCATTTCCAAACTATTGATGATCTACCTCCTGATTTCTAATTTTTTTTACCTTATTTATTCTACTTAGGTATACATGACAGCAGAGTGCATTTTGATTCCTTGTACACAAATGGAGCACAACTTTTCATTTCTCTGGTTATACATGATGTAGGTTCACACCATATGTGCAGTCATACATGAACCTAGGGCATTGTTGTCCATCGCATTCCACCATCTTTCCTGCCCCCATGTCCCCTCCATTCCCCTCCTTCCCCTTTGACCAAAGTTTCTCCATTCTTCCTGTGTCCCCTCCCTCATTATGGATCAGCATCCACTTATCAGAGAGAACATTCATTGTTTGGTCTTTTGGGATTGACTTACTTCACTTAGCATGATATTCTCCAACTCCATCCATTTACCTGCAAATGTCATAATTTTATTCTCTTTTATTGCTGAGTAATATTCCACTGTGTATATATATCACAGTTTCTTTATCCATTCATCTATTGAAGGGCATATAGGTTGGTTCCACAGTTTAGCTATTGTGAATTGAGTTGCTATAAACATTGAAGTGGCTGCATAACTTTAGTACACTGCTTTTAAGTCCTTTGAGTGTAGACCAAGGAGTGGGATAGCTGGGTCAAATCATGGCTCCATTCCAAGTTTTTTAAGGAATCTCCATACCACTTTTCAGATTGGTTGCACCAATTTGCAGTGCCACTAACAATGTATGATCATGTCTTTTCCCCCACATCCTCACCAACACTTATTGTTTGTATTCTTGATAACTGCCATTCTGATTGGAGTGAGATGAAATCTTAGAGTAGTTTCAATTTGCATTTCTCTAATTGCTAGAGATGTTGAACAGTTTTTCATATGTTTGTTGATCAATTTTATATCTTCTTCTGAGAAGTGTCTGCTCAACTCCTTAGCCCATTTATTGATTGGGTTGTTTGTTTTCTTGGTGTTAAGATTTTTGTGTTCTTTATATATCCTGGAGATTAGTGCTCTATCTGATGTGCATGTGGCAAAAATTGGTTCCCAAAATGTAGGCTCTCTGTTCACTTCATTGATTGTTTCTTTTGCTGAGAAGAAGCTTTCTAGTTTGAATCCATCCCATTACTTGATTCTTGATTTTACTTCTTGCACTATAGGAGTCTTGTTAAGGAAGTAAGGTCCTAAGCCAACATGATGAAGATTTGAGCCAACTTTTTCCTCAGTGTGGCACAGGGTCTCTGGTCTAGTTCCTAGGTCCTTGATCCACTTTGAGTTGAGTTTTGTGCATGGTGAGAGATAGGAATTTAGTTTCATTTTGCTACGTATGGATTTCCAGTTTTCCCAGCACCATTTGTTGAAGAGGCTATCTTTTCTCCAATGTATGTTTTTGGTGCCTTTGTCTAGTATAAGATAACTGTATTTAAGTGGGTTTGTCTTTGTGTCTTTTATTCTGTACCATTGGTCTACATGTCTATTTTGGTGCCAGTACCATGCCATTTTTGTTACTATAGCTTTGTAGTATAGTTTAAGGTCTAGTATTGTGATACCTCCTGCTTCACCTTTCTTGCTAAGGATTGGCTATTCTGGGTCTCTTATTCTTCCAAATGAATTTCATGATTGACTTTTCTATTTCGATAAGGAATGACATTGGGGTTTTAATAGAAATTGCATTGAATCTGTATAGCACTTTGGATAGTATGGTCATTTTGACAATATTGATTCTGCCTATCCAAGAACATGGGAGATTTTCCCATCTTCTAAGGTCTTGTTCAATTTCTTTCTTTAGTGTCCTGTAGTTTTCATTGTAGAGGTCTTTCACCTCTTTTGTTAAATTGATTCCCAAGTATTTTAAATTTTTTGAGGCATTGTGCATGGGGTAGTTTTTCTAATTTTCCTTTCAGAGGATTCATCACTAGTATATAGAAATACATTTGACTTATGGGTATTGATTTTATATCCTGCTACTTTGCTGAATTCATTTATTCATTCTAGAAGTTTTCTGGTGGAATTTTTTGGATCCTCTAAGTATAGAATCATGTTGTCAGCAAATAATGATAGTTTGAGTTTTTCTTTTCCTATTCATATCCCCTTAATTTCTTTCGTTTAATTGCTCTGGCTGGTGTTTCAAGGATTATGTTGAATACGAGTGGTGAAAGAGGGCATCCCTGTCTTGTTCCTGTTTTTAGAGGAAATGCTTCCAATTTTTCTCCATGTAGAATAATGTTGGCCTTCAGTTTAGCATAGATTGTTTTTGCAATGTTGAGATATGTTCCTACTATCCTTAGTTTTTCTAGTGTTTTGAACATAAAAGAGTGCTATATTTTGTCAAATGCTTTCTCTGCATCAATTGATAAAACCATATGATTCTTATCTTTAAGTCTATTGATATAATGGATTATGTTAATTGATTTTTGTATATTGAACCAAGCTTGCATCCCTGGAATAAACTCCACTTGGTCATGGTGCACTATTTTTTTAATATGCTTTTGTATGCGATTTGCCAAAATTTTATTGAGAATTTTTGCATCTATGTTCATCTGGGATATTGGCCTGGAATTTTCTTTCTTTGATATGTCTCTGTCTGGTTTTGGTATCAAGGTGATACACTAGCCTCATAGAATGAGTTTGGAAGAGTTCTCTCCTTTTCTATTTCATGGAATAATTTGAGGAGTACTGGTAGTAATTCTTCTTTGTAGGTCTTGTAGAACTCAGCTGAGACTCTGTCTGGTCCCAGACTTTTCTTGGTTGGTAGGCTTTTGATGGCATCTTCTATTTCCTTGCTTGATATTGATCTATTTAAGTTGTGTATGCCCTCCTGATTCAGTTTAGGTACGTCATATGCTTCTAGAAATTTGTTAATGTCTTCAAAGTTTTGTATTTTACTGGAGTATAAATTTTCAAAATAGTTTCTAATTATCCTCTGTATTTCAATAGTGTCTGTCATGATACTTCCTTTTTCATCATGAATTTTAGTAATTTGAGTTTTTTCTCTCCTTTTCATTAGGGTGGCTAAGGATTTGTCAATTTTATTTATTTTTTCAAAGAACTAGCTTTTTGTTTTGTCAATTTTTTAAAATTGTTTGTTTTGTTTCAACTTCATTGATTTCAGCCCTGATTTTAATTATTTCCTGTTTTGTTCTTCTTTTGGTCTTGGTTTGTTCCTCTTTTTCTAGGGCTTTGAGATGAAGTGTTAGGTCATTTATTTGCTGACTTTTTCTTCTTTTAATGAATGCGTTTAATGAAACAAACTTTCCTCTTAGCACTGCCTTCATAGTGCTATGAAACCTCTCACAGATTTTGATATGTTGTATTGGAGTTCTTGTTTATCTCTAAGAATTTTTTTATGTCCTCCCTGATGTCTTCTGTTATCCATGAATTATTCAATAGCATATTATTTAGTGTCCAGGTGTTGGAGTAATTCCTTTTTTAATATGTCATTGATTTCTAATTTTATTCCATTATGGTCAGATAGGATGCAGGGTAGTATGTCTATTTTTGTGTATTTGCTAAAACTTGCTTTGTGGCATAACATATTATCTATTTTGGAGAAGGATCCATGTGCTGCTGATAAAAAAGTGTATTCACTCATTGATGGATGGAATATTCTATATATGTCCGTTAAGTCTAAATTATTGATTGTTTTATTGAGTTCTATGGTTTCTTTGTTTAGTTTTTGTTTGGAAGTTCTATCCAGCAGTGAGAGGTGTGTAAAAGTCACCCAGTATTATTGTGTTGTGGTCTTTTTGATTCTTGTAGTTGAGAAGATGTATATCTATATACATAGATATACATCTATGTATATCTTGTTTGATATACATAGATCTTCACTGTGTGGTCAACTTTATTTTCAAGATTGTATATTTTGTCTACATTATCTGAGGTTCTGTCTTTAAGTGATCTAGTCTGCTGGTGATTCTTTCTATTGTTTTCTATTTGGTTTATTGTTTATTTGGTTAATTTGTTTATTCTATTTCTATTTGGTTTATTGTTTCCTTCATTCCAAAAATTTCTGATTGGTTTTTTTTTTTTCACAATCTCTAGCTCTTTCTTGAAGTAATCTTTTGCTACCTGTCTTTGCTCCCTTATGTCTTTGTTGGAGTGATCAATGGTTGTCTTTATTCGCTCGCTTAAGTTATTCTTTAATTCTCAGATCATTTTAATCATGTACATTCTGAATTCTTTCTCTGAAATTTCAGCAACCATGCTGTCAATGGACTTTATTATTTTAGTATCTTGGTTTGTTTGCAGCACTTTTTTCCCTTGTTTCTTCATGTTGATTATGTGTCTTCCTTTCTTGCAGTGACGATCTGAGCTACTGCAGTTTCTATTTTATGATCTTGAGTGACCCTACAGATTACCTGCACCTCATCTTGGAGTTCACTTCCAGTCTCCAGCAGATGTCCTCAGATGGACACTACTGCAACTAAAGATGGTGGCAGTGGTAGTACAGGTAACTCAAGATAGCAGTGGTGGTGGCCCAAGATGGATGTAAACACTTCAGAGATGGGGCTAAAAGGGTGAGGCTTACAATGGCTTTGGGTTGATTTATCGAAGATGCAGTACTGTGGCATGCTGAGCTGTGGTGAGCCACTGCCTCCAGGACCTGTCTGTTGTCCCAAGGTGGAGGCTACTATATGGGGAGAGCTATGGTAATGGCTGAAGTGTCCCAAGATGGATACGGGAAAGGAGCAACAGCATGGACTTCAACACTCACATAGGCCTGTGGAGGCGGTTCTAGGCCTGACCTTGGCCTAGGCTCCTGCAGGGGTCCCAGGTGGTGGGCCTGGGCCTGGGCTCCCACGGGTCTGCAGGGGCTCTGGCATGGCCTGATTTCTAATTTTTAAACTCCAAAATCATTGTCTTTTGGTTAAAATCCTTGACTTCCAGAATATTAAGTAATATTACACTAATGTATGCTTTGTCTCCTCCCACTTAAATGAGGATATCTGTAATGTTTTGCCATGTCTGGACTGAGATGGGTTTGCATTAATAATTCATCTTCTTAAGAGTGTATCTAGCTCTCCCTTTTTACATAATATTAGCTAGCTTGGTTGATTCTTGATTGAAAACACATACTTCATATGGTAAGAAAGAAACCATCACACTTACTTTACAAAAACATTTAAGCCTGAAACTAGGCTTCAATTACAACTTTGACATCTATCTACCAGCCATAGGATCCAGAAGATCTCTTTGAATCTCAGATAAAATACAATAATCCTGCTCTCATAAAATATTATGAAGTTTAATTGGGAATTAAAGGAAAACACCAACACAATGCTTGCCTGTTATGGTTTGGATATGAGGCTTCCCCCAAAAGCTCCTGTGTTAATCCAGAAATATTCAAAGGTGAAATGATTGGCTTGTGAGAGCTATAATCTAATCAGTCCATTCTAATTTGAATGAACTGACTGAGTAGTAACTGCAGGTAAGCGGGTGTGGCTGGAGGAGATGGGTCACTAGGGGTGTGCCCTGGAAGGGCTCAACTTCCCTGTGGTCCATTCCCCACCCCTCCCTCTTTCTGCATCCTGGACGCTGTGAGCCAAGCAGCTTCTCTGCCATGCCCTTCTGCCATGATGCTCTGCCTCTCCTTGGGCACAGAGCAATGGAGCCAGCCAACTATGGACTGAATCTCTGAAATCATGAGCCCAAGAAAAACTCTACTACTCTAGATTGTTCTTGTCATGTATTTTGGTCACAGCAATGAAAAACTAACACTGACACCTAGTAAGTACTTAATAAGTGGTCTTTCCTTCAATTATCATTAACAATATATTCCTGTCTGGGTTTTCTTATTAATACAACAATAATGATAATTTTCCTTGCATCCAAAGTATAAATTCTATTTTATTAAAAACTTATATAAATATCATAAATATGTACACTAATGATTAATATAATTAACAAAATATGATTTTTATATTTTTGTGAATTGGGTTTTTAGTTTGGGCACATTCCTTTTAGTTTTGCCTTCTAGATTTTGAAATTTAAAACATGCTTGTGTCACTATATTTTTTCAGTATTTTGGAACACTTGCTATGTTAATGCCTAGGGTGGGTGGGTTAATTCTGACAGGTGGTTAAGATCTCAATTTCCTTGCCCTGCACTGCTTCTATTTAGCACCAGAGGGCAGCATTGTAAAAGAAACCTGGCAGGGCTGCCTAGGAGCACTGTGCAGGTGAAATTGATTGGAACTTGAAAGGCACTATTGAAGGAGTTTAGTCCTTGCCATTTCAGCCTTTTCCTGAATTCTCTTTATAAGGTAGTGAGTGTACAAAAGCACATAATAAACACTCAGGGAATGATACGAGTGAGCACAGCTAACTGCCTCACCTCCTTCATGTCTTGACTCACTGTCCTTGATCACCCTTTAAGATACCACAGTCTGACTACTTTCCTCACCTTGGCTCCCTGTAATGTCTGGTCCAACAGATGCCCCAGGAGTGTTTAGTGATTAAATGATTGCATGATGATGGTGCTGATGTGAGGGGCATTTGTAATAATGGTGATGAGAGGAGAGGTTTTGGAGGTGACCAAGGTGACAGTGTTGGAGGTGGCTGCAGTAGCAGTGGTGGCAATGGCTGACATAGGGGCAGTGAAGGTGGAGTTGGCAAGTGACAGTGGTTGAGATGGTGATAATGTAGCAATTGTCATGATGCCTAATGTATAATGGTTGGTCGGGGAAGCTGGAATCTAAGCCTATGACTGAATGATTTCTAGAAGGTTCTAGAGGCCTCAATCCCTGAGAGGGAGTTTGTAAGCATGTGAGCGTGAGCACTAGATTCTGAGGCTGAGGTGGAGAGAATGGCTCACACACATGCACAGGCACGCACGTGTGCCTTCCGAAGTCTGTACTCCCAACCTGCCCACAGAGGGTGTTGTACAGGAAGCGACAGAGAATACGCTGGAAAGGGCTACCCCACTGTCACTTACTAATTCATCATTCAGTTTTATAGATTCTTTTAGAAAATTCCCTGTCACCACATTTCAGGTTCCAAGAAGAAAATACATCCAGAATCACAGCTCTATCCTTCAGTCTTGCTTAGTAAGGAGGCTGCAGCAGCCTATTCCTGGCATGTACAGGGTTCAAGGCAAGAGGGTCAGTGAGAAGCTTCTTGCCACACACCTAAATCTTTAAAGTGATAAAACAAGCAATAGACTATTAAATAGGAATAATTCTACCTGCCAGGTGTGGTGGCACATGCCTGTAATCCCAGCTACTCAGGAGGTGGAGGCAGGAGGATCCCAAGCTCAAGGCCATCCTGGGAAACTTAGCAAAAACCTGTCTCAAAATAAACTGAAAAGGGGTTGGGGGAAATAGCTCAGTGGAGAACACTGATGGGTTCAATCCCCAGTTCCAGAAAGAAAAGAACATGAGCAAATATGCCCTCTTGAAGACCTGCAGGGCTGGCTGGACTCCTAAAACTCCACACCAGAACATGGACCAAAGCCCCCAACTGCTCATCTTCCCACATCCAGGCCCCTAGGGATGTCTTACATAAGCACTCAACCACCCTAATCTGCAACCCTGAGCTCCATTTGCCTCTCCTCTGAAAGCTGTTCCTTGGCTCTCCAGTTGGAGAGCCATATATAAGAGCAGTGCTGTCCATCCTGGGAGACACCCACTGCTGGCCCAGAAGGCATGCTGAGGGCTTTGGAAGTGGAATTCCAGCATTCCAGGTGCCTAGTGCATGGGTAGAGGAAAGAGTGCAAGCTCTGGACAGATGCATCTGGGACTCATGGGCTCCTCCCTCTCTGGGGAGGGTCATGGCTAGCAGAAAACCAGAGAGAAGCTTCCAAAGCCTGGGCCTGGAGCAGGTGCCACTCTGTAGCTATAGGACCCACTGGACTGTTGTTGTTTTGTGTTCCTGGGTGCATCTCTGCTCAAAGAAAATCTGAAGAATGATCTCATCCTCCAATATAGCTGGGGAAATGGAGAAGAAATAAGGATCAGTGACAGGAACTAATGGAGCCTCCCTAGTATCTGAAAAGGTCAAGTCCACACACAGGCAGCAACCCACCACCACCACATTTTCTTGAGTCACTGCAAAGGAAAGGAAAGCCTGGTCTCAAAGGAGCTCTCATTTGACCTTGTATCAGAGCCTGGTGGCCTCCAGCCATTTCCTCCTGTGAGTGTGAGGGGTCCCTGGCCTCTGCCTGGGGGTCTCCTGGTTGTTTTCTTGCTCAGCAATCTCTTCACATGCAGGGCTCTGTTGCCTAGGCTTACATCTGCATTTTTCTCCCAACTCCAGGCCTAGACCTCCCCCATGTCTACCAGATCTTCTAAGGCCTGTCTCTCACCCCCAGGACCTACAAACAACCTCACTCTTCCCTCCAATGGCGCTCCTTAGTCTGCCCCTATCCTCCTCCCCCAGGCTCAAAACCGCTGCTAGATAGAGGGGTGGTTGCAATATTGTGAATGTACAAAGAATTACAGAACTACACACATTAATATGGTTAGATTCGTATTACATGAATTTTGCCTCAATATAAAATACAATTACATGCATTTTTAAGATGTCTGAGGCCTCCTGACCTCCCAGGGCTATATATGCCTCTCGAATCTCCTGTGTTTGCAGCTTCTCCAGCCCATCTGCCCATTCTCTATATGACCTCCCTGCTGAGGGTCCCCATTGATGCCAAAGGACATGGAATGGATGCCCTGCCCTTGTTCAGGGGACCAGGGGAAGGGACTCTGGCTGTGAATGACCCTACCTATTAGTGAACAATGACAGCATGCTATTTTGATAAGAGGCACCCATGCCAGAGAGAGTGGGTCCTTTGCAAAATACACACTTGAACTTTACCAAAGAATCCCCAACCCTGAGGGTCCTAGCTGGACACTTGTCCCTTCTCCAAGGACCATAGGCTCTGCCCCTAAACCTTCACAAGTGGACTCTGTACCACTTGTTTGAAATGAGCAGTTTGTGGAGAATGGAGCCTTGTATTCTGTCCTGGGCCACCTCCCTCGGGCTTTCTCAACATTCCCAGCCCTAGGAAACAAAACAGCTAGGACAGATTCAGTCTTGAGACGCGGAGGAGGGAGGCTGATGGCTTCCTTATCAGGCTCTCTGGTTCTTCCAGGTAAGCATCCCTGGGTGAGGGAGGTCTGAGGACAGGGTGCCCCTTCAAAAGGCAGCACATGTTCTGGCAACATTACATTCACAAGAACAGCTTTCCCAGGGCCATGGCCAGTGCTTACTGCTGTCATGTTGCTCTTTCAGTCCTTTCCAGCCATGAGAGGAGACCCTATCTCAACTCTAACTCCCTGAGATAAATGTGCGATGGACACCTTATCTCTCTCCCTCCCTCCCTCCCTCGCTGTCCCTTCTGGGAACAGGTCCCCAAGTGGGAACAGTTGATCACTTGACCGCTAGGCAGAGTACATGAACCTCTCTGACCATGCCATGGATGCACAATGTCCAGGGTGCCGGCAGGGCACAACCTGTTCTTCTAATCGGTCCTCTCCTTTAGCTGCACAAAGAAGCTGCCCATCACAGGGCCAGCTCCCTTCAGAAGGGTGATAAAACCATGACTCTCTCCAAGGACAAAGTTTTACAGTGGAGTCTGTGGCCTGCCCTCTGCCAAGGTCTGGTCTCTGAACACCAGTCTAATTTAACCAGCTCTTGCTAAGCCTAGACTCTTCATTTTTCTTTATTCCTAATAATGGTTGTCATAATATCTGTGCTCCCTGCTCAGGGCTTCTCAGCACAAGTTCCTGGGATCCACCTAGAGATTCCTGATACAGTAAATCCTGAGCAGGGCCCCCGAATCTCCACTTCAACAAGCCCCCAAGGGATGTCAATGCAGCTTATCCTGCATCCCCACTTTGAGCAACATGGTACCAGGATATTGTAAGGAAATGGAAGCTGCTGCTTATGAAACCCTTCCTACATGCTAGGCCCTGAACTAAGCGCCAATTAATATGAAGGCCCCTATCATAGATAAAATGCAGAGAGGTTAAATGACATGGCCAATGTTCCCAAACCAGGAAGTGATAGAAATGGAAGCCAACTTCTGGCCCCTGCTCTGCCATCTATAACCACCATCCCTGGTCAGCGAGTATGGCCTGGCCCCTCCATGACCACCTAAAGACATTTGCAGTGATTTGAGAGAGACACCCTCCAGTTGGTCTCTCTTCCCCCAGCTTCCCCTACCTGCTCTAATGAATCTGCTGCCAACATAACATACTCTCTTTTTTTTCTAATTGTGGCAAAATACACATAAAGTAGAAGTAACTTTTCAAGTGTTCAATTCAGTGGCATTAAATACATCCAATTGTTGTGTGGCCATCACCACTCTCTGTATCCTGAACTTCTCCATCTTCCCAAACTGAAACTCTACCATTCGACACTAAGTCCCATTGCCCCCTCCACCCAGCCCCTGGCAACCACGACTTTGTTTTCTGTCCCTATGAGTTTGACTACTCTAGGTACCTCACATGAGTGGAATCAGACAGTATTGGTCCTTTCTGTGACAGGCTTATTTTACTTGGCATAATGCCCTCAAGGTTCATCCACCCTATACTGCATGCTCTTTATCTTTAAGGCTGAATAATATTCCATTGTATGAGTACACCACATTTTGTTCTATTCATCCATTAATAGACACCTGGGTTGCTTCTTTTAACTATTGTGAACATTGTTGCTGTGAGCATGGGCATACAAATACCCTCGAGGGCCCTGCTTTCAATTCTTTGGGGCCTATGCTTGGAAGTGGAATTATTACTGGATCATATGGTAATGCTGCCTTTAATGTTTTGGGGGATCCTTCTACCATTTTCCACCATGTTACATTCCCAGAAATAGTAAACAAGGGTTCCAGCTTCTCCACATTCTCACCAACACTTGTTATTTTCTGTTGTTTTTTTAAAATTTTTATTTTCATACTGTCCATCCTAATGGGTACAAGGTGGCACCAGATAGCATTCTTAACGCCAACTCTGATGGCTTACGTGCTCACTCGCTGGACGGTGCTGTTGGGCTCCAGGTGAGCAGCGGCAGGTGTAGGTCGTGGTGCACAGATGCATCCCAGCATCTGTTAGAGCTCAGACAGGGGAATAACAACTGTGCTGCAGAGAAGGGAGCGTCTGAGTCCACAGGCCAAGGCCAACGAACAGATGGCGAGCTTGAATAATTGGAAGCAGAAAGAATAGAAAAAGAGGCTAACACTGGGTGGGTAACTTGAGAAGAACTCATAGGGACCCTTGAGGCACTTTGTGCTAGGCACTGAGGAACCAGACGGTGTTTCTGAGCAGGCGTATGACAGGAGACAGTGTGCTGGGGTGGTTATAAGCAGGTATTTTGGAGTCGAATGACCTGGATTCAAATCCCAGTGCTGCTAGCTATACAATCTAGGACAAGTCATTATGTGTCTCTGAGCTTTGGTTTCCCTACCTACCCCTCAGGCCTAAGTAGATAAAGCTTTTACTATAGACTCTGCCATTTAGCATTACGTAAGAGTTCGCTTTTATGCATGTACTTTGAGTTCTGTCTCATGAAAAATGATTTGGCATCACTATGTGAGTTTAGAGAGAGTTGAAAAAATAGGCTGGAACACCAGGGGCCCTTGCAGGGATGCAAACCAGTGGTTAAACAAGTGAGACTGGAAAGAAAGAAAGACACCACTGAGAGGTCAGTCAGGTGTGGAAAAAGAGGGCTGAGTCTAAGGGACCAGAAGGAGAGAGATGCTGGCTGAGTAAATCAGGATCTCAGGCACAGGACACAGGAAGAAAGGAGCTCCCTTGGGATCTGCAGGGCTCAAGAAGGAGATAATCATTGGGAAGCTATAACATGGGAGTGTGCTTGGAGTTTAATAAAGAGGTGGAAACTGGGCATGGTGGCACATGACTGCAATCCCAGCTACTTGAGTGGCTGATGCAGGAGGATCACAAGTTTGAGGCCAGCCTCAGCAACTGAATGAGACTCTTTCTCAAAATAAAAAGGGTTGGAGATGTAGCTCAGTGGTAAATCACTCCTGGGTTCCATTCTAAAACCAAAACAAAAGGAAGGAAGGAAGAAAGAAAGAAAAGAAAAAAGTGGAGGCTAGAGTCTGAAAGCTGAAGGCTGAGCTCAGAGGGAGGTCACTCAGGCAGGGGCGCTAAAGCTCCAAGACCTAGTGAGATTTCCAAAGGGAAGAGGATACCAGTGGAGATAAGAGGGGAGGGAAGAAGAAGGAGGTGAAGAGGAGAGGGATAAGAAGTGAAGAAATCAGAAAAGAGAAGAAGTTGAGGAGAGGCCAAGAACAGTTTCCAGAGTTGTAATTAATACCGTTGACTACTCATTAGACCCATTAGACCCGCTACTCTGCCAACTCACTGACCATGGATCGGTTACTGAATCTCTCTGAGCCTCAATTTCTTAGTCTGTACACTGAGGGTAATTGCAGAACATCCCATACAGGGCGATGGTGAAGATTAAATGAGACTCTGCTTGTAGAATCCCCATTCCAATGCCCAGCGCCAGAGCAGAGCCAGCCGAGTCATGATCACTATGAAATCCAAGTTAAATGAATAGAAGGAAGCAGCGGAGCCAGACAAAGAGGCGGATAGAGTGGGGCTGCTGTGGGAACACCAGGCGGGAGTGGAATGGGAGGCAAGGCAGGGAGATGTTTAAGAAAGCAGGCGAGGTCCGTGGATGCCTGGTGCCCTTCTGTGCAGAGGCCTCTAGGTGGACCAGAGGAAGACAGTACCAGAGTACGTGACAATTCACGTGTTGCTTGTGACTTTGGAGAAAACAGTGTTATTTTTTTCAAATAAAGAACAAGTGTAAAAGGTAGGTTAGAGTCTTCTGGAAAGAGGGTGGAGGAAGTAGGCAAGATCGAATACCAGGCTGGAGTCTGGACTTTACATTTGGACAACTGGGTGACCTCAGGGGTATTTAAGTGGGTGCTGTTTCGGGTGATGTGTCCACATGGGTCAGAAGGAGGGGTGGGTGGACTGGTGCATCTTTGGACTAGGAGAGCCCTGGGGTCACTGCAGTTCCAAAGAAAGACACATTTCATAAGACTCCAAGAAAGAGGGCTTTGAGTTTCCAATAAAAGGAGGAACTGTAAATGTTCTTTTAAATTTTTAACCTTACCTGGTATTAGCAGGATTTGACTGTACCTAAAATTTCCACGTTGAGATTGCAACCACTCCACGCCCCATAGATTCAGTGATTCAACTTATGCTTAACCAAAACAAACAAAACAACAACAACAATGAAAACGGCAGGCAGAATACTATCAAGTTCCCAAATATTGCAGCTTATAAATTGAAGGCACGGGGAGATGACGAAGGAAAGGAATGGAGATGGGGCTATAGTCGGATGGTGCAGGCCCAGGCCAAGCACAAATCACAGCTGTTCAGATTTTTCACACAACGGTTCCCACAAATAACTCTGTGAGAATCTTTGAGAACATATAAATAGTAACTGTCATTTGAGAACCAGCAGAGCCCCGCCTTGTACTGGAAGCTATTTTGCTCAGCATAACGTCTGTTAGTCACTCTGTACCCCATAAATACCTACAGTTAGCCTTGGTTAATTAAAAATGAAATTTTAAAAACCAACCGCTGGAGGGCGCATGATGAGCATTTTAGCTCAGAAGATGCCCTCACCCTCAGGAGGTCTTACGTTGCTTCACATTATCATACCCCGTAATGACAGCCATGACTAGGTGACACATAACCACCAAACTTCATTCAAAGAACCTGAGGCTTGCGATCAGGTCACCTCTACAATAACACAACAGTTGGGGTTGTTAAAAAACTTTTTTCTAATTAAAAAAAAACTGATCTGGTTTTGCTAAATCATCATGAGGGAACCAAAGCCAGATTTCTGTTCATGATGGGCAGAGTAGCATCTGTCCTGGGTTAGGTGACATAAAACGCTTTTCCCCTCTTCTACTTTTCCAACTTCTTCAAACTCACAGCTCTGTGGGATGTTCAGACTAGGTAGGGGTGGGAGTGTTGTTCAAGATGCAGCTTGTAAGATTAGTCTTTGGCAGCAGATCACATGCAGAATACAATGAAACTCTGTCTTGAGAACAGGCCTCTCAGAGATGGAGTCCTGGCTGCTCTGGGGCTGGCAGGACTTAAGGAATCCATTACATGGGTCCAAACAGCGCCAGGATTTTATTCGTGCCTAGAAGAGCCCTGGTGTCACCCAGTTCCAAAGAAAGGCTCATTTCGTAAGACTCCAAGAAAATGGGCTCTGGTTTCTAACAAGAAGAGAAGTTACCAAGTCCTTTTACATTTTTGGATTCCTGCAGCTTAACTAGATATTTTCCATTTGAACTGATTTTCTTAGCACCGCGGGGTGACAGATGTGATTTCAGTGAAAGGCACCCAGTGTGAGGCCTGGAACACAGTAGGTACTCATTAAATGCTTTCTTCCATCTGCCTCTGTTGGCCTTGAAACTTTCCTAGTAAGATTCCAGTTAGGCATAAATATTTATATCAAAGAGGGGTCGTGGTCTTGAACTTCTCCCTCCAAGTTAGAAATAACAACAACAACAACAGCAAAGCCCCAATTAAAGAATATTTATGACTCATTCAATTTTTTAGAAAAATTTGGGAGGGTGGTACTAAGGATTAAACTCAGGGATGCTTTGCCACTGAACTACATTCCTAGCCCTTTGTTATTTTATTTTATTTTTTTATTTGAGAGAAGGTTTCACTAAGTTGCACAAGCTGGCCACGAATTTGTCAGCCTCCTGCTTCAGCCTCCTGAGTAGCTTGGATTACAGATGTGTGCCACCACACCTGGCAATTGGATGTTTAGTTGTAAAAAATAATAAAATCGTGAGCAGTCCCCACATGTCAGCATAGAGCAGCTCTGAAAGGTCACTCAGCTTCCAAAGGTCACTCAGTTTCTAAACCGAGAGCTCAAAATAAAATTGCAGGAAAAAAACGGTAAATTTTGAAGTAAGTGTATATTTCCCTGGTGTTTGCTTGTTCGGTTTCTTGCTGGAGATAGAATCCAGGGTCTCATTGCATTCTACCACTGAGCTACACTCTCAGTCCTGAGTTCCATTTTTGAAGGTGATATTTTTCCTGCCCTATCTCTTCATTTGAAGTTACTTTCCAAAGTAATTTTTTTTTTTGGTACCCAAGATTGAACCTAGGAGCACTGAGCCATATCCCCAGCCCTTTTTATTTTTTATTTTGAGATAGGGTCTCACTAAGTTGCTGAGCTGACCCTGAACTCTAGATCCTCCTGCTTCATCCTCCCAAGTCTGTGTGATTACAGGCATGAACCACCATGTCCATCTCCGAAGTAACTTTCATAACTAAATTGTATCTTTAATGACCCTATTCCAAATAAAGTCACTTTGTGTGGCAGGGGTGGGGGGAATACTGGGCATTGAACTTCAGGGCACTCTACCACTGTGCTACCTCCCCAGCCCTTTTTATTTTTTGTTTTGAGATAGGGTCTTTTTAAACTGCAAGACTGGCCTTGAACTTGCAATCCTCCTACCTCAGCCTCCCAAATCACTGGGATTATGGGCATGTTCCACCACACCCAGTATAAGGTCACATTTTTTTTTTTTTAGTGAAGATATTAATAAGAATTTATTTATTTATTAATTTATTTTTTATTTAGGCTTACATGTTAACAGTGTAAATGATTCATTGTGCATAGATAGAGGATAACATACCAATTCTCTAGTTGTGAGTTGTATAGAATCACAAAGGTCACATTTTTAAGGTACTACAGTTAATACTTCAATATATCTTTTTGGAGGCCAAAATTGATCCGTGCGAATCATCTCTAATGAAAAGTTGCCTTATGAAACCACCCCACACTGAGTAATGTCATGGGGTGAAACATTACATCCTGTTTTAGTCAGCTTTTGCAATGCTGTGACCAAAGACTTGACAAGAACAATTAGAGGAGGAAAAAAATATTTTGGCTCAGTTTCAGAAGTTCAGTCAATGGTCTGCTGACTCCGTTGCTCTGGGCCCTAGGTGAGGCAGAATATCATGGCAGAAGGGCCTGACAGAGGAAAGCAGCTCAGGATGTGACAACAGGAAATAGTGAGATCTCTTCTCACTGAGGACAAAACATAAACCCCAAAAGCATGTTCTCATTGAGCCATGTCCTCCAGCCACTCCCGACCTGCTTATAGTTACCACCTCATTAATCCAGTGGATTAATCCATTAATTAGGTTACAACTCTCACAATCCAACCATTTCCCCTCTGAAAAATTCTTGCATTGTCACACATGAGCTTTTGGGAGACACTCATATCACCATGACATATCTCAATCACTTGATGCAGGGGGTGGGGGACTTTTGGGTATGTACAAAAATCTAAAGGGCCACAATTTGCCTGGTCAACAGGAGTGTGTCAATCCTAGTCCTTCATAGTTACAAGCAGATACCCTGTTGCCCTGTGGTCCATTCAAAGACAGTCAGCTTTTGGATTACCCAGGTGCCTCCAGGCCAGCTCCAGGCCAGCAGACACATGCCTAGATTTTGCTCTCCGTTCTCTGCCCCATTGTAAGTATAGGTGCCTAGCTCCACACCATGGCACACACCTGTAATTTCAGGAGGCTGAAGCAGAAGGATTGCAAATTCAAGCCCAGCCTGAACAACTTCATGAGACCCTGCTTCAAAATAAAAAACCAAAATACAAAGGGGCTGGGAATGTGGCTCCATGGTAGAATGTTGCTGGTTTCAATCCCTAATACCAAAAATAAATAAATAAATAAAAGAAAAGAAAAAAAACCATGTGTCTAGATAATGTGAGTTTTTGATGCATGTCCAGGTTTTTGTCTAAGTTTCCAGTGTTTCAGGGTGCTAGGTCACTAGTTCCCAATGGTACTAATTTCCTAAGGTCACTGTAACAATGTACCACTGTGTTAGTCAGCTTTTCATCACTATGCCTAAAATACCCAACAAGAACAACTTAGAGGAGGGAAAGTTTATTTTGGGCTCAAAAGTTCAGAGGTCTCAGTCTATGGTTGGCCAAATCCATTGCTCCAGGCTGGAGGTGAGATATGTCATCGTGGCAAAAGTGCATGGTGGAGGAGCACTCCTCAGATCATGACAGCCAGGAAGCAGAGAGTGGGAGAGAGGAGCCAGGGGGACAAGATATAATTCCCAAGGGCTTGCCCCCAGAGACACTCCACCTGCTTACAGTTACCATCCAGTACAGTAGTCCTTTCAAGTTATTGGTCCACTAACTCTCATAATCTAATCATTTCACCTCTGAACATTTGTGCATTAACACAAGAGGTTTGGGGGGACACCCCATATCCAAACCATAACAATCACAAACTGTTTTATGACCTCAAACAATAGAAATGTTTTCCTTCACAACCATGAAGGCTCGAAGTCTGAAATCGAGGTGGTGGTACTCCTGAGGACTTCAAGGGAGAGTCCGTTCCATGCACCTGTAACAACTGGCAATCCTTAGCATTCCTTAGCTTATAGTTGCATCAATCCAATTTCTGCCTTATTTCTACCAACAATCTCTTCAATGGCTATCTTCTCTCTCTGTTGGTGTCCGTATTTCTCTCTGCTTACAAGGACACCAGTCATATTGGGAGGCCCGCGCACTCTACTCCAGTGTGACTTAAGTACACCTTCAATGACCCAATGCTATTGTCTGGATGTGGTTTGTCCCCCAAGGTTCATGGGCTGGGAACTTGATCCCCAGAGTGGTGATGTTAGGAGGGAAGATCTTTAAGAGGTGGTATCTAGTGGGAGATCCTTAGGTGAATTGGGGGCATGCCCTCAGAAGAATTAAAGTATTTCTCACGGAACCCTGACTAGTTCTCCAGAGAGGGCTATAATAGGAGCCTGAACTGGCCCCACTCAGCCTCTCTGGCTTCCTGTTCCAAGATGTGATCTCCTCCTCCCATGTGTTCCCACCATTGCTGCCCCAACCAAAATCTATATCATGCTGTTTGAACTTTCACCCTCAAAAACTGTAAGATAAATAAACCTCTTTTCTTTATAAAATTAGCCTCCCTCGGATATTTCATTATAGTAATGAAAAATAAACTAATGCAACCTATTTTCAAATAAGGCCACCATTTGTAGGTACTAGTCCTTACTATGGTAAGGACTTCAATCTATCTTTTGGGGGACACAATTGAATCCATAGCACTAGCCAGGAATTTTCTTACTGTTTTCTTTACTGGGTTCTATGTTTTGACATATTTATTTACCAAACAAAATGCACTTTCCTGCTTTTAAAAAAAATCATCAAATTCATCCAGACTTTCAATTCTAGAAGAAGATGGCATAGAATCAATTTTCCCTAACCACAACTAGATACCTCCCAAATTATTCAATAGACATTGATAAAATAATTCTGAAAGTTAGAAGAAAGAAAATAGACTGGCTGGGAACTTCAAAACTTGGAGGCACTGTAATGTGGCAAGTCACCTGGCTTTTCTTTTCATCTCCTGTATACCTCCAGAGGGTGATAGAGAGGCCTGCATCCTGGAACCACCAAAAGGCCTGGAGAAGACAAATGAAGAAAAAGTCTGCTGTCTCTGGCCAAAGAAAAGGACTAGGGAAGCCCAACAGAGACCTTGTGGGGAGACTGGATCCCCCTCCCACACACACACACCGAACAACTGAAGCCCTGAAGGCCACCTGATCCATCAGCAGGGTATATATCAGTTGATCTCTGCCCTTCTCTGCTGAAATACCCAATAAGGCAGTCCAGCAACACCAGATCTTCATAGATATTCTTTCCACAGGCAACTACAGCACCAGCAAAGACTGAGTGGAAACCCTGGTAACAGAAGAACAAAACAGGAAAATAAATAAATAAAAGAATTCAAAGGGCTCAGTAAACTAAGCTGTCACTGGTACAATGCCCACAAAAGTAGACCAGAGAGTGCTTGCTAAAGGAGAAGAGTTTAGGACCAAGATTCTCCTAATATAAGAATCTAAATGTCCAGGATGCAATTAAGAAAAACAAACAGGCTGGGGATATAGCTCAGTTGGTGCACACACAAGGCCCTGGGTTCAATCCCCAGCACCACAAAAAAGAAAGAATGAAAGGAAAAAAAAAGAAAGAAAAACATACATGCATTATACTGAAAACCACATGATTTCCATGAGAAAAGGTCACTGACAAATGTCAATACTAAGATGAAACAAATGTGGAATTTACCAGATTTTTTTTCTTTTTTTTTGTATTTGTTCTAATTAGTTACACATGACAGCAGAATGCATTTTGATTCATTGTACACAGATGGAGCACAACTTTTCTCTGGTTTTACGCAATGTAGAGTTACACCATATTGCAGTCATATATGTACCTAGGGTAATGATGCCCACCTCATTCCACCATCTTTCCTGCCCCCATGCCCCTCACCTTCCCTCCCTCCCCTTGACAAGATGTTAAAAGCAGTTATAACAAAACTGCTTTAACAATGAAGCACAAATTCCCTTGTATTAGAAGATAAGAAAGAACTAAAGTGTTTTTTCCTGCTCTCTGCTCTTACACACCACACAACACAATGGTTCTGACACCAGATGTGTGAGGGGTTTTCCCACACACACCACGAAAACAATTCAGCAGACACCAGCCGGAGATCCTCTAACCCAAATCAGATCTGACCTTCTACCTGAAAATAGTGTCACATCCGGTGGGTGGAGGCCTCAGTCCCCCAATCTTACCCCCACCCCACTTCAGATGCTAATCACAGGTGGTAGACTGTCACTGACCCTTCTGGCTGACCAGCTATAAACTGTTCCAATGAACCCTCCTTGGGTTTGATTAATTGGTTAGGGTGGTTCGTTCAACTCAGGGAAACACTTAACTTGCAATTATCATTTATTATAAAGGATATGCAAAGAGATGTAAATGGCAAAAGATGTGAGAAGAGGGAGGATGGAGCTTCTGTGTCCTCTTCAAGCATGCTACTCTCCAGGAACATCCATGTGTTCAGCTATCTGGATGTTCTCCATACATTTTTGGAGGGTGGAGGGGCAGTTATGGAGCCTTCACTATGTAGGCATGATTGATTAAACAATTGATCATTGGGATTAATTAAATTAATCTTCAACCCCTCTTTCCCCTGCAGAGGGCAGGGGGGTGGGACTTGGAATTGCAACCCCTTAACCACACACTTGGTTCCCATGGTAACCAGCTCTCCATTCAGTGATTATCTAGGGACTTCCAAGACTTACCACTTTGAAACAAATTAAGAAAGTCTCAGCAAAAATATGGAACCAAATGAAAATTCTACAACTTAAAAAAATAATCAAAATTAAAAATATATGGATTCAAGAGCAAAGTAGAAATGGTAAGGATGGAATCAGTGACCTTGAGGACAAATCAACAGAATGTGTTCATTCTGAACAATGAAAAGAAAAAAAAAATTAAAAGAACAGAGCCTCAGCTGTGTGTGAGACAAAAACTAGAGATCTAACATTCTGAATTCCCAGAAAGAAAGGAGAAGGAACATGGGCCTGAAAAGCTATTCAAAGAAGTGATGCTAGCTGGGCACGGTGGCGCAAGCCTGTAATCCCAGCACTTAGGGAAGCTGAGACAGGAGAATCGCGAGTTAAAAGCCGGCCTCAGCAAGGTTGAGGTGCTAAGCAACTCAGTGAGACCCTGTCTCTACATAAAAAAACACAGAAAATAGGGCTGAGGATGTGGCTCAGTGGTCGAGTGCCCCTGAGTTCAATCTCCAGCACCAAAAACAAAAAAAAAAGAAGAAGTGATGCTGAAAATGTCCCCAATTGGGCAAAAGACATAAAATTGTAGATCCAAGATGCCAGGAAAATTCCAAATAGAATAAACCTAACAAAATCCACACCAAGAGCCCATCATAATTAAACTTCTAAATACTAAAGGTAGAAGTAAAATCTCACACACAGCAGAAAGTACCTTGTCTACAAGAAACATAATTTGAACAAGAACAGTTTTCTCATCAAAACCATGGTGTCTAGAAGGAAGTGACATATTTTTCAAGTCCTGAAAGAAAGACCTGTCAACCACAAATCTCACATAGATGGTGAAACTGTTCTTCAGCAATGAAAGGGAAATAAAGACATTCGCAGGCATAGAGATGCCAAGAGAATTTGTTTCCAACAGACGTACCCTTAAAGAATAGCAAATGGAAACCTCCAAACCAGAAAGAAAATGACTGGGACTTTGTGAAAGGAAAAAATAACAGCCAAATGGGTAAAAGTGGGAGTAAACCCAACAGACTGTTAGCGGAATTGTTACCAAATGTCCAGCCCAAATTGAGTACATTTGCCCTCTCAGAATCACAGAATTAGCCAAGAGGACGAAGCTCTGATTCAGCAGCAAAGGAGAGTTTTATTCTTGGCCAAAAATAGGAGAAGCAGGAGACAGACTCACAAACCAACTTCTCAATGCTTGGAGGTTGTGTTACCAGGCCCCAGGCCAAAGGCCTCCATGTGGGGTTCTGACTGACTGGGCCACCTGTCTGCATCAGGAATAAGAGAAAAATAATATAACAAGGAAAAATGAATTTAATCAGTGCAGTTTGGCCCACACTGGGAAGACAGATCTGCCTTTCCCCAAACCACAGGAGAATTACAATTTATAGGAAGGACCATTCATGGAAAACAAAAGGAAAGAAATATACATATGTAGATTCACCAGGTTGTTGGCCCCCTGAGTCAAACCTAAAGATATATTGCAGTGCTGGGTCTCTAGGTTCCACTGTATCTCCTAGTGCCAGGGGTCAGTTTTGTCTCTGTATGTGGTAGACATACAGAAAAAATAGACATGAGGTTAAGAGACTAATTCACTAGAGTGGGCCCTGGGTTGCCCCCACATGCTTCCTTTTACAAAGCAACTTACCTAAGCCAGGCCCTGCCCTGGGCTTAAGTCAATATGCTACATTCCTCAGCAAATAACCTTCTATCTGCAGGAGAAATGCAGACCCAAAGACTCCTCCCAGCCAATAAGAAGAACACAAGTTACCCTGAAGGGGAGACTTCTGTGAACCTTATACAGACCAAATTCCAAGACTCAGGGAGACAGGATAATTAGGAACAAAACCCTCCAACCATAAAATCTGTGAGAACAAGTTCCAATTAGAACCAATGAGCATGGATCAAGGTGACCCAGAGTTGCCTTTGGATCTTTAGCACATCTTTATAATAGTAAAATTTCCCCTCCACGCCAAGGCCATGCACAGTAGGACTTAAAGGTCCAGTGCATTCCTGCTGTCAGTCAAAAGGTGGACCCAGGTGGAATTCCCTGGAAACCTCTCTGGCACCTCCAATAAAACTGGAGGGCAGGAGGGATGTATGGTCCTTCTCCTCTATGAAAAGAGCCACTGTCTCTTTTTCTCCCTTTAGAATCTCTCTTTGTCCATTTTTCTTTTTCCAGCCTGCTACCATGTGTGCCTTCCTTGAAACTCCTCAGGCAAAACTGCAAGAACCAGTGGTCACAGATCCCCATGGTTGCCTTGGCTCCAAGGGTGGATCTCACTCTGTAATACAAGGAGGTCTCCAGGGGTAGAGGCGACCCTTACTTGAAAAGATGTCAGAGTGCAAGAATCTGAAGAGGTCTCCTCTTCTCCCAGAGCCCTCTACTCAGACCTTCCACGTTCTATGTGGCAGAAGAGAATTTAAGGATACATCAGGACTGAGAAGTGGACCAAGAGATTTATCACAAAGGGAAAGAACACAATTGAAGATAGGAGTAGGGGCAGTCTCAGAGAGAGTGAGTTGCCTCACCTTGGTCTAGGCTTTCAACACTTCTAGAGGTAGAGTAGGTAGGGGGCTGAACTGGAGGTGGAGTCAGGACGGGGTTACACAATTTCATTGCCCCTTCAATTTTCAGTCATGTGCTTCTTACATTGCCCCCCTCATTAGCATCTTAAATCTCCACCCAGGGGTGTAAGTCTTATTATTCTAATAAGGCCTGGGTCACTTCTCAGTCACCAAAGTCTTTAATGTGCATACTCCCTAAAGGAATGGTTGCTCCAAAATGCCTTCTGGTTATTTTGCAGTTTTGTTTCTTTTCGGCGGCCAATCAGCAAGCTGCGAACAAGGGCCATGGGTGCGCAGACATAGCTGGGTTGTTCACCAGTTGCTTGCTCTGCATTCCAGTGCTTTTCTCCCTTAAGACTCAGTGCTCTCTCACCAGAATTTTTTTTGCTTTTTTTTTTTAAGGAAAGCCATCCTAAGAGGTGTGAAAGTTACCTCACTGTGGTTTGAATTTGCATTTCCCTGATGTTTTATGATGTAAAACATTTTTTCATCTAAGTTAGACATTCATATGTCTTCCTTTGAGAACTGTCCATTCAGTTTCTTTGTCAATTTTTAAGTTGTGCTACTTGGGTTTTATGTCCTTGAGTTGTAGGAGTTCCTTACATGTTTTGGATATCAACCTTTTATCAGTTAAATGATTTGCAAATATTTTTCTTTAACTATAGTTTGTCTCTTCACTGTTGACTTTTTTCTTTCTTGTGCCAAAGCTATTCAGTTTGATGTATTCTTATTTGTCTATTTTTTATTTTGTTTTCTGTGCTTTTGGTGTCATAGTCAAGAAATCATTGCCAAAGCCAATGTCCAGACGTTTTTTTCATTTATTCTCTTCTAACATTTTTCTGGGCTCATGTCATATATTTAGGTTTATGATACAGCAACTCAAGAGGCTGAAGCAGGAGGATAGCAAGTTTGAGGCAACCTCAGCAACTTAGCAACTTAGTGAGACATTGTCTTAAAGTAAAAAAATAAAAAGGGTTAAGGATGTAGCTCAATGGTACATGGGTTCAATCAAAAGAAGGAAAGAAAGAAAAGAAGGAAGGAAGAAAGAAGGAAAGAAATAAAGTGAAAAGGTATATTTTGGCTCACAGTTTTAAGAGGTTTCAGTCCATGGTCAATTGGCCCCATTGCTTTGGGCCTGTGATAAGGCAGCACATCATGGCAGGGATTGCATGAAGAAGCAAAAGCATTCACCTCATGACAAGGATTCAAAAGAGAGAGAAGAGTCTGGGATCCCACAGTCCCCTTCAATGGCATGCCCCTGATGACTTAAAGTCTCCCACTAGGTGCCACCTCTCAAAGCTTCCACTATCTCCAAACAGTGCCTTTAACTGTTTAGTGAGTCTTTAACACATGAGTCTTTAAGACATTTAAGATCAAAACTAAGAGACATATACAAAGCATGTACGAAGAAAGTGGTAAAATACTGATGAAGGAAATCAAAGAAGATCTAAACACTTATAGAGATACACCATGTTCATGGATTTGGAAGACTCAATACAGTGAAGATGTCTGTTCCCTCAGTTCATCTATAAGTTTAATAAAATTCCTACCAAAACCTCAGCAGTGCTAGGCATAGTAGCCATCCATGCCTGTAATCCCAGTTATGTGGGAGGCTGAGGCAGGAGGATCCCAAGTTCAAGGCCAGCCTAGGCAACTTAGCAAGGCCTTGTCTTAAAGAAGACGAAAAAAAAACTCCTCAGCGAGACTTTTTGTAGAAATAGGCAAACTAATTCTAAAATGTATAAGGGAAGAGTAAAGCCCTAGAATGGCCAAAACAATTTTGAGGAAAAAAGCATAAAATGGGAGGAACTACTCTTTTGCATATTAAGGCTTACTATATATTTGCAATACTCAGTACTGATAAAGAGAGAGATGTATAGATGAATGGAATAGAATTGAGAACTTAGAAATACATCCACACAAATATGCCTAACTGATCTTTAACAAAGTAGCAAAAGCAATCCAATGGAAGAGGGATATTCTTTTTAATAAATGGTGCTGGAAGACTTGAACATCCTTTGGCAAAGAAAAAACCTCCATTTGAACTTTAAATTTTATGTAAAAATTAACTCAAAATGAATCGTGAACTTAAATGTAAAATGTAGAATTGAATCTCATTCTAAGCCTCAGAATTTATACAAAAATCAATTAAAGTAGACCCTAGGCTTACATGTAAAATTTAAAAGTAGAAAAATTCTAGAAAAGTCAGAAGGAAAAAGATAAACTGGACCACATAAAAATTAAAAGCTGCTGTGAAAAGGATGAAAAGAGAGAAAAGTACGTGCAAATTACATATCCAACAAAGAACTTGCATGTAAAATACATAAAGAGCTCTCAAAACTCAACAACTGTAATAAAGCAGACAATCAAAGTAGAAAGTGGTCAGAAGACATGAAAAAGTTTTCACTGAAGAGGATACACAGATGGCAAGTGAGTACATGAAAAATGTCAAATAACATTAAGCATCAGAGAAATATAAGTTAAAATCAAAATGTGATATCTCTATATACCTATCAGAATGGCTAAAGTGGAAAATCATGATAACACCAAAAATTGGTGAGGATACAGAAATATTGGATCACTTATGAATTACTGGTAAGACTGTAAAATGGCACGGCAACTCTGTGAAATAGTTTGGAAGTTCCTTTTAAAACAGCAGGCTTACCATAGGACTAGCAATTGCACACTTAGACATATATCCCAGAGAAAAGAACACTTATATTCAACATACAAGCTTACACACAAGTGTTTGTAGAGGTTTTATTTGTGATATCTCAAAACAGGAAACTACCCAAATGTTCTTCAAGGAAAAAATGGTTAAACAAACTTTGGTTTATTTATGCCATGTGATACTACTCAGCCATAAGAAAAAAGAAACTGGATACACACAAGAGCTTGAATGAACCTCAAAGAAATTACACTAAAGAAAGCCGATAAAAAAATATACATATTGCATAATTTTATTTATAATAGCATTTGTGAAATAGCATAATTATTGAGATGGAGAACAGATTAGTGGTTTCTGGATAGGGATTAAGAAGTAGAAGAGCCAGGCATGGTGGCGCACGCCTGTAATCCCAGCACTCAGGGAGGCTGAGACAGAAGAATTGCGAGTTCAGAGCCAGCCTCAGCAACGGGCAGGCGCTAAGCAACCCAGTGAGACCCTGTCTCTAAATAAAAACACCAAATAGGACTGGGTATGTGACTCAGTGGCCGAGTACCCTTGAGTTCAATCTCTGGTACCAAAAAAAAAAAAAAAACATAGAAGAAGTAGATGAGTATAGATATTAAAGGGTAGCATGAAGAGCCAGGCATGGTGGTACATGCCTGAAATCCCAGTAACTCCAGAGGCTGAGGTAGGAGAATTGCAGGTTCAAGGCCAGCTTTGGCGACTTATTAAGACATTGTCTCAAAATAAAAAATAAAAAAAGTTGGATACAGCTGAACAGTAGAGTGCCCCTGGGTTTAATCCCCAGTAATGCAAAAGAAAAATGAAAAAGAGAGTAGCATGAGGAGGGGGTCTTATGGTAATAGTATAGTTGAAAATATTGAGGCCACATGCATGCATGTGAAATACTCATATATGCACACTGAAATGAGTGCATGTATAACTGGTGAAATCTGAATAAGTTCCATGGTTTGTCTGAATATCAATTTCCTGATTTAGATATTATATATATTTAAATATGAGTATGCAAACAATTAACCAGCAGATTGGGTGAAGAATCCATGAGAACGCTGTGTTAAATTTAAGTCTTCTAAGAAATCTAAGGAATCTAGAATTATTTCATAATAAAAAGATTCTTTTAAAAGTTAAAATAATAAAAAGTTCTTTTAACAGGACTTGTGGTCTGCTTCTTGCACACGCAGAATTGAAACAATTCTAATTAAAGTGGGAAAACTTGGCAATTGAAGGGAATCTTCTTGTTTCATGTTTTTCAAAAATTTAGATCTCAGGGATCCAATACACTACTTCAGTTGTTCTCAAAATGTGACCCCAAAATATGAGCATCGTTTCTGTACATCAGCATTGCCTAGGAACTTGGGAGACATGCAAATTCTCATTCATCAGCCCAGACCAGCTGAACCAGGAGCTCAGGGGCCCAGCAATCCTGGTTCTAACAAGGCCTCCAGGGGATGCAGATGTGCCTGAAAGTTTGAAAAGCCATTCCACTGAGTATTCCATAAATTCTGGTGAAACTGATGGCATAGTTTTTGCACTTTGAATTGCTTGTTCTAGTGGAAATCTTCTGGCAAAACCACGGTCCAGGCCCCCTACTCACCCTCCAACTCACACCCATATGTTTCCTATATATAAGCTTACGTAAAGGAGAATGACACAAATCATTCAAAACCCACCATCCTAGTTCCCTTCAGCACCCAAGCTTCTATGAAAGACATAATTACCCATAAAAGGCAGACTGTAAAGGGAATGTATGTTCTCATTAGGCCTAGCTTAATGAGTACTCTAATTTGGAGGAAAGTGATTATTTCTAGAGCTGTCTCAAACCTTTATCCTCTGCCCAGAGTGATGCTGGGAGAAGTCAAATTACTTTTAAGCCAGTAGTGCCTTAAGCACTTTATTAAAAAGGCCCCAAATGTAAGCTCCACTAAGTATAAATAATGATGTTAATAATACCGCCTTCATTTGTCTTTATCTCTGGGCCTGGGAGGATCAAAGCCATCTGATAGGTAGAGCTTCAAAGGTGACTCTGGTCCCAGATCTGGGAATAGGTGTGTTCCAACAGGCCTCTCCATCCTCAGTTCCCAGATTTCACAACCGTTAGAAGCTCCAAATCATCTTAAGTAGTTGTTACAGACTTTCGGCTGATGATATCCTCTTTTATAAGATTAATGGCACTAATTTCAATAGTGATGTCAGCAAAGAACCCCCTTTTGAGTGCAATGTGTCCCATTGTTTGATTTTTCTCCCCTCCCTTCTTAGAAGTTCTTTAAAGGAACATGTTTATGAGCTAAATCAAATGCCAATAAATTTGGTTTTGAATATCTTTTACATGTCAATACAGCTCTGGAAATCATTGAAGAGTACAAAGATTGGGAGTCAGGGAGGAGGATGTCAAGCAGAGATGTCAATCCCATCTCAGGACTGGGCAGGGCTTCATATTTCAATGACATGGAGTAGGAGAGAGCCTGGGACCCAGGGAGAGGATTACCCTAATGTACTAGACTGGCTCTGGAGTTGCTAATCAGGGCAGGGACCAGATAACTACAAAGTGTGTTTCAAGTTTAAACCAGCATGGTAATGGAGACCCATCATCACCACTGCTAGGGAGTTTCTGACTGAACCATATGTAGAGGTCAGCATAAAGAAATCTGGTCCAGATTCTAGGCAAAAATTCAGGGATAGGCCCCAAGGGAGGACATAAACAGACAGGCCCCTGTTCTGACTTGGAGGCTGGTGGAGGAAGTGAGAAGCAGACTCCTAGATGGACTGAGGCCTATAGTGGAAAGGGTAGCCATGGCCCAGGTTCTCTTCCACCCAAATCTCTATCAGGTAGTGTATTCTGCTCACGAAGTTTTAGCTTAAAGAAATGCCCTTGTCCCAACCCAAACTAACTAGGAGGGACTCACTGATGAACCCCTCTGGAAAGGGTGAAGCATGAGGAATGGGCAGAGTTGATTTAGGACCTTCCTGCTTCCATAGATTATTCCAGAAACTGGTTGATCAGAGGGCTATTGATGTGTGAAAGCAGCAGAAAGGGAGGTAAGACATGGGGTGATATCCACACCTTAAAGGCATTGCTCCAGCCAGGAGTGATGATGAACAACTGTAATCCATGTGACTTAGGAGGCTGAAGCAGGAGAATCACAAGTTCAAGACCAATCTGGGCAATTTAGCAATACCCTATCTCAAAATAAGAAATTAAAAAAAGGTCTGGGGATGTAACTCAGTTGAAAAGCACCCCTGGATTCAATCCTCAATATCACAATAAATAAATAAATGAATAAATAATAATCAAATGAATAAAAAGTAAAGATACAATCTCCTGTCAGATCCTATGCTCTCAGAAATATGGTTAACTCTGGCTGCATGTTAGAATCATCTAGAAAGACTTTATTTATTTATTTATGCATGGTGGGGATTTAACTTAGGGGTGCTTTATTGCCAAACTACATCCCCAGCTATTATGGTTTGGATATGAGGTGTTCCCCAAAAGCTCATGTTAATACAGGAATGTTCCAGTGCAAACTGATTGAATTGTGAGACCTGTAGCCTAATCAGTACATTCTAGTTTGAATGACTGGGTGATAACTATAGGCAGGGGGGCATGGCTGGAGAAGGTGGGTCACTGGGGCCCTGCCCTGGAAGGGTTGTTCTTCCTGAAACCCCTTGCCCCACTCTTTGCTATCTTGTTACCATGAGGGGTGCAACTTCCCTCTGCCATGCCCTTCCACCATGATGTGCTTCTTCACCTTGGGGCCCAGAACAACAGAGTCAGGTATCTATGGACTGAGACCTCTGAAACCATGAGCCCCAAATAAACTTTTCCTCTTCTAAGTTGTTCTTGTTGGTATTTTGGCCACAGTGTTGAAGAGCTAGCTAACACAGAAATTGGTACCAAGAAGTGGGGTCACTGCTGTGACTAACCTGACCACGTGATTCAAAAGCCTTTGGAGCTGGTTTTTAGTAAGAATTTTTAAAAGTTCAGCGATGTGAACTGGAAAAGCTTTCAGATATCGTAAGCAAAACTTAATCAGTGATTTGTGTGGGAGCTCAAAAACCCAGAATGCCAATGGAATGCAGACTGTGCTCATGAGGTTTCAGAGGGAAATGAGAATTCTGTTGGGAATTGAACTAGAAGCCACTCATATTATATTCTGGTGAAGAACTTGTCTACATTTTCCCCAGGTCCTGAGACTTTATGTGAGACTGAATCTAAAGGTGATGAACTAATTAATCTGGCAGAGAAAATTCAAGACAGCACAGCATTCAGTGGCATGGATATTGCTGGAGGTTTTTAGCCAGGTTTAGTGTGAGAATTGGGAGAAGAAAACAGAATTAAAGCATTTTAAAAACTTACAGTTTGGCTAGAAAAGTGCATATAAAAGTGGGAGCCAAAGAAGGTATGTTTCTTGAAGAGATTACAACCCCCAAAAGAGATGCTAAGTACTTTGCACAGAAAAAATAGAAAAGATACCTTAAGGGCATCTCAGAAATTTGTATGAGGATACCCATTACAGGCTAAAATGTCTAGAAGAGAAAACTCTGATCTCTGATCTCTGAAAAGAGATCATGGGTAGCCCTGCTCTCACACAGGGGTCTAGGAAGTTGTCATACCATGCTGAGTTGCCCAGGCATTTTGGCTGCTGCAGTCATGATTCCAAGGTTTCGGGTATATATGTGCTGGCAACAGACCTTGGCATAATCCAGATGATGCCAGTTCTTCAGGAAGGCAGGATGCTTGAATTAGGGGGTCATGGAAGCTTCCATCAAGATTTTTTTTAAAAGCTTCTAAGACCAGGCAAAGATCAGAATCAGAATCAGAATCAGAATCCCTGTGGGCTGCTCCTAAGAAGGCAATGCATGAGTCTGTGAAGGTGAAACCAAAGCTTGAATGGAGAACCCAGGAATGGATGCCAGTAACATGGACTGTCTGTTGAGAAAAGTTACTGGCTGCAGAAAGAGCCAAGCTAAAACAGATCCCATGTACACTTCAACTGGAAAGTCAAAGGGGTGTAGCTGCCTGAGCCCTTTGGAAATAAAACCTTGCCACCATGTATCCTAGATGATGTATGTTATCATACAGAATATAGGCAGAATTATAGGACCAGTTTGCCTGGCTGTATTTCTCTCTTGTTTTGGCCCCATCCCTTCTTTCTATGCCCTATCCCTCCCTTTTGGAATGGAAATGTTTAGTTTGTGCCACTGTATCTTGGATATGTGTAACTTGCTTTGGATTTTTACAGAGACTCATGTTGAGAGTTTGCCTTGAGTCTCAGAGGAGACTTTGAACTTGGACTTTTGGGCAATGCTAAAATAATTAAGACTACGAGATGCTTGAAGATGAACTAAATGCATTTTGCACTGTGAGGTGGACACAAGGTTTTGGGTGCCAGGTACAGAATTCTATGGTTTGGATATGAAATGCTCCACAAAATTTATTAATTCAGGAATATTCAGAAGTGAAATGATAGAATTGTGAGAGCTCTAGCCTAATCAGTTCATCCTATTTTGAATGACTTTGTAGTAACTGTAGGCAGGTGGGCCATGGCTGGAGAAGGTGGGTCACTGGGGGCCTGCCCTAGAATTGTTCTTCCTGCAGTCCTTCCCCTCTGCTTTTCTCTCTCTCTCTTTCTCTCTTTTGCCTTCCTTGCTGCCATGAGGGGAGCAGCTTCCCTCTGCCGCATCCTTCTAGGATGACGTGCTGCTTTCCTTGCACCCAGAGCAATGGAGTAGGCCATCTGTGGACTAAGACTCTGATACCATGAGCCAGAAAAAACATTTCCTCCTCTAAATTGTTATTTTCTGGTATTTTGGTCACAGCAATGACAAAGGTAACTAAAACACTGGCCCTTTTTATTTATTTGTTTTCAGTCAGGGTCTCATTAAGTTACAGGGACCTTGCTAACTTGCTGAGGCTGATCTTGAGTTTGGAATCCTCCTGCCTCAGCCTCCCAAGTCACTGGGATTACAAGCTGTGCCTGGCTCAAGAGAGCTTTTAAAGTTCCCAGTTCCTGGACCTCCCCACTACACAACTATATCAGAATCTCTAGGAATGGGGCCTAGACATTGGTAATTTAGAAAACTCCCAGGTGATTCTAATATGAAGCTAAGGATCAGAATCACTGTTCCGTAGTAAATCCTTGTCACTTAATGTGGACCCCAGAGCAGCAGCAGGGCATCCTCTGGGCACTTAATGGAAATACAGAATCTCAGACCCCACGGCAACCCTATTGAAGAGAGTTTGCATTTGCACAAGAGCCCCTCTGCACATCAAGTGTGAGAAGCACCTTTCTTTTTTTTATGTTTTTTTAAATTTATTTATTCTACTTAGGCTTACATGACAGTAGAATGCATTTTGACTCATTGTACACCAATGGAGCACAGCTTTTCACTTCTCTGGTTGTACACAATATAGAGTTACACCATATGTGCAGTCATACACGAACCTAGGGCATTGTTGCCCATCGCATTCCACCATCTTTCCTTCGGCCATGTCCCATTCCCTCTTTTCCCTCCCCTTTGACCAAAGTGAGAAGCACCTTTCTAATAAACACTGTGGGCAATGAATCTCACCCTTGAGTGCACACTGAAATCACCTGAGGAGCTTAAAAATAGTACTGATGCCTAGAGCCTGTTCTGATGTAATTGTTCTGGGCCTGGTTAGCATTAGGATATTTAAAACCTCCTCAGGGGAGGCCATGTGCACCCAAGATCCAAAACCATTAGCTGTTGAGCAAAGTTGGCCCCTCAATGCAAGCAGCTATAATGAGAGTTGGGAACACAATGACAGGAGAACCCTGCTGAAGCCTAACTTGCCAGCTGAGCGTGTATGGGGACATGGAGGGTCCAGTGTCAGCATTGGGCTGGGGTGCAGACATTACCTGAGGGCCAGTTTACCTGGGTACCAACCTCTTACCCTCAGAGAAGCAGGATCAGGCAGCCAGCAGACACATGCAGAAATTGCTGGGACTGAGACATTGGAGTTGGGGAGGCATTTTTTCACAGTCACCATCCGAACCCCTTCTTAACTCACCATTGACATGGAAGCTAGATCTTTCTAACAAGCTGCTAAGAGAGGAGCTGCTGCTGCCAGGACCTCACATGTGTAGGAAGGTCTGAGGTTAGAGGCAGCAATCCTAGGCCCCCTGCACATCACTGGTGGAACTAGTACAAATCTGCTACTCCAAGCAATGAACTGTCAATGAGGAATCTGGGGAAGGGAGCAGATAATATAGAGTTTTATCTGTGCCCAGTGTTCCTGAAAGCAGTGGTTAAGAACTCCATCTCCACGCCCTGCCCTTTTGAGTTCCCAGAAGCAGCTTACTTCAAATAATCCTTCTTCCCCATAAGACTTGAATAAGAATCCTGGATGCCCCCCTTGTTTACCCACATAAGGCCGACAAATTCCCATTCTTTTTTTTTTTTAAACTCAGGGGCACTTGACCACTGAGCCACATCCCCATCCCCAGCCCTATTTTGTGGTTGTTGTTTTTTTTAAATATTTTTTAAGTTGTAGATGGACACAATATCTTTATTTTATTTGTTTATTTTTATATGGTGCTGAGGATCGAACCCAGTGCCTCACGCATACGAGGCAAGCACTGTACCACTGAGCTACAATCCCAGCCCTATTTTGTGTGTTACTTAGAGACAGGGTCTCACTGAGTTGCTTAGCGCCTCACCATTGTTGAGGCTGGCCAAATTCCTATTCTTTTCCTCATAAAGGATTGAGCTGACTTTCATTTCTAATCAATCAAAACAAAATACTTGTTAGACTTTAGTTAAAGTTCTCTCCTTTTCCCAGGTTCCTGAGCAGCCCAGGACCTTTCCTAGCAGCCCCTCCTGTCCTCTGGGTGAAACATCCTCCAACTGCTGTAGGGTCCTGGCACTCCTCCAGTCCACTTCCCACTCTTGCTTTTCCTAGTTGCATTGGCTCCTCTCTATGAAAGAAAACACTTTTTTCAAGTCTAATCCTTGAGAGTATTTTCTCTATTCCCATAATCCTGTCCTCAACCCCATTTAGCAATTCCTTCCCTTCCCTCAGTAATCCTTTTTAATGAAGTCTCTTTACCAGGTCTGGTTTTGGGTTTTTAATTGGACAGGGAGAAGGGAGAAGTAATGGGGGTGCTGTTTGGCAAAATCATTTTGAAGGCAGCATGAGAAGCCTGTGCCTGGGGCTGGAGCAGGGCACAGAAGGGGAGAAACAGTTTCTGATAGTGTGACGGAGCTGCCTAGAGCCATCCTGGGAGAAGAGGCCTGAGGATCCAGGAGGAAGCAAGGGGGTGAGCCGTCAGCCACGCCAGAGTGAGGCACGGGCGCCATTTTCAATGCTCTCATCCCTTCTCTGCTCTTTACCTCCCAGTCTGGACCTCACTGTTGGCCACATGACAGGGATGGCAGTCTGCCTCCCACCTGCCCCCAGCTCTAGGGACTCTAGCAACTAATCCCTCTCCGCATAACCTCTCCCCATTAACTAGCTCCATCTCATTTTGCAAACAGCTTCCCCATCTTAAAAAGGAAGGTTGTCCTTGCTCTTGGTCCAGTGGCTCCTTTGCTCCCCACCCTCCACAATTAACTAAACACATTTAACAGTGACCTCTATCCCTTCACTTCCCCAACAAGCTGCTGCCTGCAAAGCTACCTGTGGCCTCAAGGCTCCACCACCCCCATTGCATTCCCCAGGGCTGACCACCCTCCTCTCTGAAGCTTCTTTTACTGGGCTTTCATCATGCCACATTTTGCATTCCTCTACCTACTGGCTTCTCTTGCTGACCCTTCTCTGTTTTCGCCTCTTCCTCCTGGGCTTTGGTCCGGTTCTCCTTTCTTCCTCTCCATAGCTTGCTCCCTGAGTCCCAAGTATCACACACATGCTGACAATCACTGGACTTAA
This sequence comes from Xerus rutilus, assembly GCA_028644305.1. Taxonomy (NCBI): domain Eukaryota; kingdom Metazoa; phylum Chordata; class Mammalia; order Rodentia; family Sciuridae; genus Xerus; species Xerus rutilus. Next base: position 151,888,421 of record CM053401.1, on the reverse strand, counting down.
ATTTCCAGCCTAGCCCAATCCTTTGAGCACTGAAAACCTCCCAACTGTCTGCTCAGCATTTCCTCATCAGAAAAATGGCACCTATAGCCACATGGGGGTGGAGCTTCACTTCTGCCTTCCGGCCACCTCCTGGTAGGGAAGAGGAAAGAAAGAGAGGAGAAGTGGTGATTTTTCCTTTAGTGTCCCTTAGAAGTCACAATCTGTCCCATGAGGCCAGAAGGGGTCTGCTGGTCCTCAATCCTTTAATGGAATCTCAGCTCCTTCTAAAGGAGAAATGGACATTAAATCCCTAAACCTTCTTTGTTCTGGAACCAAGAAGCCTGCCCTGTGTTCTACAACATAATCCTTTGTTAATCACTAGCTAGGGCACTAGGGTAAAGCAGTTTTTCAAATCCTGCCCCCCTGGGTTCATGGCATTTGAGATATATAAATATGTTGCCATGGTGACACAGTGACAGATTAATTACCAAATCCTCCTGGAGCAAAGCTGCTTTAACCACTTGGAAGCCTGGGGCAGAGCAGGGCAGGAACAGAGAGATCCACAGTCCTTGCAGCACAGAGTTGGGGCCAATGGATCTTAGGGGTCAGAGGAGGTGAAACAGCTAGCACCTCTATCTTATGACAATGTTTCTTGGGCTCCTGGACTTTCTGAATCAGTCCTGCCTATAGAAAAGGATTTTCTTTCTTTCCTTTTTAAAAATATTTGAACTAGAAAGACCCCAAATAGCCAAAGTAATATTGAGCAAAAGACCAAAGCTGGAGGCATCACCATACCTGACTTCAAAATAAACTAAATATGGAACTTCTAACCCCAAGCCTTGTTCCTGAACAATACGTGGGTCATCCTTTTATCCAAGATTTTGCCAATCATTATCTGGCCTGTATCTCTGCAAAATTAATATTTTCATCTCCACTGCCACTGCCACCAATAAGTTCTTAGTTGAAGCAACTGATTATCAGGGCTCTGTCCCCAGAGTCATCATATCACACATGTGATTTTTTTTTTTTTTTTTTGGTACTGGGTATTAAACCCAGAGGCGCTTTACCAGTGAGCTCATGCCAGCCCTTTTCAAGTTTTATTTTGAGATGTGGTCTCACTAGTTTGCGAGGCTGGCCATGGACTCGTGATCTTCCCGAAGCATTGCAATTATAAGTATGTGCCACTGCACCCAGCATGAATGTGATTCTTCAAAGGAAGAGAATTGCAGAATACTCTGGGACAAATGCTACTGCTGTAAGTCAAATCAGAGAACCACATTGAAATCTAACCCACATTGGAAAGTGGACTAAGATTGGAAAGTTATGCGAGTCTCACAAATAAGCTTGTTCCTTCTAATCGAAAGCAGAAGTCCACAAGTCCAGGTGGGTTTTAATGTTAGCCTTGGTGGCTCTCCTTGTTCCCAGATAATGACAGTCAAACAGCTGAGATGAAGGCATATTTAAGAAATTCAGCTGATGCTAGGCGTGGTGGTTCACCAGTGACTCAGGAGGCTGAGGTAGGAAGATCACAAGTTCAGGGCCAGCCTCAGCAACTTGGTGAGACTCTCAGCAACTTAGTAAAAACCTACCTCAAAATAAAAAGACTGATGTAGCTCAGTGGTAAAGTACCCCTGGGTTTAATTCCCAGTACCAAAACAAACACACAAATAAACAAAAAAATCTAGGAGGGATAGATGTGTCCTCCAGGCACCCCTGAGTAGTCTATTATCCTCAGTAGTCTATTATCTATATCCTCCTTATTCAAAGTGTGAGCCATAGATCAGTGGCATGAGAGCATGTTAGATAAATCATGTAAAAATATCACAAAAATAAATAAATAAGAAAAATATAAAATAGCATAAAATAAAAATTTTTATAAATAAAAATAAAGATTTTCAGTCTCTACTTCAGACCTAGTGAACCAGCATTTGCATTTTTACCAGATTCTCAGGCAATGCAAATGCATGATCAGCCTTGAGAAGTGCTGGCCTTCAGCCCAGAGTGTTTCTGGTGTGGCTATTTTCCCACGTATAGTGCTTAGGCAAGTCAAATGACAGAACAGGCCAGATCCCTACCTAGCTCACATCTCACCACCAGCTTCACTCAATGCCATAGCAGCAGTGAGTTGGGGTTATAATAACAATGTGGATATGACCTTAATCTTAGGGGAACTAGTCTTTGACCAAGACAGTGTCAAAGCCTTTAAAAAAGCTTTGTAGCCTATTAAATCATTGATTTATATGCTTATGTTTCTTTAAGAAATATTTAAATCATCTTAAAAGGCTACAGAAAATCAACAAAATGGACTTGGCTAAACGTAAGACTAAAAACAGAGTTGAAAAACAAGAATAGGCACATAAAATTGAGCCAGAATTGAATAACGCACACAACAAAGTTCTAAATTCTTGTTGCAGGTGGGCCACAGATTGAGCACTGCAATCTTCTAGCCAAACTTGAGAACAAAGCCCAGTCGGTTCAACTAACACATCTTTCTCATATGATGAAAAGACGCCAGTTACTGAGAAGGAACACAACATTCTCCATTCCTCTTCTCTGGAAAACTTCTTGGAGGTGTTGTTCATACATTGTTCCCACATGGGCCCCTCTTGTTTTCTTTTTGACCGACTCCCTGCCTGGCTTCTGCCTTACCAGTCCAGAGAAGCTGCTCTTGGCAAGCTCACTGCATCTCGAGGCTGCCAAATACGATGGCTCATGGTCATTTCTCTGTTCCCATCTCATTCAGCCCCTCAGCCCCTTTGCTCCCAGTTGACCATTCATTACTAGAACATCCTCCCCTCTGGCACCTGCAATCCACATTCTCCCAGTTGGCTGCCTAGCTCACTGGCTGCTCCTTCTTTGGCCCTTTTGCTGGTCTTCCCTTCTCCACCACCCCTCCCCATACTGTGGTTCCTGTGGGCTGCTGGGACCACTTCTCTCTTATCTCCCCACTTTTCCTGGATGATCTTATAGCCCCAAGGTTTTAATGTCATCTGTGCTAAAGTCTCCCTAATGTCAAGTCACAGACCTTCCCTCACCCAGGCTCTAAATGCAAAAACACTGGTGCCCTGGCGCCTCCATGGAGATGTCACAAACAGCATTCAAAGTGGTGTGCAAACTGAGTTCATATTATACTCAAATCTGGGCTGCCCCCAGTTATCTCAAGAAATAGCATCACCATCAGCCAGTTACTAAGGTCAGAAGTTGTGGGTCTGCCCCAGCTCATCCTCTTGCTGCACCTCCACATCCAACCCAACCAAAAGTTTTGCCAATTCTGTCTCCAATATCTCAAACCCATTCCTTCTCTACCACCACCAACCTTTACAGAATAACTACCACAGCTTCCTCAGTGTCTACTCTCGCCACCCCCGCCCACACACACCAAGCCTACCTCTACAGAGCAGTCAAAATAACTTTTTAAAGTCATATGTCATTCTAGGCAATGATCAGCAACAAAAAGGAAAAGGAAAAATGAGATAACCAACCAGGTGTGGGAGTGCCCACCTGTAATCCTAGCAACTCGGGACACTGAGGCTGGAAGATCACAAGTTAAAGCAAGCCTGAGCAACTTAGAGAGACCCTGTCTGAAAAAAAAAACAAAAAAAACAAGGGTGGTGGAAGGGAGGCTAGGGATGTAGATCAGTAGTAAAGTGCCCCCCAGGTTCAATCTCAGGTACTGCAAATAAAGAAAAAGACAACCAAAGAATTATGGATCTCCTGGTAAAAGTACAGTCCAACACCCATGAGATTATCTTTCAAAAATATAAAGCCTATATTTAACTAGGTTTCTATATCTAGCCCCCAATTTATAGGAAAATAAGCAATAAGTTCCTTGAACTGTCTTTAGGCTGTTGTGGGTCAATGCCCTTGAAGACCCAGTGTCAGGAGGCTGAGGCAGAGCTGAGGATGAGCCCCTCCTACCACAACCACTCAATGAGAGAATAAAAAAAAGAGAGAGATTTTTAGCAACAAAACTCATCAAGTCCAGTTTTTCCTGTGTTTGCACCACCATGGACCTCCTTTGTTGATTTTTTTTTTCCTCTAGGAATCTCGTCTTCTCATTTATTTAGCATGCCACAAGTATTTATTGAGCATCTACTCTGAGCCAAGCATTGTGCAAGTAACAGGAATGCAAGGTGAGCACAACCCAGCACAGTCCCCTTCATAGAGCTCAAAGGCGAATGGGAAACCCAGATTGACATAATAAATGGCTATATATTGAATCTCAACCAAATGACATCTGTGCTGAGATCAGAGACTCAGTTGTGTAGACTTTAACAAAGCTTATATCAAAAGAGAAGAGCTTTACCATGGCTAAGCCCAGTTTCCATTAATGTGTCAAATATAGCTCAAGGTCCCAGGATTGCTGGGGACAAATATTTAATGGAAACTCCCCACGTTATATATGAGGACCATGAGGCCCAGCTGTGCAGTCTTACAGCTTGCTTCCTGAAGAAAACATCAACCACTAAGAAGGTAAGTACCAAACCCTTTATTTGATCAGTTTTTGAAACCATTGTATGGTTTAAATAAGGAACTAGTTGCAGTCATTCAATTTCCTCCCAACTTTGCTCATTCATAATATTAAATCTAAGTGGCTGTGGAGTTCAGGTGCTCACAGTGGGATGGCAATAATAATCGCCTGTCACCAAACTCAAATGGAAACAAAGTCCTTATTTTCTCAAAAAGCTGCAATTTCAGATAAACCTGATTCATGGCAGAGAAGGAAATAAGAAATTACAGGAAATATTTTTAAGCCTTTGCAAAGGTGTTCAAAAAGTTTTTGAGTCCATACGGCAACCATTTCTGTGTTTTGTCTCCTTTCGCTGGTATTTAAATGTAATTTTGATGTCTGCCAAGTTAAATTACCCATTTGATCAATGTATGCTCGTAAGTTTAAATGCTATAATTATCCTTAATAAGTATAACTATCACCCTGTGTTTTGCTTAATGGTTAGAAAGTTTTATGCCTTTTAAAACTCTGCCTACAGGTGGAACGTTCATATAGCTGAAACTCTGCTCTGCATGAATTGTCAAACTAGATTAAAGAGTCTTGCTTTTGTTTACCAGAACAACATGAACTAGAAAATGCAGAGTTGAAAGGAAAAGAAACACACGCACACACACACACACACACACACACACACACACACACACACACAAAACAAAAGCAAATCTGTATTTAGTTTAAAAAGATACTTTATTCAAAAAGATTATGGCAAAGGTGAGGGAAAGGGGTAGCAATAGGGAAAACTCTGACCACAAGATCTTCAAGTGTCTCAAGGGTTGGGCAAAAAGGATTTCTTTTACAGGGAAGAGTAAACAAGACTAGAAGGGGGTCAAATGGTGTAGCATAATTGGAAAGTAGATCCGTTTATGTTTTACCTCAAGATCATCATTTTCTCAAGAGGGGCTGGTGAGGAGTTGTATGCTGGTTCAATCCTCAGTACCCACCCGCAAAATGTCCAACTGTTTTAGAATCTATATATAAGGGACACCATGCAGTATGTGTCTTCCTGTGTCTGGCCTATTTCACTTAACATAATGCCCTTTGGGTTCATTCATATCATTGCAAATAACAAGATTTCCTTCTGTACACACATATACAGTGAGTTAGAATTGTGATAAGTTGGAGACTACACACACACACACATACGTTTCCTGCTTATCATAATTCTAATTCATACATTATCAATATCACAATGGTGTAGAGAGATAAACATTCAGCACATACCATATTATGAATTTGATCTTTTCCTGGTCTAGCAATATGCAGTATTCTCTTGATGCTGGCAGCAGCAGTGAGCAACAGCTCCCAGGCAGCCACACAATTATGAGGGAACAACCAACACCATACAGTGTCCCACATTGCTAAGCTCTGATGTGTGGTAGGTTAGATGTATCAGATGCATTTTTGACTTATGGTAGCTTCAGCTTATCATGGGCTCATCATTTCAGCATTATTCACAATAGCCCAGATGTGGAAACAATCTAAGTGTTTGTCAATAGGTGAATAGATAAAGAAAATGTAATATATACATACAATGGAATTTGTTCAGCCTTTAAAAAGAAGGAAATCCTGCCATATGCAACAACATGGTAGAAGCTGAAAGACATTAAACTAAGAGAAATAAGCCAGTCACAGAAGGACAAATACTGCAGGATTCCACTTCTCGGAGGTGCATAAAGTTGTCAAATGTAGCAAGATCCTGCTTCTGAAATTTTTTAAATTTTTTTTAAAAGAAACGCATACAAGCAGTAATAACAATAGTGGCAAACATTGTGTGATTCCACTTCTCTGAGGTGTCTAAAACTGTCAAACCCATAGAAGCAGAGAGTAGAATGGTGGTTTCCAGGAGCTGGGGGCAGAGGAAATGGTGGTGGGGGGTTGCTATTCCACAAGTATAAAGTTTCAGTTCTGCTAGATGAACTGAAAGCAGAAGTCCACAAGTCCAGGTGGGTTTTAATGTTAGCCTTGGTGGCTCTCTAAGCTCTAGAGATAGCTGTACAACACTGTGGCTACAGTTAACACTGTTCATTTGTAAGGTACACTTAAAAATCTGTTAAGAAGGTAGCTCTCATGTTAATGTTGTTAGAATAAAAATTTGAAAATAATTTAATAATATTTTTCCTTTGGTACCAGAGATTGAACCCAGAGGTACTTAAACATCCCCAGCTCTTTTTATTTTTTATTTTGAGACAGGGCCTTGCTAAGTTGCTGAGGCTAGCCTTGAACTTGTGATTCTCCTGCCTCAGCCTCTGGAGTCACTGGAATTATAGGCATAAAAATTTTTTAAAAAAATCATTCAAAGTTCTACAAGTTAACATGGTAATTACAGATAACATTTAGATGCATGTTTTCTTCATTGTTTATTCTTTACTGGTTATCACAGTATATAGAAAGTTTTATTGTCATTGCTATTGTTTTTACTGTTCATATATGTGGAGGTTTTTTATTTTAAATTTAGGGGGTACCAGGGATTAAACACAGAAGTGTTTAAGCACTGAGCCACATCCTCACCCCTTTTTATTTTTTATTTTTAGGCAAGGTCTTGCTAAGTTGCTTAGGGCCTTGCTAAATTGCTAAGGCTGGCCTTGAACTTGCAATCCTCCTGCTTCAGCCTCCTAAGTAGCTGGAACTACAAGGGCAAGCTACCATGCCCAATTATGTATGTTTTCCCCCAACTCCCATTGGACTTTGGGGGAGTTTTCAAACTTTGTGTCCAAATTTTTAATATACTCTCTCTTCCTTTTCTTTATTTATGTCTTTTATTCTTTTATTATTGCATATTGAAATTTCTAGAGCATAATATTAAATTACAGAAATGGTTGCAGGCATTAGTCTTATTCCTCACTTTATCATTTAATGTGAGTTTGGCTGTTTGGAATGAGGTTTAGATGAAAATATCTGATAAACTTCCTTCTTATCTCAGTGAGTAGATACAGAAATGACTTTTTAGATTTATCAAATGCTTGTTTTGCATCTTTTAAGATAATTATATCTTTTTCCCTTTTCTCTACTAATGAGTAAATTATATTAATGAATTTCCTATTCTTGAAAGATCCTTACACTTTCAGACTCCCAGTGTTGGACTGTTCCTGAATGAGCATCTCAATGGGAAGTACTGGTCGTTTATTCAGAATATCTGCATCTATTCCTAGAAATTGATTTCTAACTTTTGTGAAGTCATCTTGGCTGTGTTTTGGCATAAAATTGTTATTGCTTCACAAAATAAATTGAGATACTCCCACTCATTTTATGTTTCTGGAAACAAGTTATACAGGATAAGAATTATCTATTCCTTTTCCTCCACATCTTTCACCAGCATTTGTTATATTTGTTTTAATCATGGCCATTCTGATTGGGGTGAGATGGAATCTCAATGAGGTTTTGATTTGCCATTTTCTAATGGCTAGATATTGCACATATTTTTTCATATATTTACTGCCATTTGTATTTCTTTTGAGAAATGTCATAGTGAAATCCATTAATTTGTACAATTAACATGATTGAATAATTACAATTAAAAAAGAATTTTCTATTCCTTTATAGCAGCACTAGCTCATAGAAATTTCTGTGATAGTGAAAACATTTTGCATCTGCATTGTCCAATATGGTAACCACTAGCCACATGGGCTGTCAAGCACTTCAAAGTGACCAGTGCAACTAGAGAACAGAATGTTAGCCCTGCACAGGGGTGTGCACCTCTAATCCCAGCTACTTAGGAGGCCAGCTTGGGAAACTTAACAAGATCCTGCCTCAAATGAAAAATAAAAAGGGCTGGGGATATAGCTCAGTTTTGGAGCACTTCTGGGTTTGTTTCCCAACACCACACACACAAACACACATACACAAAGTAGTATTTGTTGGAGGATGTGAGATGTTGGAAAACCGTATATTTATTTTAGTCTTTTCTCCCATCTATCACCATAGCTGCTCTATCCCCTTCATTCAAATATTAAGTGAACCACATTCAATCCTCTCTCCTGCCTTTCTAAGGTTCTAGCTCTAAGAGTGAGCTCATCATAGAGACTGGAGTTACCAACAATAGAACAACTCGTGTCCATGGCAACCAGAAAACCCAAGGCAGTGGTTGATTTTAACCATCTGATTCTGATCTTGTTCTTCACATTTCTCTTTTCCTCATGGGCTTTGCTTACTGTTTTGTATAAAGGGCAGCCACACTGCTACACAGACAGGCAGACAGGAAAATGCCCATGCTGTTTACTAGAAGAGGTGACGAAGTCTCCTTGCGTGGCAGATGTTTAAACAGTTGAGAGGAAAGGGGATGACTTCCTGCTAAAATGCCAGGAAGGCTTCCTGGGTTCCTCTTTTGAGCTCAGCCTTAAAGAGGGTGAGTTTTATTGGAGGAGGTCACACAAGTAGGCATTCCAAGGAGAAAATTATTAGCACGCAAAAGGTACAGAGAAGGGAGAAAGGGAAGTATATGCCCATGGAATGGTGATGGATTCGCACTGCATGTGGTTAGAGGTAGCAGAGGAGATTAAAACAAAAAGTAGTTTAGCATCACATTGGGGGACTTTTGAATGGTCAAAGGAAGAGTCTGGATTTATTTCAGAATCATGTTTTTAGTAGAGTCATCTCTTGGTTCCCTCCTTCCAGGACCTCCCTCACATATCAAAATCCATGGATTCTCAAGTCCCTTATGTAAAATGGCATAGTATTTGTATATAATCCATGCACAATCTCCTGTAAAATCTAAACCATCTCTCAGTTATTTGTAATACCTAATATAATATAAATGTTATGTAAATAGTTGGTATACTGTATTGTTCAGGAAATAAGGACACAAAAATAAGTCTGTACATGCTCAGTAAAGATGCAATATTTTTAAAAATATTTCTAGCAGTGATTGGTTGAATTCACAGGTGGGTATAAGGAGCCAACTGCATGGAGGATACTTCATCTCCTTGAGTTACATGCCTCATTCCCCTGGCTGGCATGGGGAATTGGCCTTTTTTGTGTCACATCATCTAACAGTGACTTACCTAACCATGATCTCCAAAATAGCTGCTGATTTCTATTAAAACTTTTAAATATTTTATTCAAAAGAAGTTATGACTATATTTCTGTGCAGAGAAAAAACTACATCAGAGAAACCAGAACCTTCCCCACATTCTCCTATTTCCTAACCTTAAATTTTGTGATTTGACTTTATAATCACTGCTCCTCACTCACCTGGCAAAACCCTAGTCCTGGTTTAAATCCAACTTTCATGTGCTGATTAACATTTCTGTGTTGACATGAGAGAAAGCAGAAGTCAGAGCCTGTGGCTGAAAAAATGGATTAGGAGCTGACCCACTCGCTACCCACTGGAATTCAGAACATCTATGCAAAGTTCTCTTATTTCTTGATAAACAACTACTTGTTCATCAAGCAACTTTATAAAACAGCAAACATCAGGCTCCAACAAGGAAAGAAAGAGCTTAGAAATTACCACACCCATTTGTACAAGAAAAAGCTGGACACATTAAAGATAATTGACTCTTCTTGGAAATCAGGTCATTGGGCAAACCATTATCTTGAGCTCTGGAGGATAGACATCCATAGAGAGAGAGCCCTCGAGATTCGTTTATCTGGAATAGAAGTCATTAGAATCAATAAACTGGTAGGAGCATTTCAATTATCAATTTGGTGATGTGCAGGAGGCTGAGTGCAGACTTGGCTGGGAGTGAGATACTTGGTCAGGGTATCTTCCTGACCAAGTATCTCAGTTAACACTTCCTGTAGTTAAGGAGGAAGGGGACTCACATGTACACAGCTTCACTTCTAGGAACTCCATCAGGTGCCCATAAGGATACTTTGAAAAATACCCCTCCTGATCTGGATGAGAGAAAAGTAGGCATCTTAAAACTTTCCCAGACTGAAACTGGTGTAATCCCAGCTACCCAGGAGGCTGAGACAGGAGCATCAAAAATTCAAGGCCAGCCTGAGCAACGTAATGAGACCCTCTCTCAAAATAAAAAAATTTAAAAAGGGCTGAGGATGTAGCTAAGTGTAGAGCACCCCTGGCTTCAATCCCTAGTGCTAAAACAAAAACAAAAACCTGTGCAGATTTTTATTCCTAACAAAGTAACAAATGTTTACTCTCCAGGAGGACAGAACACCTGACCTATTAGGAACAAGAATTACAGAGAACTGCTCATCAGAAACCACGCAGACAAGAAAAAAAGTAGAGTGAAACCTTTAAATGTTGAAAGAAAGAAGCAGCCCATCCAGAATTTCAAATCCAGAGAAATTATTGCTCAACTGAAGGAGATGTAAACTTGGACAAAAACTGAAGAAATTCATTGCCAGCAAGAAGTGTTAAAGAAGTTTTTCAGGCATAAATAGAACTATGTCAGAGACCTGGATCCACTTAAAAGAAGATAACTGGGGAAGGAATAAACAAAAGTAAAATACAATATTTTAATTTTTATTCTTAATTATTCTAAAAGAAAACTGTTTAAAGTGATAATAGTCACAAGGTATTAGGTGCTTATAATACATGGATAAGTAGAATGAATAACAGCATGTCACAAAAGATGGAAGAGAGGAAATGGGAATACTGTGTTATGAGGTACCTGTGCTCGATGTGAAGTGGTACAGTATTTCAAACTGCACTCAGGTGATTTTTAAATATACATTATAAGCCCCAAAACAATCACTAAAGTAGTTTTAGTAATATGTGATGCTTCAAATAGCAAATAAAATAAAATCCTATCAAATACTCTTAAAAGGATAAAATGCAAAGGAGGGGTTAAAAACAAAGAACAAATGAAAAGAAAAACTGTTAACAAAGCTGGTAGATTTTAATCCAACTATATCTGTAATCACTTCAAATATGAATGGTCTAAATACTCAAAGGATTATCAAATTGGATTTTAAAACAAAAACAAAAAGAAAATGTGACCCAACTTTATAACTTTATTTAAGAAACTCCTTTAAATATAAAGACACAGGTAAAAAATAAGAGATTATACCACTAGTATAAGAACACATATAGATTAGTGAATAGAATTGAAAGTCCAGAAATAAACCCTCATGTTTATGGCCAATTATCAACCAGAGTATAAGACAGTTCATGGTGGGGGTGGGGGTAAGCTTTTTAATAAATGGTACTTGGACAACTGTATATACACATACTAAAGAATGGTTTTGGATTCCCCTACCTCACATCACCTAGAAAAGCTAACTGAAAATGGATCCTATACATAAAGTAAAGAGCTAACTATATAAAACTTCTAGAAAAGTACACAGGAGAATTATTTGTGACAATGGGTTAGGAACTAGTTAGCTAGATATGACACAAATGCATAAGTAACAACAGGAAAAATAGATAAATTGGGCTTCATCAAAATTATAAATTTTGGGCTTGGGTTGTGGCTCAATGGAAGAGCGCTCGCCTAGCACGTGTGAGAGGCACTGGGTTCAATCTTCAGCACCACATAAAAATAAATGAAAAAAAAATAAAGCTATTGCATGCATCTACAACTAAAAAAAAAAAAGAGCTTAAAAAACATCATAAATTTTGTTCTTCAAAAGACATCATTCAGTTGGGTGTGTTGGTGCACACCTGTAATCCCAGCTACTTGGAGGCTGAGGCAGGAGAATCACAAGTCTGTGGCCAGCCTGAGCCACTTAGTGAGACCCTGTCACAAAATTGAAAAATATAAAGGTCTGGGCATGTAGCTCAGTGGCCAAATGCTTGTCTAGCATGTGCAAGGACCTGGGTTCAATCCCCAGTACTGAAGAAAAAAAAAGACATCAAAAGATAACCTACAAAATGTGAGAAAAGATTTCAAAACCACATAGCTGCTAAGAGTCTGGTATCTAAAATATATAAAGAAATTTTACAACTCAACAAAAAGATAAATAACCCAACTCAAAAATGGGCAAAGGGCCAGGTGTGGTGGTACGAACCAGCATGTGGGAGACTGAAGTGGGAAGATCACTGGAACGAGGAGTCCGGGATCATCTGGGACAACAGAGCAAGACCCAGCCTCAAAAAACAAACAAAATAAAAGGAGCAAAGGATTTGAATAAACATTTCTGCAAAGAAAATACATGAATGGGCGATGAACACAAAAAGATGCTCAGCATCAGCATAATTAATCATTAGGGAAATGAAAACTACAATGAAATGCCACTTTCCACTGAGAGCTAAAATTAAAAAGGCAGACAATAACAAGTGTGTGTGAGGATGTGGATGAATGGGAACCCTCATACATTGCTGTGTATTTGGTCACTGTGACCAAAATACCCAACAGGAACAACTTAGAAGAGGAAAAGTTTATTTGGGTTCATGGGGTCAGAGATTCAGTCCACGGTCAGCCAACTCCATAGCTCTGGACCCAAGATGAGGCAGAACATCATGGCAGAAGGGATGGTGGAGGAAAACTGCTCAGTTCATGGCGGCCAGGAAGCAGAAAAAGCAAGGCATCCAGGATAAAATATAAAACCCCTAAAGGCACACTCCCATTGACCTCCAGCCACACCTGTTCTGCCTATAGTTACCATTCAGTACAGTAGTCCTTTCAAATCATTAATCCATCCAGTGGATTAATCCATCAATTAATTTACAGTTCTCACAATCTAATCATGAGCTTTCAGGAGGCATCTCATATTCAAACCATAAAAATTGATGCTGTTAATCTAAAAATGGTGCAGCTCCTTGGAAAACAGTCTGATAGTTCCTCAAAATGTTAAACATAGTTATATGCCCTAGCAGTTCCACTCCTAAGTATGATGAAATAAAAGAAAAATGAAAACATGTCCACACAAGAAACTCGTGCATGAATATTCAGAACATCATTATTCATGTTAGCCGAAAAGTGAAACCTAAATGCTCACGTGTTGGTAAATGGGTAAATAAGATGTGGGATATCCATACTGGTGAATCCTACCAAATGTCTAAGAAAGAAATTTTATTGATCATATACAATCTCTTTCAGAAAATCAAAATAGAAGTCACATTTCCTAAATCATTGTGTGAGGTCAGAATCACCCTAATACCAAAACCAGATAAAAATATGACAAGAAAACAAACGTGCTCAACAACGACTCTTATGAACACAAAAATTCTTAAATATCAGCAAATCAAGTCCAACAATATTTCATAACTAAGTGAGGTTCGTTCTAGTAATGCAAGCACTGGTCCAACATTTGTGAATCAATACCATTCGTTATACCAACAGGGAAATAAGAAATTATTCCCTGAATAAGGAAAACTGTATGATCATTAGAATGGATGCAGAAGAAACATACAACAATATTCAACAGCACTTCATGATAAAAACTCTCCAAAAAAAACCTGGAAATAGGAGGGAATTTCCTTAATCTAATAAGCAGTATATCTAAAACATCTACAGATCATATTACACTTCACTGTGGGAGACGGAACGCTTGGCCCTGAGATTGGAAAAAGACTGAATGTCCTTTCTCACCATTCCTATTCAACACTATACTAGAACTTTTAGTGCAATAAGACAAGATAAAGCATAAGTCATATGGGTTGGGAAGAAACAGATTTGTCTTTAATTGCTGATGACTTTATTATCTATATTGATAACCACAAAAAGCACAATAATCTATTGCTTTCCTACATACCAGCAATAAGCAATTGAAATACGAAATGAGTTTTTAAATAGTACTTACAATAACACTCAAAAGGTAAAAGAAAAATGGCTTAGGTATAAGTCTGACAAAATGTGTGCAAAATCAATATTTGGAAAATTATAAAACACTAATGAAAGAATATGTTAATAAATGGAAAGAAGTTCCATGTTCATAGATTGAAATATTTAGTATTGTAAAGATATGAATTCTTCCCAACTTGATCTATACAATCAATGCAGCAATCTCATTCAAAATCCCAGTGCACTTTTGTAAACATCAATAAATTGATTCTAAAATTTTTAAGGAAAGGCAGAGAACTTAGAGTAGCCAACAAAATATGGGAAAAGAAAAGTATAAAGACCCACATTACCTGATGTCAGACTTTGCTAAATGCTATTGTAATCAAGAGAGTGTGACATGACACAAAGAATAGACACATTCAACAGAACAGAGAGCACAGATCCTTACAAGTACAGCCAACTGATTTTTGACAAAGGTGGAAAGACAATTCAAGAATTCAAGGAGAAATGATAATCTTTTCTAAAGAGAGAGGAGGAGGAGAGGGGAGAGGGGGAGGAGGAGCAGAGGGAAGAAGAAAAATCAGCAGCTAGCACAGATGTCACACTGTACCCAAAAGTTAACTCCATCAAAGCCAGCCTCAGCAACTTAGGGAGGCCCTAAGCAACTCAGTGAGATGCTGTCTCTAAATAAAATATAAAAAGGGGCTGGGGATGTGGCTTAGTGGTTAAGCATCCTGGGTTCAATCCCTGGTACCAAAAAGCACAATCACTCTTTGTTGTTTTTCTCTTTCTTCTGGTAGAGCTTTGCCTGTTTATCCTTCATATTGATGCCCAAAGCAGAGCTGTTCTCATCTTGGAAATGGGATTATGAGAAACTCACACCCATTTACAGGAGGAATTGAGAAACAGACTGTGAATGTAGCCCACTTGCAGGAAGTAATGTAAGTGAGGGCTTTAAATGACATTCAATTAAAAGCCCTGGTAGCATGCTACATCCGGGTATCTGGGACCACTGCCCGAGCTCAAACTGTGAGTTAGACTTGTCAGGGTGGTATACAGGACAGGCCAACATCAGTGTCCAAGATGAGGTCCCAGAGCCTCCTGCAGGGAGGCATCTGCTTTCTCAAAGGGGAGGCCATCTGGGGAAGGGGAAAAGTGACTCAGAGGACAGGATCATCCCTGACACACAGCAGCTAATACAAAGTGAAGAGTTGTTTCCCAGAATTCTACTTCCTCTGTTTCTCTCTTCATTGTGTTTCTTGACTACGTTTCTTACTTGGAAACACCTTGTTCTTGGGTTTTGATCTCTGTTCTCTAATATCTCTCATCTTCTTCATCTCTTTGTTGTTTCTGCTTTTCCTGTGTTCTCCCATCACCTGCTCTGGGTTCCTGTTGCTCCATTCTCCTGGCAGTTGGAAATATCACTTTCTTTTTCCTCACCAGCTCTTGCAGAGTGAGCTCCCATCAGAGCCAGATTTGTTCTTAGCCAGCTTTCCAGGAGGCTTGGGCCTTAGACATAACAACCCTTGGGCTGACCACGTGATCTGTCCTCAGGGTGTGTGGTGCCCTGTGGGACTGATTTAGAGTTGCTTTTGCAATATAGCCTCACACTGACAAGACCCAATGCTCTCCCAGGCTCCCAGGCTTCTCCAAGTCTATTCCTGTCCTGCATCCATGGTGAGCCATCTCTCAGGGCCCTGCAGCTCCTTCCAGTCTCTTAGCTCCCACCTCACACCCAACACTGATTGAGCTCCAAATTCAAGTCATTACCAGGGACTCCTGCACTCCATATAGGAGATGTCTGTAGTTTCAACTATATTATCTACAGTCTGGATCCTACAATCATTGAAGTGTTTCGCCTCCTGTAGGTAGTTCTCTAAGGATATGTTTTTCAAAATGAAGTCATTTGATTAAAAAGCATATGTACTAGGCTATGAATTCAATCCCCAGCACCATATAAAAACAACAACAAAATATTGCACAATCAACCATGACGTTGCATGCTTGTAATGCCCGTAACTCAGAAGGCTGAGGCAGGAAGATCTCAAGTTCAAAGTGAGCCTGGGCAACTTAGCCAGACCCTGTCTCAAAATAAAATAAAGAGCTAGGGATGTAGCTCCATGGTAGGGTACTTGCCTAGCATGCGCCAGGCCCTGGGTGAAATCCCCAGTACTTACAAAAAATAAAAAATAATGCACAAATACTGCCTTCTTGCCTTTACCAAAAGGCTCTAACAATCTATATTTCCACTAATCCTCTGAGAAAACAGATGCTTCCTTGCAGGAGGCTCTGGGACCTCATCTTGGACACTGATGTTGGCCTGTATACCACCCTGACAAGTCTGACTCACAGTTTGAGCTCGGGCAGTGGTCCCAGACACCCGGATGTAGCATGCTACCAGGGCTTTTAAAATTGAATGTCATTTAAAGCCCTCACTTACTTTACCTCCTGCAAGTAGGCTGCATTCACAATCTGTTTCTCAATTCCTCCTGTAAATGGGTGTGAGTTTCTCATAATCCCATTTCCAAGATGAGAACAGCTCTGCTTTGGGCATCGATATGAAGGATAAACAGGCAAAGCTCTACCAGAAGAAAGAGAAAAACAACAAAGAGATGAAAAAGATGAGAGATATTAGAGAACAGAGATCAAAACCCAAGAGCAGGGTGTTTCCAAGTAAGAAACAAGAACAATTAGACCAGAGCCCATGATCAAAGCCATAATTAAAGGAAACATCCCAAGATGGAAAAAATAATAAATCTGAATATTTGGATTAAAAGAGACCTCTACATTGAAGGAAACATCAGTAAATAAAGAGCTCCATACCTAGGACATCCTGGCAAATTCTGTTTACCTTATTTAAAAGAAATTAACTTTTCCATTATAAAAAGAATAAATAATATACAAATATATTTTTGGAAAATATAGACTAGAAGAGAATAAAAATCATTCATTGTATTGCCACCCAAAGAAAAACTTGGTCAACATTTTGGTACATTTCTTTTGACCCTATTAATGCATGTATTGTTTTTTACATAATTGTGATTAATAGAATATACATGAATTTAATTTTTCTTTCTTCCTTTTTTTTTTTTTTTTGCAATGCTGGGGCTGGAACCCCAGAGCCTTGTACATATTAGCTCTCTACCTCTGAGCTAGATCCCCAGCTAAATTTAAATTTTTTATCCTTCTAAAACACCTTGTAAAATTATAAAATTAATACATGTTAATGATAGAAAAGTTGAAAGTTGGAAGAAAAATATGAAGAAAAATTTACCCAGAGCCAGGTATAGTGGCTATAATCTCAGCTATTTGGAAGGCTGAGACAGGTAGATCTCAAATTTGAGGCTAGCCTGGACAATTTAGAAAGACCCTGTCTCTAGATTTAAGAAAAAAAACCCAAAGACCTGAGGATGTAGCTTAGTGGTTAAGTGCCCCTAAGTTCAGTCCTTGGTACAAAAAAAAGAAAAAAATTACTCAGAATCCACTTACTCAGAACTAATATTGGGGTACATTTCCTCATCACCTTCTTATTTTATTTTACTTTATTTATTTTCAGTGCTAGAGATTGAACCTAAGTCGTCTCACATGCTAAGCAAGCACCCTACCTTTGAGCTACACCCCAGCCTTTTTTATTTTTATTTTGAGACAGAGTCCCACTAAATTGCTGAGGCTGGTCTTAAATTTGCAATCCTCCTGACAGCCTGCCATATAGTTGTGCACTACCACACCCAGCTCCTCATAGCCTTTTTATCTATACTTTTCTATGTAATTGAAATTAAACTCTGCAATCTAATGTAATTTTTTAACATTGCTAACATGGAACATTTCAGAGAATCCGGATGGTAAATGATATAGAAGTATACAGATAGAATAAGAGGACTACCACTAGGTAATTTAATTGTCCTTACCAATCAATAAAACCCACATACTGAAGTTATTCAGGATGGGTTTCAAAGATGCAAGAGCCCTCGAGGAAAATGTAGCAATTCTATTAGTCCCTGAGGTTATAATAGTTATAACCCAATCAGTACCAATGGAATGGAACAGCACACACTGTTTTTTAAGTTCTGTGAGATAGTGAAGCTTTCATAACAAACAAGTTTTCTAGTTCTGGGAAAGCCACAGAAGTAGAAAATGGGGTCAGAGGTCAGGCCTCATTGCTGCAACAGACCCCACATCATCCAATTAGAATTTGAACTTTAAGATCCTGTCTGAATAAGCTCCTTTGTGCTGTGACAGCTTTATGGGGGAGGAGAGGCAGCATAAGAGCTATGTTCAGCAGAAAATGCCCTCATTGTTAAGAGAGAAGAAATGGGAAAATTAACCAAGCAACAACAACAACATAAAGAAGACAGAAGGAAGAATTTAATATAAGTAAAGCAGAAAATAATGACTAATAAAATGAAAAATCTGTGAACTCACAAACCCACTCAAGAGCTGATTTCTGGGCTGGAGGTAAATAAATGCCCCCTCTGCTTTTGCAGCTGAGGGCCTTGTCTCTACTTCAAGGAGAAAACAGAAGCAAATGGGAGAGGTGTTCACATGCTCCTATCTCCATCTGCAAGCCTGCTCTCACCTGGGCCTGTGCTACTGTGTTACTTGGGGTCAGTTGTCCATGATCCCAACAAAGACCAGGCTCAGCATCTGCACTCTGTCTCTTCCCCTCTCAGTTACTCAAGGGCATCCCTCTCTCCCCTATATCATCATTCTTCCCACCATGCTGTTAAAGGAAACCCTCCCTAAGACCACATGGCTTCTTCCCCAACCATGGCTCCATTCCTCAGCTCTCCTGTGCCAGAGAACACCAGAGGAGATACCAGAAAGCCATCCCCTGCTCGTGTCCTCTAGTCTGCCCACGTACTCACAATAGTCAGGGGTCTCACGACTCCTCCTACAGAGAAGACTCCCTCACACACTATTTAGAACAAAATCTAGAACAAAATCTCCATAAGGGCAGAGACTTTATCTGTTTTATTCACTACTGTATACTTAGAACCAAGAAAAAAGTGATCTACAAATATTTGTTGAATTAAAATGATTTAATGAATGTAGAAGAAAATAGAATATATTCCAACTTATCAAACACATTTTAAAAGATTATGTTCCTAGCCTGACATAGTAGATGCAAGCCTGTGATCCCAGCAACTTGGAAGATTGAGGCAAGAGAATCACAAGTTCAAGGCCAGTGTCAGAAATTTAGTGAGGCCCTATGTAAGGAGCACCTGCCATAGACATGCTGGGACATGCTGGGACTCACTAAGTTGCTGGCCTTAAGGAACAACAGCCATAGGCATGCTTAGTCATGTCCCCTTGCAATTGATAAGGAGCTGTAAGGGGCACTAGCCACAGACAGGCTTAGCAATGACCGGTTACAATTGACAGGGAGCACAGCTCCATGGATGTACACAAAGAACATACCCAGTTGCAAGTACATCATTTCACTGGACATAACCAATGAACATTGACTTTTACTGGGAACGTATACCACCAACTTGGAACTGTATTTAAACTGCTTGTCCTGCCACATTGGGGGTTTTTGCTCCAAGGACATCAGTGAGACTGGCTGCCTTGCTGTCCATCTCTGGATCGACTCCACCATTTCCTGATGTCCAGCTGTTGGCTGGAGAGAACCACCAAACAACGGCATCGTCTGCTCTTCTGCTAAGAGAAGTCGCATGGCATCAGAGGTACTTTTGGGCTCATGGTTCCCCTAGGATTATGTGAATTGCTTGTAGTGTTTAATTGCCCTAGGATAGTGTGACTTGCTTATAGTGTTTAATTAATGTGCACTGAATGCTAGTTGGGGTGCTCCAGCACACCCAACACTTTTTGAATTAATTGTTTATATTTGATGATGGTTTGATGGAATATACACTTGCATTTAAAGACAATCCGCCTCCAAGTAATTATTAGTAGCACCGCTTGCGACACCCTGTCTCAAAACAAAAATGAAAAAGAGCTGGCAATGTAGCTCAGTGGCAACATACCCCTGGGATCAACTTCCCCTTCCCCCCCAAAAAAAATGTTTTAGAAAACAGATATTACCATAGTCATCTGCTACAACAAAACACCATAGACTGGATGATTCAAACAGGCATTTATTTTCTCAAAGTTCTGGAGGCTGGAAGTCCTTAGATCAGGTGCTAACAGGGTCAGGTTCTGGTAAGGATGCCTCTTCCTGGCCTTATAGATGGCTGTCTTCTCACAGTGTCTTCACATGGCCTTTCCTCAGTGCGCATGCATGGACAGAAGGAAAGAGCTCCCTATCTTTCTCTTATAAGGGCATCAGTCTCTTCAGGAAAGTCCCACCTCAGAACCTCATCTAAACCTAATTACTTCTCAAAATTCCCATCTACAAATACCATAACATAGTGGGTTAGGGCTCCAATGGATGAATGATGTGGGGTAAGGGAGACATAAACATTCAACCCATAACAGATATATTTTTAAAATTCTAAATTTATCATTTGATGAATTGACCCTTCAATGAATAATTTGCTTTTGGCAATGCAGCTGCTTTGTGGGCTTGGGGATGGGAAATATAAAGGCAAATCTCAGGTGATTCTCATCAAGAAAAATAATTTTTTTAAAAAACTGCAGACACAGCCACATATTTAAAATCACAAGTTGAATCTGTTTGAAAAAAACATTGCATCTGTACTGAACATGTATAGACTTTTTTTCTTGTCATTATTCCCTAACCAATGCAATATCACAATTTACATTGTGTTTATGTTGATTTAGGTATTATATGTAATCTAGAGATGATGTAAAATATACAGGAACATGAGTATAGGCTATATGCAAATATTATGCCATTTTATCTAAAGGACTTGGTATCTGGGCATTTTGGTATCCAAGAGTGTCCTAGAACTAATTCCCATGGGATACTGAGAGAGAATCGTGAAATTAAAAATAAGAAGTATTGGCTCTGTCAGCTCCAGGAGTGATTCCTTCTCATATTATGCTAATTAATCTCTTGCCCCAAAATCCCTACTATGAAATTGCTAAAGATAGCACAGACAAAAAAAATCTGCAATTCAGGCTCTCTTAAGAATATCAAACACCTCTCCAAGCTAACGATTAGCAACTATAATCCAGTAGTCATTACAATCATAACACATTAACTAATTGGCTCAATATTTAGAAATTTATTATAACACATGCTACTAAATAAAAGAATAAACAAACAAAATAGTGTTTGAGAAAAACACTATTCAAGTCATTCTTGAATTTGTTTAATAAAGTATTAAAGATACACATTTTCCCCATTATAACCAAAACATGAGGGTTAAGGGTAAAGAAACTCCATTAGATGTAGGAACAAGCAAGGTGGCCATTATCACTACTCTGTTTATCATGGCATTAAAAGCTGTCCTCAATCCAGTTAGAGAACAGAATAAAATGGCAAGCACAATACACAAAGAAAGAGGCCTCCTTATCCTAATCTGTGGATGTTCCAATTGTATTCCTGGAATCAGAAAACATCAACTGGAAACATGTTTAGAAACAATTGGAGAACATAGTACAGTTACAAGTTATAAAACTGACATATAAAAAACAAAGATTTTTCTCTAATCAAACAGAAACCATTTAAAAATACAATGGAAGAAAATATTCCACTCACAATGATAATAAAAACAAACCTAATTTATATGAACATATTCTGAATAAGACATGGACTTAATCCATATAAAAGTCATTCTAAAAAATTTGAAAAAACATAAAAAGTTTAAATAAATAATAGTATGAATAATAAAAATAGACAACACTTCTTTTTGTAATTATGGTCCAGCCACTTGTTAGGCTCTTTCAGGAGTAGTCTCAAATCATCTGTTCATTAACCTCATTAAACAGGTATTATTATTACTCTATTCATCATAAGAAGACATAACATTGAAAAAAAATTGATTCTTCTTAATATAGACTGTCTTAAATGCAGTTTCAACCAAAATAGCAAGAGAATAATTCCAAGATCCACTGTTTCAACTCAGATAGGTTACTATTCATCTCTGTGCCTGTTTCCCTAAGTGTCAAATGGAAATAATATGTTTCTGAAATAAAAGATTAAATTATT
>CM053401.1:151850394-151865729 GCA_028644305.1 Xerus rutilus | reverse complement strand
TCATAAGAAGACATAACATTGAAAAAAAATTGATTCTTCTTAATATAGACTGTCTTAAATGCAGTTTCAACCAAAATAGCAAGAGAATAATTCCAAGATCCACTGTTTCAACTCAGATAGGTTACTATTCATCTCTGTGCCTGTTTCCCTAAGTGTCAAATGGAAATAATATGTTTCTGAAATAAAAGATTAAATTATTCGGGGCTGGGGTTATGGTGCAGTGGTAGCGTGCTTGCCTAGCACGCGGGAGGCACTGGGTTCGATCCTCAGCACCACATAAAAATAAAATAAAGATATTCTGTCCACCTACAACTAAAAAATAAATATTAAAACAAAAAAAGATTAAATTATTTAACACATATAAAATGTTTCTAGCAGAACATGGCACAGAGTAAGTACATGAATGTTAGCTCTATTATTTTTTATTACCTATAAGAATAAGCATATGAGAAGAGCTTATTTCCCAAGGAAATTCTGGGAAGAAAAGAGAAAACCCACATGGGTGAGCTTGGCCTACTAGATATTAAAATAAATAGAGAAGTTACAATAATAGTTGAAAGAAAACAGTATGAAATTGAGAGACAGATAAATAGAATAAATGTACAGAGATAAATGTAAGTGCACATGCAAATTCAGTGCATTATTTTAAAGGTGACATTTCAAAGCAATAGAAAAAATCTGTGTCATATGAGAAAATCTGTACAGACAATCTGCTAAGCATTTGTGGGAAAAATAAGGGACTTTCTAACTTTTTTCTTTTAATCAAAATTGATTTTATGTGAAACAAAGTTTTAAATTTTTTTGAATGCAAATAAAAAGCACTGTTTCCTTGGGTACATTTTTTAAAAATAAGCTAGGAATGGAGAAAGCTTTCTTAAGCATGAACATGAAACCTGTAAGCCACAAAAGATGTGATAATTAAATGTGACTACTTGCTACTGTTTGAATGTGTTCCACAAAGCTCATGTGTTGGAAACTTAATGCCTAGTGTGCCAGTGTTGAGAAATGGACTTTTAAAAGGTGGTTAGGTCATGAGGGCTCTGTTCTCATTGGAACAGAGTGGACTAATCCATTATTGCAGAAGTAGATTAGTTATTGCAGGGGTAGGTTCTTCATAAAAGGATGAATTCAGCCCCCTTTCTCTCACTTACTGTGTGTAATCCTGCCCTTCTGCTTTCCACCATGGGATAATGCAGCAAGAAGGCCCTCATCAGATGTGGTCCATTAACCTTGGATTTCTTAGCCTCCACAATTGTAAGAAATCTCTGATATTTCTGTTACCCAGTCTCAGGTATTCTGTTATATCAGCACAAAATGGACTAAGGCACTATCTAACAACTTAAATTGTCTGCACTATAAGGATGTGTTTTCTTGTGTGTGTGTGTGTGTGTGTGTGTGTGTGTGTCTCAAATTAGATCAAGAGAAAATATCTATAAGACATAAAAGAAACCAAAATAAATTTCCTACCAAAAATCAGTAATAGGAAAATCACCTCACTGAAAAATTACAGAAGTATGTAAATAGATTAATTACGGGAAAAAAATACAAATGTCCACTAAACATGAAAAGAAATGCAAACTTTCAATAATGTAAATTTGAATTGCTATATATAATTGCCAAAATGTAAAAGATTGATAATGAGTAATATTGGCAATAGCATGCAGAACATGTGTTCTCAACACTGTCAACAAGAATGCAAATGGGTATACTTGTTTGTTGGGAAATTTGGCAATATCTACTAAGATTTTAAGAGCAACCACTTAGAGGAATATATCCAACATAAACCACTTGCACAAATAGGCAAAGATATTTATACAAGGGAGAAGAAGAAGAAAATTTTGGAGCCGGGCGCAGTGGCTCAAGCCTGTAATCCCAGCACTTAGGGAGGCTGAGACAGGAGAATCGCGAGTTCAAAGCCAGCCTCAGCAACAGCGAAGTGCTAAGCAACTTAGTGAGATCCTGTCTCTACATAAAACACAAAATAGGGGTGGAGATGTGGCTCAGTGGTCAAGTACCCCTGAGTTCAATCCCCAGTACCAAAAAAAAAAGAAGAAGAAGAAGAAGAAGAAAATTTTGGTGTTGGCAAGGAAACTAAGGGGAGCTGGATTTAAGCTTTGAGGTCCCCCAGTATTGAACGTCCAGTGCAGTATCCCTGACATCTTCCACTTGAGGGTCCCTTAGATCTCCATGGTCAGTTATTGCAAAACATACAGACTCTTTCAAACCATGAGTAGAATATTTTTAGAAACTTGTGTAAGCATTGGACCTCCCCTGAGTGTTCAAGAGCCCTTCATTTGAACCGTTAAGACAGTTCCCCAAATTTCAACATGCACATGAATCATCTGAGGAGCCTGCTAAAATGCAAGGTCAGTCTGAAATGGACCTGAGATTCTGCATTTTCAAACCAGCAACCAGGAGATGACAATGCTGCCGGTCCAGTATGAGCAGCAAGGCCATAACACACTCTTCTTTTGACCTGCCATGGTTTGGATGTGATTTGTCTCCCACAGGTTCATGTGTTGGAAGCTTGGTCCCTAGGATGGCAGTGTTGGGAGGTGGTGTGGACCTTTAAGAGGTGGGGCCTGGTAGGAGGTAATTGGTTCCTGAGGGATTAAGGCAGTTCTCCTGGGACCCTGAGTGAGTTCTCATCAAAGCAGGTTGTTAGAGTGAGACTGACCTCTGAATTGTTCTCTCTAGTTTTTTTGTCCAGCTATGGGATCTCTCGTTTGCACACTTCCCAGCTCCACGACACTCTCATCTAGAGATGAGCAGAAGCTAGGCCATGCCCTCAACCTTCCAGAACTGTGAGCTAAATTAACCTTTTTTTCTCACTCTTCGGTTACTCACAAGAAAGCTGTGCCCTAATGGGTTTCTGTAACAAAAGTGGAAATAATTCCAAGAGTTTTAATTCCAAACCAGTGGATTTCATGTAAACTTGAGTTCTTAATTACTTCCTTTATGGCAGATGACTTTGCTCCAAGACTACTTAGGGACCAAGAATAAAAACCCCGAAGTGGGAGATTTCATCACAGAGTCTAGAAGAGGAGGAAGAGGACCCAGGAGACCCCTCAGATGAGGAGGCAAATCCCTTGTGTCTTTAGGATTCATTGCAGAAAGGGGAACAAGCTGAGGAGCCACTGTTAGAAATCAGAAGTAGCCAAACCCAGGGAGCTGTTCCTTTGGACAGTTTGTCTCAGCTGGAGGTTGTGTGATGTAAAAGGAAACTGAGGACTCAGAGAGTTCCCCCAGATTTTTTTATTTTTTTGTTTGTTTTGGTATTGGGTATTGAACCAGTGGCGCTTAGCCACTGAACCACATCCCCAGCCTTTTTTAAAATTTTCAGACAGGATCTTACCAAGTTGCTCTGGACCTCACTAAATTGCTAAGGCTGGTTTTGAGCTCTCAATCCACCTGCACCAGTCTCCTGAGCCACTGGGATTCCAGGCATGTACCACCATGCCCAGCAGCCAGTGTGTCTTGACCAGAGATTGAGTTGTGACTGTGGAGGGTGGAGAAAGAAGCTATTCTCAAAACCCCTCTTGCCCAGTACTTTTATGAGAGGTCACATGTCAGGGGAAAATATGTGGCTCTCAGGCCACCACCTGTGCCCATCTGCGCTTCGGTCTCTAGTGTTCACAAATACACAAGCTGCACACAGCCCTGTGGCATCGAGAGAGGAAACAGCATCTCTATGTAGAAAAAGGGAAATTGCTTCCACAACAAGAAAGAAAGCTGTCCTCTCCCTTCTCAGAGCCCACATCTCAAGAGGTCCCAGCCCCTGCTCCTTGTTAAAATTAACACCTCATTACATCTAATATGTGCTGTCATTAGCTCCCTATCATCTCCATGAAAGAAGTTGCAGAACCTGTGCTTCAAGTCCACATGTAATTCCATGGACATACTTGCATCTCTTCAACATGGATTGTGTAAGTTTATCTCTTATCACAAAGGATGTTAAAGAAATTCTGGCTTAGAGATATGTATGTAGTGCCAGGATGTCAGATACATGGCACATCCTATATACTTTGGAAATTTAGGATGCATAATGTGATCCCATTCTGACTATAAACATATAGAATTACACAGAGAACAACTGCTCCCTCAGTGATTCAGGAACAGACCCCGGACCACACATTATCCCTGCTACTCCTCTAAGCACCAAGCAGATTCCACCACCAGCACCAGCGCTATTGCTCCCTGTGTTGGGAATACAACTTTCCCAGATATCCATAGGGCTTGCTTCTTATTCCTTCGAATACGAAACAGAAAGAAATAAGGGCTGGAGATGTCAACTTGGATGTCATCAGCAAGTAGGTAATGTTTGAAACCATGAGCCTAGAGGAGGTAGTGTAGACAGGAGCAAAAAGGAAACCTTGGCTGGGGTTCAGGAACAGCAGGGAGGAGAAGAAGACAGCAACAGAAAGAGAGAGAGAGAGATGCCCATGAGGAACAAGGAACCAGACGTGTGGCCCTGCAGAAGCCAGAGGGAAAGAGTGGCTGTAGGAGGACAGAGTGATCTACACTTCAAGTAACACATGTTCAAGCACAAATGTGCAAACAGGGATACAAAAGAGGAGACTGCAGCAAGGACAGTTTCAAAAGTAGAGAGTAGCTAGGCACAGAGGCACACACCTGTAATCCCCGTGACTCAGGAGGCTGAGGTAGGAGGATCACAAGTTTGAGGTCAGCTTCAGCAACTTAGTGAGGCCCTTAGCAACTTAGCAAGATCTTGTCTCAAAAAACAAAAAGGACTGGGAGGTATAGCTCCGTAGTAAAGCAATGACTTCAATCCTCAGTATACAAAGAGAAAGAGAGAGAGAAAACTAAAAAGCAGGTGGATGAGAAGTAAATAATGGCACTGATACCTGGAAGTGAAATCCTAAATTGGCAGAGGAGAAGGCCTAAAGTCTTCCCTGTTTATACTGTTAAATCTCCAAAATCCTGATTAATTAGTGAGACCTGGTCCTTGTGGACATGGAGATGAAAAGGCTAAAGTAAAGAGAATTGGTCAAAATACTGTTAAAATGTGGTCGGATCCCCTTGCCAACTCTGATCAGTCAGGCCACAGGATCCTGCCCTCCCCTGCAGAAGGGCGTGGAGACCTATTTCTTCAAGTGGGTGAATGGAAGGCTGGTTAGGAGACATCAAATTCAGTGGAAAGCAGGCTTGCCACACAAAACAGAGGAATTTATGAATGTGGGTGCTCTGGATGCTGGGACAGCCCTACTCACAGACTCAGGCTTTATTCAGTTTCCAGAATGCTCACCATCATCCCAACAGGAAACAGAGAGAAGTTTCCAGGGGAAGGGCTCAGACAGCTGAAGCTAAGGCCCTGCCTGTGCATTCAAAGCATCCAATCAGCTGTTCAGTGCTCACTGTCCAGCGCAGACAGGCAACGGGAGAACCTCTACCATGAAAGACACATCCCAGACAACCAGAGGAAATCAAAATGAGGCAGAGAAGAAAACTTCTAAAAAACTTTCACAGACTCCCTTAGGGAGATAAGACAGGAAATATTGTCTACGAAATGATAACATGCTGTTATAAAGATAAATACCAGGGCATGAAAAGAAAACTTAGAATATTAAGATCATTGTGATAAAACCAAAACACAAAATAGAATGGAAGATAAAGTTGAGGAATCCTTCCAAAAGTAGAGGAAAAACAAGAAAGAAATGGAAAATATAGGGGAAAGATAAGAGAAAGAAGATGAGTCTAGGAGGCTCAGTATCTGAATAATATATAGAACAGGGCTGAGGTGGAACTTGCCTAGCATGTGCAAGGTCCTGGATTTGATTCCAAGCCCCACAGTAAATTAAATTAAAATAAAGAGAGAACAGGGAAACTGAAAAGGAAGAAATCATCCACAAAACAATGTGAGATATTTCCCTGAACTAAAGATTGTATTTTTAGATCGTGAGGACTCAGAACAAAGAAAAAAAAATTGTGCCATCTCCCCACAGTGTTACCACCATGACATTTAAGAATACTGGAGCTGGGTGTAATAATGCACACCAGTAATCCCAGCCACCTGAAGCTGGAGGATTGCAGGTTCAAGGCGAACCTAGGCAACATAGTGAGACCCTTTCTCAAATATAAAAAAAAATTAAAAAGACTGTAGCTAAATGGTAGAGCATCCCTGAGTCCAATCCCCACAACAGAAAAAAAAATAGATCACCAGAGATAAAGAAAATATCCTTCAAAGCTTCCAGAGGAAAACAAGTAACATACAGAAGACCGGATAGTTTTGGGCTAAAAAGCAACTCTGAAAGGCAGAGACAATGGAGTAATACCCACCAAATACTCAGGGAGTGGGGGTGGGGGGCACATGTCTAACCCAGAATTCCAGGTCCAATGAAATTAAAAATTAAATTTGAGAGTAGAATAAAAATATTTTCCAAAATGCAATAATAAAATATTTATCTCCAAGGTCCCTATGGCAGAAAACTACAAGTGGATGTCACTGGGAAAATAGAATTAAAAGCAAAATCTTCTCCCAACCCAGAAATCATCCCCACAAAGATAGCAAGAAAAGAAGAATTTTATTATTGAATGAGCATTAAGCTAGAATGCAATGCACCTCACAGGCAATCTGCTAAAGGACCGCAAAGACAGAAAGAAACTGTGTCCTTTTACATAATCAAAGAGACACAAGATGTTAAGTACCTGTTTTAAATGATGAGCCCTCAACTAGGAGCATCAGACAGCATACCTTGTCACATATATTGTAAATTCACCTGGCAATTGGGGTGGCCATCTGGTGGCTAATTAGCTTTATCCAAAAGAAAAATACACTTGGCCTGTCTTCATGACAGGAGGTAATTTTGTAATTTGGAGGAAGGTATCAAGTTTGGCTCCTTCCCTCTCATGGAAACTGGGAGATAGGGGCAGTATTTCCCTTTATTTCCCTTGGTGGTTCCATTTCAAAGAGATGGCTCCCAGGTTCTTGAGAAAGATATTTCTGGGTTGCAAAGTTGCCCAGAGTCTTACTTAACTTCTAAAAAGGTTTACGTACATTTCAAAAAAACTTGCAAGTGTTCTAAAGTAAAAACTTGAAAAGGGAAGTGGGGGAGAATTAAGCCTCTTATTTTTAACTTTGATTTGTCCTTATAATGTACTTCACCAAAGTGAAAACATAAACAAAGAGGAAAACTGAGTGGGGACAAGAAGAGAAGGCCCTGCTGTGACAGGCAAAGAGCACCTCTAGGGTGGTGGGCAAGTGTGAACTTAGAAAATGGCAATGCAGACTGGAACAGTCAGAATGCCAGAGAGCCTTCTTCAGGGAGATGAGATTACAATTCCTGATGCACCTGAATTTGTGGTGATACAAGAATAAGTAGGCCAAGCTGGGCATGGTGGCTCAAGCCTGTAATCCCAGCACTTAGGGAGGCTGAGACAGGAGAATCGCGAGTTCAAAGCCAGCCTCAGCAATGGCGAGGTGCTAAGCAACTCAGTGAGACCCTGTCTCTACATAAAACACAAAATAGGGCTGGGGATGTGGCTCAATGGTTGAGTGCCCCTGAGTTCAATCCCCAGTGCCAAAAAAAAAGAAAAAAAAGGAAAAAAAAAGAATAAGTAGGCCAAGTACAGTGGTCAATGTGCCTGCAGTCTTAGTTACTCAGGATGCTGAAGAGGGAGATCACTTGAGCCTGGGAATTTAAGACCAAATCCTTTTCAAAACCAAACCAAACCAAACTAACAAACAAAAACAGCAAGCAAGAACATAGTAACTGCCAGGCACAATGGCACATACCTGTATCCCAGCAATTCCGGAGGCTGATGCAAGAGGATTGCAAGTTTGAGGCCAGCCTGCGCAAGTCAATGAGACTCTGTCTCAAAATAAAATGAAAAGCGCTGGGAATGCAGCTCAGCAGCAGAGCACTTGCTTAGCATGTGCAAGGCCCCAGGTTTGATTCCCACTATCAGAAAACAAAATAAAACAAAAACTAAGTAACTACTAACTCTTGGGAAAAAACAAAAGTTGAAGGGGATAGGAAAAATTGTCGTAATTCACCTTGTGGTTCAGTTGTATATAGCGTTTTCAGACTATGTCAATTTAAACACCAAATATTAATTCACGTAAAATGACAACATATCTTTATTAGGATGTTGGAAGTAAGGTAGGAAGGGAAAGGGTATGAGGGTGGGGGCAGGGCTGGCCATCAGGAAGGGAAGAGAGAGAGAGAAATTCTCACCTTCTACAAGGAAATATTAGAAGGTCATGTTTATAACTGAAAAATCAAGAGCTAGCAATGGAAGTATGTCCAGTACAAGTATCCCAGTACAGGAATAAATTCTAAAATAATTAGCTAAAAGAGACAAAAGTCTTTGCTTCAAGGAAAGAGAAAGTGTGTAGGGGAGGCCCGCTAATATCCTCCCAAATCCTGTGGCACTCTTTCACTATGTAAACTATAGTGAAAAACTATGTATTACTGAGGTTCAGGAAACAATACCCCAAAATAAAAGCCTCGGAAGCAAAGTCTCTCTCTGATTTATTCCTGCCTTTTGTCTCTCATCCCTCACTCTCCCCAGAGGCAAGTCATAGAAATTAGGATTCCTCTTCCCCTTGCAGGTCACATAAACCAGAATCCTTTCCTCCCCCTGCCCCACACACAAAAGCCATAAAATCTAAAAACACTTGTTCAACTTTCAGCCCCTTCCCTTGCTTGGCCATAAAAATTGACCTACCTTGACTGATAGTAGCTCATATGACCTTCATTCTGGAAAGATCCCATCCAATTCCTGGAGGAAGAATGCTACAGAGAAGGGCCAAGAAGAATCTGAACAGTCTTCCTGGGGTTTCCCCACTCAGTCTATTTCCATGAGATGAGACCCTTTTTGTCCAATGACATTTCTACCTGGTTTTCCTTGCTTCATCAAATCTAATCATGAAGATGGATAATTCATCCTGGGTCTTTGGGTCTTCAATTTGAATTCCTCCATGTCACATAAAACTATGATCAAACAACTTTGTAATGGGCTTTTTCTTGACAATCCGTCTATTGAGAGCTCAAGCAGACTCAAATACCTAACCTTCAGAGGGAAAGTTAAAACTTCCCTAAAGAATGTGTAATTTTGATAAAAATGAGAAGTTAAATTATAAAAACATTTCAAAATCTATTGTTAGCTAATACATTCCTGAGACAGAGGAATAAGACATGATCCTTATCTTTATGGAGTTCAGAATATAACAGAAAAAAATTATAATGCAATATGATACAAATGATATACTAGTATAAAAAAGTTTGCTAGGCACTTGAAGGTAAAGACTATACTTTTAAAATGTTTTATTAGTGCATAATAGTCATCCATAATAGTTAATAATAGTGGGGTTCATTTTGACATAATCATACACACATGGAATATAATTTGCTCCATTTTAGTCCCCACTTCTTTCTCTTTCCTCCCTCCCCACCCCCTGCTTTCCCTTTCCCCTACTCTACTGGTCATTCTTCTACTTATTTATTATTTTTTAATTGGTGCTCTGTAAGTATACATAAAGGTGAAATTCATCTTAGTATATTCATATATGTGCGCAGCATAATTTGGTCAATTTCATTCCAGTTCCTTCTTTTTCCTGTCCTCCTTCATCCTCTATCTCCTTCCTCTATTCCATTGATCTCTCTTCTGTTTCCATAGGATCTCCCCCATTCCTTTTTTTTTTCTCCCCCCTTATTTTGCTCTAGCTTCCGCATAGGAGAGAGAACCTTCAATCCTTGACTTTCTGAATCTGGCTTATTTCACTTAACATGATGTTCTCCAGTTCCATTCATTTGCCAGCAAATGCCACAATTTTGTTCTTCTTTATGGCTGAGTAAAACTCCATTGTGTATTTATACGATATTTTTTTCATCCATTCATCTGTTGACGGGCACCAGGGATGGTTCAATAACTTAGCTATTTTGAATTACACTGCTATAAACAATGATGTACCTGTAACACTGTAGTATGCTGATTTTAGTGCTTTTGCATAAATAACAAGGAGTGGGATAGTTGGGTCATATGGTGGTTCCATTCCTAATCTTTTGAGGAATCTCCAAACTGCCTTCCAAAGTGGTTGTACTAATTTGCAGTCCTACCAACAATCTATGGGTGTACCTTTTCTACCACATCCTTGCCAGCAATTATGGGTGTTTGTATTCTTTTTCTATTCTAACTGGAGTGAGAAGAAATCTCAATGTAGTTTTGATTTGCATTTCCCTGATTGATAGATATGCTGAACATTTTTTCATATATTTTTTGGTTACTTGTATTTTTTCTTTTGAGAAATTTATGTTTTGTTTAAAGACTGCATTTAGTCATATCTTCAGTATCCTGCATGGCGTCTGACAGGGAGAGGCATGTGAGTGACAAGTGAATGAATGGAAGAAGGAACACATACAAGCATGTTGCACTGAAAACAGAAGATAGAACATTTTACTATTATGATATTGGAATATAATAAGTACACATTTGATTTCTACCTCTGGTTCCCGGCAAAATGTTCCCAAAACTCTTGCCAATTCCTGAGCTCTAGCGGTGCTGGGTGCATCTTTTGTTCTAATGGTTGGCCTTCAACCACAGTTCCTGACATGAGCTCCTAATCCCTTGGAAATTCCTGGGTGATGGGAGCATCTTTGGTTCTAATGAGGTGACTCTGCAAGTTCCTGAATGAGAGCTGGTCTCTAGAAAGATCAAGCCAAAATTAGAAGCTTGAGACTTTCATCCCCACCCGACTCCTAACCTTCAGGAAGTAGAAAGGGAATGAGATTGAGTTAATAATTGATCACGCCTAAGTGATGAAGCCTCTATAAAAATCCCTGAGATGCCAGGTTTGGAGAGTTTCAGGCAGGTGAACATGTGAAGATGCCTGGAGAGTGACCTTCCTGGAGGGGGCATGGAAGCCCCACATCCCTTCCCAAATACTTTGCCCTATGCATCTCTTCCACCTGGGTGTTCATCTGCATCCTCTATCATATCCTATTATTATAATCACCTGGTAAATGTAGTTGTTTTCCTGAGTTCTGCTGGCCATCCTAACAAGTTAGTTGAACTCAAGAAAAGAGTCATGGGGACCTTGATTAATAGGAAATTAGTTAGAAGAATAGGTGACAACCTTCTATTTGTGATCAGCATCTGAAGTGGGGGCAGTCTTGCGAGACTGAGCCTTAGCCTGTAGTATCTGACAATAACTTCACATAGAAAGTGCAGAATTGAGTTAAATTGTAGGCCATCTCATTAGTGTCCACTAGAAAACTGATTGTCGGTAGGGAGAAATCCCCATAGCAGAGGTGAAATATTCTGTTGTGAGTAAAAGGATAAGAATATATGTGTTTTTAAAAATCTCTTATACCTATAATTATATGGTAGAAGAAAACAAATCCAGGAAGATTTCACAGCAGATCTAATATTTGAATGAGGAGCTGAAAATATGCAAAGAGTTTCCTCCACATGGATAAAGATAGGGAGAATATTCAAAGCAGAGAGAACAATTTATACAAAAAAGATGGCAGGATAAGAGTGTGATATCAGGTAAGACATCAACCCAAAACTGAGTGCCTCTCAACACTAAATATTTGTTTCTCACTCCTGCATCTGCAGGTAGGTTAGGAGGGGGCTAACATGAACTGAGTTTAACAAGCTTGGATCTGAACTGCAGGTTGGATCCAGATGTATTCCATCATATTTGGACCAAGAGCTTTCTGAGGCAGCTCTTTTCATGACAGAGGAGAAAGAACAAGAGGTCAAACATATTTCAACCCTGTAGACACATTGCATCCACTAACATCCCACTGGCCAGATTAATGTCAACAGATAAGCCCAATATCAATGGGTTGGGTAAGTAAATTGTTCCCTCACTGAAGTGTTGTTAAGCATTATTCCTAAACAATAATTCAAGCTCTAACACATATTATGGGGATGGAGAATTTCTTTTTGCATTTTCCTTGTTTATTGTTTCCATTAATGGGATAGTCAGTCAGGTATGGTCACCAGAGGAAATAGGAGTCTCAGGAACCTTTAAGGGCCAGTTCATACTAAAGTTTACTATACTTGGTACACTCTAGGGACAGGAGACACAACATGCCACAAAGTGCCAAATGGGAAAGACATATGGGAGGTCAGCAGGCAGAATATAGCAGTGAGGGGAAGACATGAAGCCAGAGCTTTCATTGGGGTGCCCATGGAAAAGGAAAGGCAGGACATGGTGAGCAGTTCAATACTGACTAGTTTGAAAAATTTTCTTGGGCTCTCAACTATATGGATGGTTTCTAGTTGCCTAGTACCTGGCCCTGGGATGATTAAGGCTGAAGAATTTGCCTCTGAGGATGCTTAGGAGGGCCAGAGAAAGGAGGTATGTTTCAGTGATTGAGTAGTTAGGATATCAAAGACAGGTTTCTGACTAGTCCTTTGCTATCTGTAAGAGAAGACTAGCCCAGGAAGGAGCAATCTCTTCCTAGTCAGATGTTTATTACAATGTCAAAACATAATATATAAAAAGTTTAAAATATATAACCTGTGATCTTTTAAAACAAGAGTAAAAGCTACTCAACTAGCACCAGACACAGGTGGCTATTGGGCACACTATGATTTGAACAAGTATTCCCCAAAGGCTGATGTATTAAAAACTTGGTCCCCAGTCCATAGTGCTATTGGAAGGTGGTAGAACCTTTAAGAGCCAGTTCATACCAAAACCAGACAAGGACACATCAAGGAAAAAAACCTACAAACCAGTATCCCTGATGGACTTACATGCAAAAATACTTAATAAAATATTAGCAAATGATGATCAAAAACATTAAGAAGATTATACATTATGACCAAGTTGGTTTTATTCTAGAGATGCAAGGATAGTGTAATATATGCAAATCAATAAATGTAATTCATAACATTAATAGAAATAAGAACAAAAAATCACTTAGTAATTCAAAACCCATTCATGATAAAAAAAAAAAAAACACTGAAGAAACTAGAGATAGAAGGAACCTATCTCAACATCATAAAGGTTATATATGAAAAATCCAAAGCCAACCTCATAGAAAATGGGGAAAAATTGGAAGCATTTCCTTTAAAATTGGGAACAAGGCAAGGTTGTCCACTCTCACCACTCCTATGTAATGGAAGCTAGAAGTTTTGGCAAGAGCAATTAAGCAAAAGAAGGAAATGAAAGGGATAAAAATGAGCTGGGTACGGTGGCACAAGCCTGTAATCCCAGCACTTTGAGAGGCTGAGACAGGAGAATCACAAGTTCAAAGCCAGCCTCAGCAATGGCAAGGTGCTAAGCAACTCAGTGAGACTCTGTCTCTACATAGAACACAAAATAGGGCTGGGGATGTGGCTCAGTGGTCGAGTGCCCCTCAGTTCAATCTCCAGTACCAAAAAGAAAGAAAGAAAGAAAAGAAAGGGATAAAAATGGGGAAAGAAGAAGTCAAATTTTCACTGTTTGCAAATGATATGATCCTATACCTAGAAGATCCAAAAACTTCACCAAAAGAATGCTAGGGCTAATAAAAAAATTTGGCAAAGTAGCAGGTTACAAAATCAACATATAAAATTCAATAGCTTTCCTATATACCAACAATAAATCTGCTGAGAAAGAAATTAGAAAAACAAATTCTATTCACAATGGCCTCAAATAAAATTCCTAGAATAAATCTAACCAAGGAGATGGAAGACCTCTACAATGAAAACTGTGGAGAAATTGAAGAAGACCTCAGAAGATGGAAAGATCTCCCATGTTCATGGATAAGTAGAATTTAAAATACTGTTAGAATGGCCATACTACTACCAAAAACAATTTAAAGATTCAGTGCAATCCCCCTCGAAATACCAATGACATTCTTCACAAAACTAGAAAAAATATACAGTTCTAAAATTCAATTGGAAGAATAAAAGACCCAGAATAGCCAAAAGTCACATAGACCAACGGTACAGAATAGAAGGCACAGAAACAAACCCACATATCTACAATCATCTGATCCTTGACAAAGGAGCCAAAGAGATAGCCTTTTTAGTAAATGGGCCTGGGAAACAGGTTATCCACATATAGAAGAATGAAACTAGACCTTTATCTCTCACCTGCACAAAAATCTACTCAAAATGGATCAAAGACCTAGAAATTAGACCAGAAACTATGCAACTTCTAGAAGAAAATGTAGGGTCAACGCTCCAGCTTTTAGGCACAGGCAACAGCTTTCCCAATAGGAGCCCTAGGGCTCAGGAAATAATGCCAAGAGTAATGAATAGGATGTCATTAAATTAAAAAGCTTCTGCACAACAAAGGAAACAATTAGGAACTTGACGACAGAACCTACAGAATAGGACAAAATGTTTCTTAGCTACTCTTCTGACAAATATTAAATATTAAAGAACTAAAATATTAAATATTAAAGAACTCAAAACACTTTATACCAAAAAATCAAATAATCCAATTAATAAATGGACAAAGGAATTACACAGACACTTCTCAAAAAAAGAAATACAAATGACCAACAAATATATGAAAAAAATGTTCAATATCAGCAATTAGGGAAATGCAAATCAAAATTACACTGAGATTTCATCTCGGACCAATCAGAACCATCTCAGGCCCTTTAAGAACACAAATAATAATAAATGCTGGAGAGGATGTGGAGAAAAAGGAACACTTTTTCACTATTGGTAAAATTAGTAGAACCACTATAGAAATTAGTGTGGAAGTTCCTCAAAAGGCTAGACATGGAACCACCATATGAACCAGCTATACCATGCCTCCATATTTATCCTAAAGAATTAAAAGTCATCATACTACTGTGATACATGCATACCCATGTTTATAGCAGCACAATTCACAATAGCCAAACTATGGTACTAATCTTATTATTTATCAACAGATGAATGAATAAAGTAAATGTGATATATATACACACAATGGAGTTTTATTCATCCTTAAAGAAAAATGAAATAATGTCATTTGCAGGAAAATAGATTGAACTAGAAACCATCATGTTTAGTAAAATAAGTCAAACTCAAAAGGTTAAGAGTCATATGTTTTCTCTCCTATGTGGAAACTAGAGAGGAAAAAGGAAGAGAAAGATGAGGGTGATCTCATGAAAATCAAAGGGAAATCGGTAAAGGAAAGAGATCAAGGGGTAGGAGGTAGGGAGGGATGCGGGAAATACTGGGAGTGATATTGGCCAAATTATATTGTTATGTTGTATATTGTATGCATGTACAAACATGTGACAACAAATCCCATCAGTATGTACAACTATAATGCACCAATTAAAAAAATATGAAAAAAATGATGAGGAAAGAAAGGAGAAACAAAAGAAAAAAAGAAAGAATATTCATTAATGCATACTCTAAAAACAAAGCTG
>CM053401.1:151793404-151849894 GCA_028644305.1 Xerus rutilus | reverse complement strand
CCAGCCCTATTTTGTGTTTTGTGTAGAGACAGGGTCTCACTGAGTTGCTTAGCACCTCGCCATTGCTGAGACTGGCTTTGAACTGGCAATTCTCCTGTCTCAGCCTCCCTAAGTGCTGGGATTACAGGCTTGAGCCACCGCGCCTGGCTTGTAAAGTCTCTTTTTTAAGGGCCTGGATCCCATTTATGAGAGGAATAGGAGCCCTCATGGCCTAATTACCTCTTAAAGGCTCACTTATTAACCCATTAAGCTCCACGTTTTCAATTCTGCGAATGTTTCAATGTAATGGACACAGGTGCATTAAAATAGGTTAGAAATTACAATCTAGAGCTTCTATATATTATTAAATTTGTACTAATTAATAATATGTGTAAGTATTATAGTATAATATAGTTCTGTATTATAGTATTATATAGTTCTATTCTTATCATTATATAATTAAATTACATGATTATATTCTATATTATATGCTATATTTAAGTATTTATTGGTGTTCTACATCTGAGAAATTGGAACAAAATGGAATGATATTAATACCATCACATGGGAAATATTTTGGAGGGGACACTCTCAAGTCATAGCATCATCTTATATTATGTTTACATTATTATGCTATCTTGTCATCTTAGACCATTTCTAAGAAAGCAGAGATTTTTCCTTTGAGATTTGACAGTTCACTCTTATGCAAAACTTGCTATTTCCCCAAGATATAATTTAAACAGATCTGGATACCTGAGTGCATTTAATATAAATGCAGGTTTCTGGCTCTCTAATAACCCATTTGAGCCCTCAGGTGCTCACTCCACCCTTTTCCATTTCTTTACAGGAATGTCAGAAGCAAAACATGGAAAAGAGTAAGCCACAGTTTTCAGAGTCATTTTCTGATTGCTTCAAATGGCATTATTTCCAATCCTGGTTTGTCTCACTTTCTTTTTTTTTTTTTTAATAAGTGAAAAGGAGGTGGGGGGAGTGGCACATTGGCTTCGACAAGAACTGCAACCATTTTTACTTTCTCGTATTGTTAACTTTGCCACTCAATTTTGCTTCCTCTATCTGTGGTTAACTTTTTATTAGGATGTCACTCGTTTTAAAATTTTGGGTGCATCCCAGACAAACAATTATAACTTACATAAATCCAACTCTGCTCTCAGTTTAGTCTTGGAATACAGTCATAGTCAAAGAAATAACAGTCCATCAGGAAATTAAAATAGGTAAAATCTGTGTGTGCCTCTCAAGAAAATACCATAGGGCAAGTCAACAAAACCTCTT
Organism: Xerus rutilus; assembly: GCA_028644305.1. NCBI lineage: Eukaryota > Metazoa > Chordata > Mammalia > Rodentia > Sciuridae > Xerus > Xerus rutilus. The sequence continues at coordinate 151,848,625 of CM053401.1, read as the reverse complement.
AAAACAAGATAATGTAAGTTGGTGCAGAGTTATAATTGAAATGTGTGACACACTCACAGTAAATCATATTAAGGTTTTTGGTGAAACGAAAGGTGTGGTCAGAGTGGCAGACTTGGAAGCTAACCCTGGGTGGCTGCACTCAAAGCAAAAATACAAAGATCTAGCCGACAGAGAAGGCCCCGAGAGTAGCTGCCAGAGGAAGCACAGTCAAGCACAGGATGAAGATGATGGTAGAGGAGAGGGCAGTGCAGTTTGGAGCCCCATGAAGCCTCTTTGAAAATATAACTTGCAGCCGGGCGTGGTGGTGCAAGCCTGTAATCCCAGCACTTTGGGAGGCTGAGACAGGAGAATCGCGAGTTCAAAGCAGCCTCAGCAACGGCAAGGCACTAAGCAACTCAGTGAGACCCTGTCTCTACATAAAACACAAAATAGGGCTGGGGATGTGGCTCAGTGGTCAAGTACCCGAGTTCAATCTCCAGTACCAAAAAAAAAAAAAAATGTAACTTGCAAACCCAGCATCTGAAAACATGGATTTATGAAACTTATTTAGAAATGTTCCATGTTACCAAATGATAATATAACAGTATTATATCAAAAGTATAATTTAATATACTTTTGACGTATTTTCACACTTTCATTGCAAAAACAATCTTAAATTGCATACAAACTTTCAGAAACCCATCAAAAGCAAGTTTTATTTCTAATGTAGCTGTGATCACACATTTTGTGATTACAGCATGTTATGGTTTAGATCTGGAATGTCCCCCAAAGGCTCATGTGTTGAAAGTTTGGTCTCCAATTCAGCAATGTGAAGAAATGAAGATTTGAGAAGTGATTGGATCATGATGACTCTGACTTCATTAATGGATTAATCCATTGAGGAATTCATAGCTGAAGGGACTATTGGGAGTGTTAGATCGGTTCAGCCTGTCCACTTAGGGGCAGCCAGCCAGACGCTGACCTCAGCAGTAGAGGCTGTCAATCAGCAGGCTTTTCCTGACCTATCCAGGAAGGTCTCTGGCCTTCTCTTCCTGCCTTAAGCCCTCCCCTTCCTGACTGGGCCTTTTAAAATTTTCTAAACCCCAGAACATGTGCGCCATTCTCCCGGACACACTCTGATGGACAGGAGAATTCAGCCTGAGAGCATGTATTTCCAATAAAGTCTTGCCCAGCGGTTTTAGTTTGCCTCTTTTTGGTCATCTGGCTTTACAGGGAGGTGGTGAAAATAGTAGGCAGTGGAACTTGGTTGGAAGTGCTGGGTACTTGGGATGTGCTCTTGGGCCTTACCCCTGGCGGCTTCTCCTCCTTCTCCTCCTATTTCTCCTTCCTCCTCCTTCTCCTCCTCCTCCTCTGCCTCTTCTTCCTCCTTCCCCTCCTCCCCTGCTTCTGCTGCTTCTTCTCCTTCTCCTTCTTCTTAGTCTTCTTTCTTTCCATTTCTTGGCTGCCATGAGCTTCCTCCTCTGTATTCTTCCGCCATGATGTTCTGTCTCATCTTAGGTCCAAAGCAATGCACCTAGCCAACCATGGACTGAAACCTCTGAAATTATGAGCTAAAATAAATTTTTCCTCTTTTTTCATTTTAAGTTTTTGGTACTGGGAATTGAACCCAGGGGAATTTTACCATTGAACTACATCCCCAGTCATTTTTATTTTTATTTTTAGACAGAATTTCCCTACATCGCTGAGGCTGACCTCAAACTTGATCCTGCCTCAATCTCATGAGTAGCTGGGACTACAGGCATGTGCCACCATGCTCAACAAATCTTCCCTTCAAGTTGTTTTTCTCAGATATTTTGTCCCAGTGACAAAAAGCTGACTAACACAGCATAAGTAAATCATATATATATATATTTTTTTGGGTACTGTGGATTGAATTCAGGGGCACTCGAGCACTGAGCCACATCCCCAGCCCTATTTTGTGTTTTATGTAGAGACAGGGTCTCACTGAGTTGCTTAGCACCTCGCCATTGCTGAGGCTGGCTTTGAACTCGCGATTCTCCTGTCTCAGCCTCCCTAAGTACTGGGATTACAGGCTTGATCCACCGCGCCCGGCTAGTAAATCATATTTTTATACAGAGAAATCGGGGAAGAAAGTGCAAGGGGAGACATGTTTCCATTCTAAATGTGTCTTTATTTTTATTGCCCCCATTAAAACTGATACAGGTGAAGTTTCCAGTTGAGGATCTAGGTTCTTGGCATCCTGAACAAAGAATTGAGCAAGACACACAGATGTAATAGACAAAGCATACATTTTATTGATGGTGAAAGTTAAAGTGACACTCCCTAAAGTGCAGCAAAGTGGGTCAGACCAGAGAGTGGTTCATGTCCTAATGTCTGGGAAAGTCTTGTCTTATATGCTGAGCTGTGCCTTGGTCCCCTCTCTGCATGGACCTGATTGAATGAAGACCTTCCCCATTTTTTCCCACTGGTTACTTTATTTTTGCCTAATTAGAATACAGAACCTGGCAGGCTTTTGCCACGGTGATAAGCCCTCAGTGGGTGGAGTTGTCATGGTAATGGGACCTATTGTACACAGGGACATAATGATTCATCTCTCTTGTACTCCAGCTGGCATTTTTCTTATGTCCTATCTCCGCCATCTTGTTGCCCCGAACTCCTACTTCAAGACAAGTAAAGATCTGGGAATAGAATGTTAGAGTACTAGTGATAGATTTGGGCAACACCTGAGTCCCCTGCCTCAGGATACCCCACAGCCTTCCCACCCCACAGACATGCAGTGTGCCAAGCAGAAGTGAAAACACTCTCTTCCTCCTTCCCTGTTCTGCTAGAATCCCAGTGGCTTCTAAGGTTTGTGTGGTAAAAGCCTTTCCATGTTAAAACCATAGCATCCTCTGCACAGGAACTCAGAACTTTGTCTACATTGGCTGGAACAAGAGAGGCAAAAACAGAGGACAAATTTTTTTTTTGCTATTAGGTCAAGTTTTGCTGGTAGATTTTTTTTCACCCCTCAGACGAGCTTTCATCCTGGGAGCTTGTGGTAGCAGGACCCATCAAGGCTCCAGGCCCCAGACTCCTCTGCCATTCAGAGCTAGACACAACTCAGGCTAAAGCTGAGATTCCCTCCCCAGACTTTCCCTCCCAGACATGTACTCCCCCAGCGCAATAGCTGTGCAGAAAGAAACCCTATGAAAAGTCATAAGGATCCATAAAACCCCCAAAACAGTAAGGTAGAGTCAGAGGCCTAGCTTCTTGGGCTGCACCTGAGAAGACATTGTTGGCTTCAGAGAAGAGCAACATCATCATGGAAGAAATAATTTTTAGAAGTAAAGCAAGGATGTTTGGACAAAGGGTGCCAGAAAAAGATCTGAAATACCAAAAATGTCACATTTCCTGCACTGCACCATATCCCAGAACAGCCCTGGGAAAGCAGAAAAATGTTCAAATCCTTTTATCCTTATAATAGGTTCCCCAGCCATATGCTGATTTTAAAGTATTGTATTTCCCACTAGGAATGACTTATCAGCTAGCAACAGAAGCACTCATGAAACCCAAAGGGCCTCTCAGTAGTCATGCTATCCAGCCCTAATCTTGTACTGCCTAGGTGACCTAGATGCATTTCTAGCCCGCCCTAATCTTGCTTATCTCTGCAGAGCTGGATCTAGGATGGCTGCCAGAGGGACCTCCAGACAACCTCTAACTTCATTATAATCTCATCTGCATGCTAAGTGGCACCACCACCATGCTCACCACCACCTCACCACCCCACCCCCTGCACACAGCACCAGGACAGTTAATAACTGTCATGACCTCAACTGGAAAGAACTGTAAAAGAAGCAAAATTAAGTGACACCTGAAATTACCGGAAAATGAATATTCTTCCCCTTTTTTAGACTATTATCCTTACACCTCCCCCCACTCCCTCGGTTTTGTTGTCGTTGTTGTTTTTGTTGTTGTTGTTTTCCCTTTTGCAGTGCTGGGAATTGAATTCAGTGTTTTACACATGCTAGGCAAGCGCTACACCACTGGACTACATCCCTAGCCCTCCCCCTCAGTTCTTTTACCTTGTATCTAAAACCTCCTGACCCTTGAGAGTCAAGAAGTTGATTTGTGAGTCTATTTCTATTTTTGACCAAGAATAAAAATCTCCTTGCTGCTTAATGAACACTAGTTCTTGTTCTACAATTCCAAGAGGGGAAAAGGACATAGACTGGAGACCCTCACATGAGGGCTGGGCAGTAAGGATGACTCATCACCAAGACTGTTGCTTATAGTCTTGAATATAAGTCCCTGCCTTCTACATCCAAAGCACAATTCTGGAGCTGCCCATTGTGTTCTATTTCCCACAGCCCTGTGTATCTCCCTACTTCTTGTGCACTGTAGATATCACAGAATCCCCTTTGATGTCTGAGGTCAGAGTTTGTAACTAACTCACAGTAGGGGTTCAAGAAATTATTTGTTGGATAAAATAAGTCTTCTTGGGCAAATGAGATAAATTGAGGTGTTGACTTCTTAAGTGTCTCCTTTGCCAAGGAGGATTTGTGTGATGTTGAAAACTTTAAATCAGGACACAGGAGATGTTCTTGATGGTGCTGTGAACCTCAGCACAATAAAGGCCAGATGAGGTCCCAGATGACAGAGGACAAACCCTAATCCCTACTCCCCACTCCGTCCTTAAAATGAGCTTCGTTGTTTATAGTAGGTATTAGTGTGTGTTTGTGGTGGTGGGTAAGACAATTAGGACTGAGGTTGGAATAAGGAATGATATTTACATAAGGACATTGACAGCTTCCTCTTATGGACTGCCCCTCTCTGGTGCTGTTCATGAGGTCAGTGAAAACTAAGAGTCTACAAGACGGACCCCACTGTTGCAGATTTTTTTTCCAGTACTGAGAATTGAATCCAGGGGTGTTCTATCATGAACCAAATCTCCTAGACCTTTCTATTTTTTATTTTCAGACAGTCTTTCAGAATTTCTAAGGTTGGAATCTAATTTGCAATCCTCCACGGCCTCTAGAGAGCTGGGATTACAAGTATGCACCTCTGCCCCTGCAATGTGGAAGTTTTTTTTTTTTGGTATTGGGAATTGAATTAGTAGTGCTTTACTACTGAGCTACATTCTCAGTCCTTTTCATTTTTTATTTTGAGACAGGGTCTTGCTAAGTCACTGAGGTTGGCCTCAAACTTGCAGTCCTCTTGCATCAGCCTCCCCAGTCACTGGGATTGTGGGTGTGCACCACTGAGTCTGGCATGAGGCAGATTTTTTTAAATAACCACAAATTCTTTGATACCCCTCCCAATAAGAGGAGGGGGTCTATGTGCCACCTCCTTGAATCTGGGTTGGTATGTGACAATTTTGGTCAATAACATACAGTTGAAGTGATGCTGTTACTCTCAAAGATGGGTGGGAAGTGGTAATGTTGCTTCCACCTTATTTACTGAAACACTCATGCTTGGAGTCCTGAGCCAACATGTAAAAACTCCATCTAAGCCAAGAATGCTTTACTATGAGGACACTGGAACACATGGAGCACACACAAGCACCGCAGTGCCACTCCCACAGTGAACGAGCTTCTGATGATTGCAATCCTTAGCTATCCAGGTGCCCCCAAACTTTGAGTCTTCACAACTGAGACCCCAGCCATCATGAGGCAGAAGCAAGTCCCCACTGTACTTCTCCCTGTCTGCACAATCCATGGGCACAATAAAATGGTGGTTCTTTTAAACCACTAAGTTCTGGAGTAGCTGCTAAGCATAGTATACAAGGTAGTCAATCCCTTTGGTATCCCAACTTATCTCACACACACACACACACACACACACACACACAGAAATCTTTGGCCTGTTGAGTCATTTCCTGGTGGAAGAAGATCAGTTAGCCAATCGAGACGTGATTCTTTTGAGTCAAGGCTGGGTTTTGGTGTCCTCTGAACAACCAAGCTTTACAGAGCCCCTCTGCCAGGAGGAAGCCATCCACTTGCCCAGTCTGATCTGTTCATCCCCTTCCAGTCCTGCCAAGTTCTCCTGCCAGTAGCCTGAGATTCTCCTGCCAGTAGACTTGAAGGGATGTTTCACCATCACCGCCCACAACACACACACAGGTCTCTTCTCAATGAGCCATCACTGAGGAAAAAAGGTAAGGCCCTAAGAGTACTGTCAGTCATCCAAGAAGGCAATTTGGATGTCAAACAGCCACCTGTACTGCTGCCCAATGCTCACTTCTTTCTTTTCTATTATTTTTTTTTTTCCTGGTACTGGAGAGTGAAGCCAAGGCCTTGCCCATGCTACACAGGCACTCTACCACTGAACTATATTATATGCCCAGCCCTTTATTTTTGTATTTTGCCCAAAGTGGCCTTGACCTTGCATCCTCCTGTCTCAACCTCCCAGTCCTAAACCTCACTTCTAACTGGCCACAATCCTGTTCTCTCTTGTTATTGAATCATCTCTATCCCAAGGCCATGTTTCCAGCCCTCTCATTTCCGCTTCCCAGCAGACCTGTCCAGTGCCCACCCACCTTCACCTAAACATCTCTGTCTCACACACACACACCCTTTCACATCAAAGCTGCAATTCTCCTGGCGCCTGCCTTCCCTGACCACTCATTCCCTCCCACCTGAGTGGGCTCCCGAGGTAACAAATACTAATCCAAATCCTGTTTTCAGTGGGTGCCTCGATGTTCTTAAACTACTTCTTCTTTTTTTTTTTTCTGTTGTTCTTAAACCTCTTAAACTTGTTGTAAGCCTCTTGCCCATAATGTGAGCCTAAATCTCTTGTTTTTCCCCCGGAGCAGTCCTAGTTTAAGTCCCTTTCATGCTCAAAAGTGCCTCAGTGAGGACTGGGGCTGTAGCTCAGTGGTAGAGCACTTGCCTAGCATGCGTGAGGCACTGGTTCAATCCTCAGCACCACATATAAACAATAAATGAATAAAATAAAGATCAATCAACAACTAAAAAAATATTTTTTTTAAAAAAAGTGCCTCAATGTAAGCAACAATTTACATAGTCTGCCCAACTCTAACTCCTGTCTTTTCACTTTATCCCTGGCCCTCCTTCAAATGAGACAATCCACATCTTCTTTTCTCGCTCTTTTTTTAATTTTAATTTTAATTTTCCTGTACTGGGTTTTGAACCCAGGGGTCTTCTACCACTGAGCTATATCCCCAACACTTTTTATTATTTTGAGACAGGGTCTGGCTAAGCTGCCTAGGCTAGCATCAGAACTTGCTATCCTCCTGCCTCAGCCTCCTGAGTAGCTAGGAAGCTGGGATTACGAACCTGCAGCTCAGCAACCGCATCTAATTTTTCAGCAGGAATCTTAAGCAAGAACACACCCTCCGCACCATATAAACTGCCTCAGGTCATGTGCAGGTTTGTTAAATGTATTACATTTTTCTCTGTCAATATCATAATCTAAATCATCCCCTTTGCATATAAGGAGCAGAAAGTGAAATGGGGGAGGAGGGATGGCCAATGTCGTGTCCAGGTCTCAAATTTTAAGGATTTAAGTGAAAAATATAAATTTTGGGCTCAATCTAGGTTAGCCAAATGATCCTTCTTAGAAATTTCTGGTTAGCAAAGTTCCAGAGATTGCTTTCTCATTCTGTATGGAATTCTCGAGTTTCCATTATATAACGGAAAGCTGGAGCTCTGGACCGAATCATTAAAGATGATTTTTTTTATAGTCAATGAACAACGTCAGGGAGCGATGACACCTGGAGGCGTAGCAACTGATGCAAGTGTTTAGCGAATCTCAACACGTTTTATGTGGTGACTCATTCCCAGCCCAGCTCTGGAGTCCCGCACCCTTTAAGGTAAACCCAGGCGGGACGCCGGCCCAGTGCCGGGGAGCGTGCGCCAGGCGGCGAGGTAATTGGTCCTCGCACCGACCTCCGCCCGCGAGCGCGGCCGCCTCCCTTCCCCGCCTCCGCCCCCGCCCCTCCTTAGCCCTGCGCGGTGCCTGCTCCCTGCGCCAGTCGCTGACAGCCGCGGCGCTGCGAGCTTCTCTCCTCGGTTCCGACGCAGGTAAATATCCTGCGCGGGCCGGGGGCGGGGGTCCTAGGAACTCGGGCGGAGGAGCTGCGAAGGCCGAGGGAGAAGCCCCGGGCCTTGCGGTCGAGGCGCGAGGGCGCACAGCCGGGTGAGGTCCCCGGCGGACCCTGGCGGTGGGAAGGGGCTGGGGTGCCCGGCGGGCGCGTGGCGCCTCTTAGGCCCGTCCTCTGTGCTCGTCTCTTTGGGTGAAGCTGCTTGGGTTGGCTTTTCGGTTTAGCAGAGCCCCCCCTTTTTTTTTACTCGGAATGGTTGAGGGGGCTGGCAGAGTCCCTATGGAAGGACGTTGGTGGTACAGAGGTGTCTGTCTGATCGCTTCCCCACCCCACCGGCGTGCGGGATGGGCAAGTCGCGCGACCACACGGGCCGCAGGTCGCTGGGGAAGTCTAGGAGGTCACCGGCGGTCGGAGAACCCGGGGAGGGCCGCAAACGCTCGGCGAGGACAGGCCCCTGGGGGACGCCGGGCTCCCGACTCTTGGCCAGTTGGTCGCCTTCGGAGCCAGAGGGCAGAGGCCAGGATGCCCCTTGGCCAGGCCGGACTGCTCCTCGATGCCCAGAGGGTAGTGAGGAGACTGGGTCCGCGAGCGCCTGTCCCCGGCCTCGCTCCCCAGCCGTGGAGCGCCCTCCGGGAGTCCGTGGTGCCCTCCATTTCTGGCCACCGAGACAGTACCCCGGGAGGCCGCAGCCCCGCCCCTTTGGCTATCTCCGGGGGACCCAGCCCTGCGGGGGCGGGGCCTCAGGTCTCGGTGGGGGCGGGGTGTCGTGTGGGCTCCGCCCTTCGTTTGCAAGGCCGGGGTCGCCAGGATTCCCGAGGTTGGGGGTCTGCAGCCTGGCTTTGGGCTTTGCGGTCTGGGCTTTGTGTCCCACCCCGAGTGTATCCGCAGACCCTCAGCATCTTTTTTTACCTTCTTTGCTGCTCTTCAAAAGAAACAGAACTGGGCCCTGAGTAGTGTTGCAAGGGCGGATCCGGTGGCCCGCGGATAACCAGCCTCTTCCACCTGAGAAGCAGACTCCTTCACGTTTCCTTTCGTTATGAAACAATTGGGGGCGGGGGTTCTTTAGTGGCCAGCAAACAATTTTTACCGCGTAATTCCGTTGCCATCGTATCCATCCTCACCATCGAAAAGTCTACTGCTGTCTGTTTTTCAGTTTCGTGCACAGCAAAATGCAATTTCATGGTTATATTTATGGCTGTGTTATTTTCTTGTATTTAGAGTATCACAGCTTAATAAGCAGTTCCCCATGTGCTGAACATTTGAGATGTTTTCTCTTTTCCTTATACAAAACTCCAGGTAGAATGAAATTAAAGATTTGTGTAAATTTTAGTTATCTGAAAAATAGGAACAGAAAACTGAATAAATGCCAGACATTTGGAAAAATAAACTGTCCTCCAGATTTGAAAAAGAAAAATATCACCAAGGAAAAGGAACAATTTTCCCCACACAAACACTCTTAAGAACTAGAAAGGGAAAGGAAACGAGGTATCTGGAATGGAATTTGTATATTATTTGTACCTAACACAAGCTTTCCATACTTGTGAAAAGAAAATATAAGGGTTATAACAGATAAATAGTGAAATGATGAGTCATTTATATAATAAATGCAAATTGAAGCAAATTTAGGTTACCATTTTACATCTGTGAAATTAACAGACAACAGTGACAGCAAACCCTGCTGGAAGATTGCCGGAAACTTTGAATATTCAGACATCTGGGCAAGTAGCAGGGATTTAGGGTTAGAAATATGGCTTTGTGACCCACTTTGTGACTTTGGACAGGTTACCTGATTTCCTGATCCTCATTTTGTCCATTCATAAAAACCATCCAGGGACGGTTACAAAGATTAACCATCTGCGCAAAACTAATCTTTGGTACCCATGCTTTGTTGTTTCCTAGTCACACTCACTGGAGACATTTTGAATCAATACAGACTTTTTACAAAACAATCCGAGGGTGCATTAGTTGGAAGTTGTGACCCAGAAATGCTGCTCCTGGGAATTTACCTGCAACGGAAGAAACAAGGGGGGGAAAAAGGCCATATGCAGGCACTTTATTCCAAGCAGAATGATCTAAAATTAGAGCCAACTGAGAAACAACCAAAATGTATAACAGCAGGACAGCTAAGGAAAATGACATATTAACTGAGAGGAACATTATGTAACCATCAAAAATCTTGATTTGGAGCCAGTGATAGATGGTGGAGGTGGGGGCTCATGCATGAATACATACGTGAGAAATATAAAAGGGAAAACACAGAAAATGAAAGTGCCAATAGAAATTATACATGGTCCTAATTTGTTTTTGTTGTTGATATATTGCTTTCACTAACTAATGTTATTGAACCCTGGGACAGGTTTTTGGTTTGTGTGTTTGTGTGATCTTGGAGATTGAATCCAGGAGTAGCCTACCTCTGAGCTACATCCCCCCAGTACCCTCACCTTTTTAAAAAATAATTTTATTTTGAGACAGGGTGTCGGCGAGTTGCCTAGGCTGGCCTTGAACTTGCAATCCTCCTGCCTCAGCCTCACAAATAGCTAGGATTACAGGTGAGAGCCACTGCACCTGGCTTGATTTCAGATTCTAAAATGAAATGGACCTGCAGTCTTCTGTGTGTTGGAGAAGGAGAGAGAGATCATTATCATGTTTGCTTCTTAAAATAAAACATTTTTAGCTAACCTTGTTTCCCTTTTCAAATGCTACTTCATTTTTTTCTCAAGTAGATGTATTACTGGTTTAGTAATCTGTGTATTAAGTTTTTCTTTTTAAGAATCACTTCTTGGATTCATTTACCAATTCTAGTTTCTCATTGTTGTTTTTAAGGACTCCTGAATATACTTCAAACTGAACAATTTCAGCCCAGCCAAAGCATTCTGTCTTCACAGAGGCACCAGTCCAGTTTAGGTGAGTCACAACAGATTGTACCCTGCGAAATCTCTTTGGTCTTGTGATGGTTGAAAGTCACCAACTGTCACAGCAAATCCCAGTCAGGAAAGGCTATAATCACAAGCCCTTGCTCCAGAGGCCATTTGGTAATGTGTAACTTACACCTAATTGCATTATTGTTTCACATATAGTCAGCTTGATTTTGCTGAGCAAGAGCCACTGTGGTGGCTTTCTTTGGAATTATGTCAGATTGTGTAAGGGAACAAGTATTTTTAAAATAACATAATAAAAAGCAAAACAATAACAAACATTTCTGCATCAAATTGGCACTGAACATGACTCTCAACCAACTGACAAAGCCAAGCCAAAAGGTTTTTCTCAACTGTAGTTTTAACTTACCTAGTTTATTCTCCCTTTTCAGATCTTATTTCTAATTCAAAGGTAACTATATCAGCTGTGAACTGCTGCATATTAAACATTCAACACATGTCTGTACCTGACCTGGGGATGGCTACAACATTATAAAATAACCCTAAGCAAAGAGTGTATGCAGCAGTTTTTGCAGTTGAGAGAGTTTTTCTCTCATTTTGTTAATCCTCTTGCCCTCCTGTATTCTATTTGCTGCAGCCATAGTATTATATGATCACTTCAAGGGAGATGTGCCCCTTTTAGGAAGAAAAGTATTAAGTGTTGCATTTCTCAGGACCTAGCTGTAAAGCCTGGCTAGGAATGGCAGTTCCTAGGAAGCTTCCAAAATCCTATCCCTAGCACTCCTGGGATTCTGGCAATCTTATTCCTAAAGTGATTCTTGTAATTTTTTTTCTTTTTTCCTTTTGGTACCACTGATTAAACTTGGGGCACTTAACCACTGAGCCACATCCCCAGCCTTTTTTTTTTTTTTTTTTTTGAGACAGGGTCTTGTTAAGTTGCTTAGGGCCTCACTAATTTGCTGAGGCTGTCCTTGAACTTGGGATCCTCCTGCCTCAACCTCCAAAGCTGCTGAGATTATAGGCATGTACCACTGTTCTTCAAGTAAATCTGATGATGGACCAGATTAGGAGTCCTTTGCCCTACTTAATACAGAGCTGGGCCTCAGTGCTGGTAAAAAATCCCTACCCTAATTTTTTCCCCCAAATTTTGTATGGCTTACATCAAATGTAAGGGTCAGTGACTTCAAAACCTTAAAAAAATGTGACAGATTATTTCTATTTAACTCAAGAAAGAACGGGAAAGTTCCCCGAGGACAGTGAGGGGTGTAGATGCTGTTTATTCTCCCCACTTCCTGAGCCAATTAAACTTCAAGTTGTTATGTGTTACTCTGATTTATCAGAAGTTTGACTGCAGACTTCCTTAATGGTCTAGAAGGCCATTAAGACCACGAAATTTGGATCTCAGCTCCATCATCTTAGGTTGTTTTGATCTTGGGACAAGTTCTTTCCAGCTCTGGCCCAGTCCCCATTAGTAAATGAGAATAGGCTGGATGCAGTGGTGTACACATGTAATCCTAATGACTAGGAAGGCTGAGGCAGGAGGATCACAAATTTGAGGCCAGCCTCAGCAATTTAGCAAGACCCTCAACAACTTAGTGAGACTCTTGTCTCAAAGTAAAAAATTAAAAAGCGGGTGTAGCTCAGTGGTAGAATGCCCTGGGGTTAAATTCCCAGTACCAAAACAAATATATTAATTTTAAAAAATTAAAATTAAAATAGTGAGAATAGAATCAGTGGAATAAGCCGGGTGCGGTGGCTCAAGCCTGTAATCCCAGCACTTAGGGAGGCTGAGACAGGAGAATCGCGAGTTCAAAGCCAGCCTCAGCAATGGCGAGGCGCTAAGCAACTCAGTGAGACCCTGTCTCTACATAAAACACAAAATAGGGCTGGGGATGTGGCTCAGGGGTCGAGTGCCCCTGAGTTCAATCCCTAGTACCAAAAAAAAAAAAAAAAAAAAAGAATCAGTGGAATAATTTATGAATATTTTTGTACCTTCTCTCTAGTTCCATGACCCTGCCATTCTGCTCTTGTAACCAGTGCCACATGATCTTATTGGAGCTTTACATTCTAATACCTGGCAAACCAAATGCATCCTGCATTTTATTCTCATTCCAAAATATATTTAGTTGTTTTTGTCTTTTTCAGTGCTGGGGAATGAACGCAGGGCTGCACAGCTTTCCTCATGTAAATCCTACTACTTATTTTGAAGTTTAATCATAGGTGTTTTGAAATATTTATTATCATTATGAATATAATGTTTTCCCCACTAAATCTTCCAAAAAATTACAGGTGTTTCAGGGACTCACTGGTCTTTCGTTATGTTGATTTCAAAAATTGCCACCCTAATGAATTCACTCGTTTATGCTAAGACCATTTGGATGATTTTCCTGGATTTTCAGATAGAAAAATCACACCTATAGAAACTTCTAGAACAATCTAACGTAACAGCAATAGGTTGCATTATTGTCTTATTTGCCACATTAATGCAAATGCTTCCCCTTTTTTTTTTTAAGGAAAAAAATAATTAGAATAGGATGTGAGCTTTGTGTTTGTGATAGCCACTCTTGATGGAAAGGTACTATCCTTCTGGTTCTATACAATTTAGTGTGCACTCACACACACTAGAGATGGAACCCAAAGCTTTGCACATGCTAAGGACTCTATCCCTGAGCTACATCTCCACCTCCCATACAAACTTTCTTTCTTTCTTTCTTTTTTCTTTTTACAGTAGTGGGAACGGAACCCAGGGGTGCTCTACCACTGAGCCACATTTTTATTTATTTTGAGACAAGGTCTCATGAAGTTGCTGAGGACCTCACTTATTTGCTGAGGCTGGCCTCAAACTTAGGATCCCCCTGCCTCAGACTCTGGAGTTGCTGGGATGACAGACATGCACCATCACATACAAACTTTAAAAAAAAAAAAAGCTTAAACTTTTGTTAAAGTCAGGAATGAATATTGATTTTAATTGAAAACTTTTTGACATGTGCAGAAAATTTGGGTTTTTTTTTTTCTTCCTTGCCTATTACAGTTTCCTGATTTTGAGATATTCTTTTATTCCTAAAATAATCCTTATTGTTCATAGTGTATTCCTCTTTTACTAAACTATTAAAATTAGTTTGGTGGTCTTTTCCAAGGATGTGAAAATATCCCTATCACTAGAGGCTGTGTAGCAGAGTGGCTGAATGCCAACATACTAGAGGTTGAATCTTTTTCTGATTCTCTCTTTTTTTTTTTTTTTTGGCAGTAGTGGGGATTAAACCCAGGGCCTCATACATGCTAGGCGAATGCTCTACCACTGAGATACAGCCCCAACTCTTTTCAAATTTTATTTGAGACAGTCTCACTAAATTGTCCAGGCTGGCCTCAAACATGTGACCCTCCTTTCTCAGCCTCCTGAAGGTTGTTGGGATCACAGTTGTGGGCCACCTTGCCCAGCAAGAATTTAAATCTTGTCCCTTTATCCTATTGGTTATAAACACTGTATCTCAGGTAAAGATACCCAAATGTTTATCTCCACTGCTTTCCAGATTCTTTAAACAATTGTCTAAACTCTCAGTTGATAATCCCACTTGAATGTCTTATAGATATGGCAAAGTGTATGTGTCTAAACTAACACTCTTAATGTGTTTGCCCAACTGTGGCCTTCCTTGAGTTTCTCCTATTTCAGAGATGGTATCACTACCACCCCCCAGTTTATGAAAACCACAAGCCTGGGCAACTCTCATTCCTCTGTTTGTTCTATCAGCATATCTTATTGGTTCTTTCTGCAAAATACATCTCATTTATTCATAACTCATCAGCTACATCCCAGGCATACCACCATCTTCCTTCAGTAATTTTCTAACTGGTCTATTCATTTCCTTTTTTGTCCTGCTAAATCTTCTTTAGACTATAGTTAGGATTAGCTTTTTGAAAAAACAATTATATGGTATTATTCTCCTACTAAGACTTTTACCCACTTCTCCAATTTCAGCAGTCCACTTTTTCTCTTATTTCACAAGACTAGACCTTCAATATCTTTTTTAGTCTTGGAATCCACCAAGCTAAATATCTCACTCACCATTGGGTCCTTGGCCCCTCACATGATTCTACAATCTTAGAATATATTCAAAACATGTTGAAAACTCATTGTATGAGTCTATTTTGTTACTATAATGAAATACCCTAGGCTAGATAACTTTATAAAGAAAAGAGGTTTGTTTAGCTTACAGATCTGGAGGTGGAAGGGCATGGCCAGCATCAACTTGGCTCTGGTAAAAGTCTCTTAGTGGATGGCCCCACAATGGAAGGAATGTATGTGAGAAGGAAAGATCATGTCACCAGACAGGAAGTCAAAAATGATTCTGGGGTTGAGCAACTCGCTCTCCGGAGAACTCATCTGTGCTGGGAGCTTCCTTAAAGACCTCTCACTAGGCCCCACCTCTTAAAAGATTCTGTCACCTCCCAGCTTTGCCACACTGAGGATCAAGCCTCCAACACATGAACCCTTGGGGAACAAACCACATCCAAACCATGGCAGGAATCAGTAGATTTCTATACTATAAATATTATATTACTAGATAGATGGATAGTTGCTGCTGTTGTCTCGGGGTTTGGTTGTCGTTTGTTTTTGTTTGGTTTTGCCATACTGGAGGTTGAACCCAGGTGCTCTTATCACTGAGCTACATTCCCACCCCTTTTTATTTTTTTTTTTTGATACAAGAACTCACTAAGTTGCTGAGGCTGGCCTCGACTTTGCTATTCTCCTGCCTCAGTATCCTGAGTCACTGGGATTATAGGTGTGCACCAGAGCACCCAGTTACAATATATAATTTTGACCACTTTTTCCTCCATTTTTCTATGGCTATTGGTCAATTCTGGTTCTCTCTCTCTCTCTCTCTCTCTCTCTCTCTCTCTCTCTCTCTCTCTTTTTTTTTTTTTTTGTGGTACTGAGCATTGAATCCACGACCTTGTGCTAGGCAAGTGCTTTACTGTTGAGCTGCATCCCTACCCCTTTTTATATTATTTTTGAGATGGAGTCTCACAAAGTTGGCCTCAAACTTGGGATCCTCCCACCTCAGTTTCTTAAGTAACTGGGATTATAGGCATATGCCACTTCACCCAGCTTGTTTCTTAAAATAAATAGCATATACTAGTTGTTCGATAAATATATGTCAAATGGGTTAATTTTGAAGTTGATTTTTGTTGTTCATATTTTAATGGGAAAGCCATCCATCTCACACAGAGTTTTAATTCATAAAACAAACATAATATACAGTAATCTGTTGTCCTTTCAAAACCTTCTTTTTATTTCCCCTTCTCATTCTCAATGTAGAGCTGGCTATAGATAAAAGTGTCTGAACTGGGACACTTTGAACAATGGAAGAGGCAATATATTTGTTTGTTTTGTGGTACTTGGGATTGATCCTAGGGACACTCAACTGCTGAGCTAGATCCTCAGCCCTTTTTATTTTAAAATGGTCTTGCTAAGTTGTTGAGGGTCTTGCTATGTTGCTGAGCCTGCCTCAGATCTGCCAATGTTCTCTTACTACCCTTCTCCATTCCAAATACTATTGGATGCCATCCACCTCTGTGCCTGGCTTCTCTCCTCTGTGCCTCTGTCACCGTGGGTATCATTGCCTGGTCCTGTATCTCCATGAGCTTATAGAGCCCTAACTCTTTCTGTGTATATGTGTGTTGCTGGGGATTGAACCTAGGGCCTTGGCATGCTAGTTAAGCACTCTACCACTGAGCTACACCCCAGTCCACAGCTGTTAACTTTTACAGCCTTGAATGGTGTGCATTCAAAGCCCAACCCAGTGTGGTTCCCCTTCAGCCTCCTCTTCATCCCACCTCCCATTTCAGGTCATACGGTATCTCTAGCCAACCAGAGTCTGCCAATGTGGCTAGCACTTGAACAAATGTTTGTTTCATTGAATTGAAGCTGTCAGCTGGCTATTAAATAGGAGAAAAGAATGGTTTGTGAATTTATAAATATGATCCTCTTTAGATAGCCATTATAAAGACTTTATAGTTTGCTTCAGCCTTATGCTCTAATATAGAGCAGTTTTCACGGTCTTTCATTCACTGAGCATTTTTTATGAATCAGGCACCATGTCCAGGGGAACAGAACCAAGCCCCTGCCCTGGAGGAGTCTATGCTCCAGTGGAGAAGATGAACAATAGCTACAATAAATAGTACATCAAGTGGCCTTGACAGCTCTGGAAAGAAATGAAACAGGGAAAGGGGAGAGGACAGGGTGCTATTTTAGGTAGATTAGTGTGAAGAGCCCCCCTAAGGTGATGTTTGAGCAGACTTAAGCCACCTGAGTAGCAATACCAAGTGCAAAGGCGCAGAGAAAGTGATTTGCTGGTTGGTTTGAGGAGCACCAGGAGGCTGGGAAGAGAAGGCCAGTGGAGCCAGGCCCTGTGGCCCAACCGGCATGGTCAGGCTTCACATTTTATCCTGAGTACAAAGGAGTGTCACTTGGGGGCAAGGGAATGGCACCGTGTAACTGCATATTAAAAGGAGAACACACAATAGGGGCCAAGAGAGAAGCGGGGAGGCTGGATGGGAGGCTAGGAAGGACTCAGGTAATGGAGACTTCAGCTAAGGCTGTCTTGTTGGAAAATGTGAGAAGCCATGGCGCTTAGGATTCCTGTCAAGGTGGAGCTAATTAGATGTGCTGAGAGAGCCAATGTGTGCTATAAAGAGAAAATTCAAGAATAACCCCAAGATATAGTCTGGGTTTGGCCCACTGGGGTAAAGGAGGAAAGGGTTGACCTAAAAACCCTTCAGTTAACTGGGAGCTGTTAACTGAGGAGATGTATCCCCAGGGTGTATGAACAGCATGGAGGCTGAGAGCTGGACCCCATGAGAATATGAGTGGATTAGGGAAGGAGGCCTGTAGGTGGTGGGGTGGGAATAGCAATGGGGCTCCCCAAAGAAGGCTCCCAAAATTCTAATTAGTATGATCTGAAGACTTTAATTGGGCTTGTAATTTTCAGACATATTTTGATTTACTTATGACCACCAGCACTTCTAATTTTAATAATGTTAGTAGAATCATAAACAAGATGTTAACTCATTTATTCGTTTAATAATTCTCACAAATAGCATCTATTTAGTTGTTAGTTCTGCAGGATATAAAAACAAACCATCATTTTTTTTTAATCTGAAGATAATCCCAGTGCTGGGAACAAGACAGCATATGCCATTTTAGATCGTATGGCACACAGTGATATCTCGAAGCATATGATTTGATCTGGAATACAGTAAATCCTATTTAATAATCATTCTACTCTGTCTTTTACCTTGGTCTGTGGAACTTAGCTCCCAGAGCAAATAAGATTTATAATTTGATGAAGATGCATTCTAAAATGAGTCATAAATTGTGATCCAGGATATTTGGTTCATTGTTGATTTCTAAACTGTGCTTTTATAATATTAAAAATTTCTTTCCTACCAAAAATTAGAATAAATCACTCATAAAACATTAAATACTAAAATAAAACTCATTCACCGAATGTGTGATTGCACTGCTTGTCAACACTGCCCAAGTGTCAACAGCCCCACCTGTCTGTCTACAGAGAGAGCAAGGAATTTACAAATGGGTTTGCAAAATCCTGGGTGTTTCCTGTTTCTAGTAAAATTGTACTGAGAATTCCTTTGAGGAAGTTTTTCTTGGCATTTATATGTTCAGGGGGTATTAATTCTTTAACAAATATCTATTGTGTCCTGCTCTGTGTTAGTGTCAGGCACTGCCCTAACCCCTAAGGACATAGCTACAAACAATAGCCACTTCTTCCCTCCCTACATTCCTGCAGAGGAAAGTAGACACTGGGCTTTTTTAAGTTACTTAATTCCTCCACACCCACCTGGGAGCTTCCTAACTAGACATTTGACTCAAACTTCCACGGCCGCACATGGCTTCTGGTTACTCCTAAGGGGATGTACCAGGGTCATTTGTGGTCCACATAGCAGCTGGGGACTTGTCTGAATCCCCAGCCCCTACAATCCCTGCTCAGGTTCAAGGGAATAAGATCCATATTGGGGGATAAATGGTTCCCCTTGATACTGAAGGCCCATGCCCCACCGGAGCTGATATCCCTTGTAGTAGCCCATCGGCACAGCTTCCAGTGGTCCCATGAAGATGTGCCCAGTTCTAAGACTGACTGCTCTGAAGAAGCTCAAAGCCATGGTAAACCCACCAGGAGTTAGTAGTTCCTCCCACAACACATGCAGGTTATCAATTGGCAATTATTTTTATACTAAGGAATATTGCTGGCATTCTGCCTCTTTCAAGTTTCCAGGAAACTGCTAGAAATTAACTTAAAGTCAAACTTGTCTTTAGAGAACAAGAATAAGTTGTGTTGCTCTTTACTTACAATTGCTTTTATCCCAAGTGCTACCAAGAAGCCCAGGGTGTGAGGAGTTTGTCATTGCTGTGCCTTCATTCATTATGCAGCAACATTAGGTGGTTTTAGGATAAAGGTAAGTCACTCACACCACGCCTTCTTCTTCATTTTGCAGATCAGTCATCATGGTGAACCCTGGTTGCTGGCTGCTGGTTCTCTTCGTGGCCACATTGAGTGACGTTGGCCTCTGCAAAAAGCGGCCAAAGCCTGGAGGAGGGTGGAACACTGGGGGAAGCCGTTACCCTGGGCAAGGCAGCCCTGGAGGCAACCGCTACCCACCCCAGGGTGGTGGTGGCTGGGGGCAGCCTCATGGTGGTGGCTGGGGACAGCCCCATGGTGGCGGAGGCTGGGGGCAACCTCATGGTGGCGGGGGCTGGGGACAACCCCACGGTGGTGGCTGGGGCCAAGGGGGCACCCACAATCAATGGAGCAAGCCTAATAAGCCAAAAACCAACATGAAGCATGTAGCAGGTGCTGCCGCAGCTGGGGCAGTAGTAGGGGGCCTTGGTGGCTACATGCTGGGGAGTGCCATGAGCAGGCCCCTTATACATTTTGGCAATGACTATGAGGACCGTTACTACCGTGAAAACATGTACCGTTACCCCAACCAAGTGTACTACAAGCCCGTGGATCAGTACAGCAACCAGAACAACTTTGTACACGACTGCGTCAATATCACAGTCAAGCAGCACACGGTCACCACCACCACCAAAGGGGAGAACTTCACCGAGACCGACATCAAGATCATGGAGCGTGTGGTGGAGCAGATGTGCATCACCCAGTACCAGCAGGAGGCCCAGGCTTACTACCAGAGAGGATCCAGCATGGTCCTCTTCTCCTCCCCACCTGTGATCCTCCTCATCTCCTTCCTCATTTTCCTGATCGTGGGATGAGGAAGGACTTCCTGTTTCCAAGTAGTCTTTATCTTGGTCCAGGGTCGGGGAGGGGGTATCCACCTGCAGTCCTTTTAGTGGTGGTGTCTCATTCTTGCTTCTCTCTGTATCCCCCCTAAGCTGTTCCCTTGGCACTGATGGGCACCAGAAAATGTAGAGTAGACTTGGATGCTGTTTATTCAAGGGCCCTTTGATTGAGTCCTTTGTGGACCAAGGCTAATGCTGAGCCAGTGAGAGTATAACAGCAAATACTTACTGGTTAATCTAGGCTTATTTTTGGTCTAGTGCAACAGATAAAGGCTAAAACAGATCTTAAAATGGTCTGCAAATACTTTTGCCTAAATACTTCTGGCTCCGTTAGTAGCCAGAGCTCGGGGCATGAATGCCCTGGCTTAGCAATGATTTCATAGCAATTGGGAAGATTTTTCTCATCCCTTTTAAGAAAACTTGATATCATTTCTGCCAAATTTGGAAGGGGGCCACATGATACTCATTCAAAAGGAAAAGAAAAAGAAAAAACACTAGAAATTCTTAACTCTTGGGCCGCAGGCTCAGCCCTGGAGCATGTGCTGTGTGTCTGCAGAAAACTGTGGCAACATTTTGCTTTTTGCAGTAGGGACTACACAGCAGTTGCTGAATCAGTAAATATTAGTGTGATCCTAGACCTCCAGCCAGAGGACATATTCACAGGGGATGGACATAATTAACACAGGCAAAAGACTTCTGGGACTGAAAAATCCAGCATTTGGGAATGGTGCCTTTGGAGACAAGCTCCCATTTGGGATGTGTAGAGCATCCACATGCGGCATTCCTTTCTTTAGTCCATGAATTGTAGGTAACTAAGGCAGCAAGAGAAGTTAGATTGCCTCCTAAACACTGAAGGTGAATCTTTGTTTCCTGGAAACTGGAGTGATATTAACCATGTTTGGGTGACTCCAGGAGATGGAACTCCAAGGAAGGCTGCAGCAGCAAAACCTTGATCCTCTTAGAAGATTCTGAAGTAAAGAAAGCAGTTAGTTACAAAGAAAAGAAGAGCTTGCGTTTCTTCATTTCTTTCCTATTATTGTCAAAATCCAGGATTAGGTCAAGTCTTCAGTTTCTGTAATTGGCTTTTGGATCAAAGAAGAGGGAGACAATCTAAAAAATATCTTAGGTTGCAGATGACAGAAATATCCCTTTTAAGTGGAAAAGGAAATTCTGTAAAAGTTGTTTAGATAAGGTCAAGTTGTTCCCTAAATTGTTCAATATTGTCACCTAGCAGATAAATATTACTATTCTGCAATGTAATTGGCTTGCACTGTATGGATGTTATATATCTTTTTTTTAAAGTATATATAAAATACATATTGCATATGACAAACTTAGAAGTTTTATTTAGAGCAATTAACATCTGAAACGTCTAACACATTGATGGTTTCCTAAGGTACTAAAGTACTTAATATGTGGGAAAGGGCCTTTTGTGTGGCCCTTAGGCTTACAACATGCACTGAATAGTTTTGTATATGAATCCAAAGTGGACACCACTAACTGGTCTTTGAAATATGCATGTACTTTCTATTTTCTATATTTGTAACTTCGCATGTATTTGTTTTGTTGTATAAAAATTTATAAATGTTTATTATCTGACTGAAATTAAACAAGAGCTGAGATGAGCACCACCCACAGAGTTTGAAGTTGTATTCATTGGTGCTGACTCTGTATTGGCAGGATCACCTGGGGGTTGATCTGAGCCAGGTGGCACTTTCAGCCTTGAGTGATGGCTCATTGCTTACATGTACTTGCTCTGATCTTGCCATCATCCTTATTTCCAATCAGGGACTAGTTTATCTCTGCTGCCTTCTCATTTTTCCACACAGGTATCTGAGTGTGCTCAGCCCTGGGTAAACTGTGAAGGCACTCAAGGCAGGAGGAACACAATTCACATGCTCTGGGAGCATTTTTCTGTCATGGATTTAGAAATGGATTTTTGTTGGGAATTGAACCCAGGGTCTCATGTATGGTAGGCAAACACTCTACTACTGAGTTACATGTACTCCCAGCCCCTAGAAATAGATTTTTTAGATAAAATAAAGTTTAACAAGCTCTAAATTACCCACTTGATGCACCTAATTCAGTTTCTAAAACATTCTCAGGTTCCCTGAGCCCCAGTGACAAGTGACAATCACATCTCAGATTCGATACCTTTGGACCAAAAAGCCATTTCTCATCTGTCACAACCTGCCACTTCATTCTGCACATGTTCTTCCTAAGTCGGGGGCACCAGCATCGTGAAGCTCTTGGTTATCTTCTGTAGAGGTTTCCTTCGGCAACTCTAATTCACCAACAGCAGGAAGTAATCATAAGAAGTGAGTGATGGAAGTCGCAGTATCTATACCTTAGCAAATGCCTGCATTGTGCTGGGGGAGGAAGTACTCCTGGTGGGTCTTTGAAATATGACTCCAGCATGGCTGGGGAAATCAAACTCAGAAAGGCATATGAAATTAAAGGGTTTATGATACCCAGATCCCAGGGAAGGTAAGTATGGCATGCCATGCAGCGGCCAAATAGGAGGAGCAACTCCATCAAGCAGGTGGGAGCAAGAGGCAGAGAAGCCACGGGCAAGTGCCTTTACTAGGGGTCAGGGTGGAGGACACAAACAAGGGGTTTTGATGGGTGTGTTTGAATGTCACTAGGGCAGAGCCAGAGGACTGTTAAGAAGGGCAACTTTGGCAGATAAAGCTTTATCACACTGGTGTACCTATTGCCTGGACAGAGTGCACAGCATGCCTGTTTGTAGGGACATCAGAAAATGATGAGGTTTTTAAAATATACAGTACAGTGCCAATATCCTTCAGTGATCAGAGGTTCAACTTTGTATTAAAGATGGAAAGAGGAAAGTCAACACCTTGAGATCCTGTCATTTCCAAAACTACTAAATCAAAATAACATACAAAACCTCAAAAGCCCTACTCACAAATGGACCTCAAAGCTAATCCTTAACAAAAATTTTCAGAGCTGTTTTCTATCTTTTTCGCTATTTTTCTTCAAATAAATTTTAAAAATAAATTCATTATCTGACAATACTAATTTCTTGAAACTAGCCCATGGAGAAGACTGGAATCATTCAGAGCATAGGTATTTATTTGTAGAGCCAGACTGAATAATACCAATGTTTCTCAGGCCCTCAGGTTTTCTTTCTGTCATCTGACTCCTGAGAGTATTTCAAAAGAAAAGTTTATTTTTAAAAGTAAACAAAAATTTTAGAATAAATGAAACGCAGTCTACCCCCAGAGAGGGTTCTGCCAAATGCTGCTTTTGTTTTCCCTCATCCCTGTCTAGAGGTGAGACCAAAGAGGTGTCCTCTGCTTTTGGAGGGAAATTCAGGTTACTACTGCTTCCCAGTCTAGTGAGAGCCTTAATCCAGAACCCAAGCATCTCCAGATCCAGGACCTGACCTTGCCAATGGATCTGGGCATGCTGTGATTCATGTCCACTCAACGAAGGTCACTTCCTCTCTGACTCCTAGAGCTCTTCTGCTGGGACTCAGCTCATCCTGCACTATCTTCATTCTCTACCTACTTCCTGTGAGTCCTGCCCATGTTCTCCTCAGAAGCCACACCTGCTCCAGGTGCTTCGGTAGAACTTTCCCTCCCTTCTCGTCCTGGAGCAGGGCTCCTTGAACTCATACATGCAGTTTCGTGAAACTGCAGGTAGGTCCCTACTCACAGGTCTGGTCTGGGACCCATATTCTGCATTTCTAGCAAGCTCCTAAATGATGCTGTGCTGGACAATGCTATGCTACCCCATATCAAGGCTCTGGGGTTCCCACACTGGAACCTGCATCAGAAGCCCCTAGTGGGCTTACTAAGCACAGAGGGCTGGGACCCACCTCCAGAGATTCTGTTTCTCAAGTACTGGGCTGGGGCCTGAGAATCTACATTTCTAACAAATCCCTAGGTGATGACGATGCTATTGGTATGAATCTTACATATGGAAATCCACTGCCCTACTAGAATTTGTAATAGAAATAGAATACTCAAAAAGCTGAATAGAAACCAAACACCTGACCCAGAAACAAGAAGCTGGGGACTCTCCCTGGAAGGAGAGAACTGGGAGCTCAATGGGTGAATGACAATAGGGGTATAAGGAGGTGATTAACTCCTGCTGCCTGAAAAGTACAAATTCAGCTGAATCCTAAGGCCCACCCTTCCTGAATGATTGGATGGTACCCAGCCCACCAATGAGCACTTATGCCCAGATGTGCCCACAATCACCTGAAGATGTTGTTAAATGCAGGTTCTGAGATGCCAAGTCTGAGGTGGGCTCAGTAACTCTGAAGTTCTATGAGTTCCCAGGTGATGTGATGATGAGGGGGTTCTAGGACCACACCCTAAGAAGGACCCAGAGGCCCAGGTCATCCTGGAGAGCCTGTCTAGTCCTAGACAGGCATTTGGGGAAGCACTCAGGGCTCAGGGACTGGCAGGGGAGCCTTCACCTTCTCTTGTTTCTAAGAGCTTCCTCCCCTGCACAATTCCCCCTGACTGCCCAGCAGTAGAATCAGCCCCCCACAGGTAGTCAGACCGTAGCTTTGCTCAGAGCTAAGATAGTCAGCCAACTGCCCCTGAGGGACTCTCTCTGAGGAAGACTCAGCCCCTTGCTGCAACATCTTCATCCCCAAGACTCTCAACTTCTTTGAACCTTCAACAGACTTGCTTGTTCCATAGAAATGGCCTACAATTTCCAAGAGGACCAGCAAAGTGGCATTTACACCCATGTGGCTTCTCCAAGATGACGACCACCTCGCAGGGCTTGGGGTGGCATATATGAGGTAGATAAGCCATTTTCTGTCCACAATTAGAATTATGCTGAGAACTTCTCAGAAGCACTTCCTTTCAAAACCAAATACCTATGGAAAAAGGTCTCTTGTCCCATGAGTTTGCGGCTGGTTCTTAGGGTTGCTGCTTCCTGTCTGCCATTTCCCAAGCTCTGAAAGACAAATGGGCTGGAAGTTAGGCCTTGGAGGAACAGTACTGCTGTCGCTGTTCCACACAGTCTCGGGTCAGACCACGCCCTTTGCCTAGACACTGGCTTCTCCACATGGTCCTCAGAGCCTGGACGGGGGCCCTACCTTCACTGTGTGTTTTAAAGTCCCCCTACCCACCGCCCAGGTTTCTGCTCAGAGCTCACTGTCCTGTTTCTAACCACCTTCCAGGTACCCAGGATGTTGGAATTCAGTGATATTTTACAAATATCTCCATCCTGAAAATATTTTTATGTTCTGCACAAGGCTGGAACTGGTCATGTCAGGTCCTGGCCTTGGTTCTCCAAATGCACTTGCAGCCCCTAGACAACAGTAGACTCACACTGGCACCTCCCAGCCAATTCACCACCCTAGATAGCGGCTCCTCGCCTTCTTCTCATGGGCCCTATCCAATTAGTCCAGTTACATTCACATTTCCAAGCATCTTCTTGGTGACGTTTTAGAAGCTGGCCAGTGCTGCGGATACTTCTTGTACCATATGCTCCAACTTATAGGATCCCACTGGTCAGGTGGCAACAGTCTTCTTGTTCCACTACTATTATGGTTTGGATATGAGGCATCTCCCCAGATTTCCTGTGCTAATGCAGAAATGTTCGGAGATGAAATGATTGGATTGTGAGAGTTGTAACCGAATCAGTCCATCCCAGTATGAATGAACCAACAGGGTGGTAACTGTAGGCAGGTGGGGCATGGCAGGAGGACGTGGGTCACTGGGGGAGTACGCTGGAAGGGTACATCTTCCCTGCAGCCCCTTCCCCTGCCTTCTGCTTACTGGCCACCAAGTGGTAAGCAGCAGTCCTCTGCCACCCCCTTCCGCCATCATCTTTTGCCTCACCTTGGACCCAGAGCAATGAACTTGGCCAACTATGGGCGACGTCTCTGAAACTGTGAGTCAACATAAACTTCCCCTCTAAGTTGTTCTTGTCCAGTGCTTTGGTCACAGTGATGCAAAGCTGACTAACACAACCACTGACACTTGCTTCTAAAATCTGACCTTCAGGAGCACTGACGGCACATCAATTCAATTTTAGGAAGTTTGCAAATCACCATTCTTGTGTGTGTGTGTGTGTGTGTGTGTGTGTGTGTGTGTGTGTGGTACTAGGGATTGAACTCATGGTAACTCTATAACTAAGCTATATCCCCAGCCCTGATTTGCTTTGTTGTTGTTGTTTTTGAGACAGGGTCTCACTAAGTTGCCCATGCTGGCCTCAAACTTGCAATCATCCTGCCTCAGCCTCCCAAGTTGCTGGCATTACAGATGCCACCATGTAGGCAGGTGGGGTGTGGCCAGAGGAGATGGGTCACTGGGGGTGTACCCTGGAAGAGTGTATCATGTCTGGCTAGTAAATCACAATTTAAATTTTAAAAATATATACAGTACTTTAATGCAATAGAGACTAAAAATTATGCTTTAAAAAATTGTTTATTACCCAAGGAAGCATGTATAATAGAATTTTAAAAGAAAATCGGAGTGTGAATCTATAAGGGCAGTATATGTATGTTTTGTTTTATTTTATTTATTATTTATTTATTTTTGCAGTACTGGGGATTGAATCCTAGAATATTATGCCACTGAGCTACCCACTCCAGCCTTTTTTGTTTTTTTATTATGAAACAGGGTTTTGCTACATTGCCAGGACTAGCCTTGAACTGCAACCCTCCTGCTCGGTCTCCTGAGTCACTTCTGTACCCAGTTTATATGTATGTTTTATAAATCAAGGAAATAAAAAATACAAATACCCAGGAGAACAAATACAAGAAATATATAGGCATTCATGTTAATAGTGGTAATTTCAGGGTGGTAAATAACAAGTGATTTTTATTTCATTCTGCATTATTTTTATATATTCCAAAAAATTCACAGTTGGATGGCTAATTTTATATATCAACTTGCCTGGGTCAAGGGGTGCCCAGATGACTCCAGATGTGCCTGTGAGGATGTTTCTGGACAAGATTAGCATTTGACTCAGTAGACTGAGTAGGAAGATTGTCCTCACCAGCATGGGTGGAAAGCATTCAGTCCATCAGGGGCCTGATTAGAATAAGATGGAAGAAGAAAGAATTTACCTCCTTTTTTTTTCCTGCTGGCCTGTGTTGGCTGGGACCTCAGTCTCCTCCTGCGCCTGAACCAAGATTTATACCATCGTCACTGTTGTTTCTCAGGCCTTTGGACTCAAACTGGAACTATACCCCCAGCTCTCCTGATTCCCCAGTTTACAGACAGAAGATTGTGGGACTTCTCAGCTTCCATGAGCTTCCATGAGCCAATTCCTCATAAAAAAAAAAAAAAAAAAAAAAAATCCCTTCTACACACAGACACACACACATAGTTCTATCTCTGTTTCTCTAGAGAACTCTAACACACGTAGTGAACATATACTGCTTTTATAATGAGAAAAAGATCAGTAACTATTATTTTTAATTCCTCTCATAGTATGCACCCTCCTGGCCAGGATGCTGGGCATATTTGGTCTTATCAGATCTCCATAATGATCTCCAATTTAGGAAACTGACATCCAAAGTCTTCGTTCTGTCAGTTGCTCAAGGGCTTGCAGTTATTATGCTCCCCTAAAATACACCATGGAATTTCTTTGTCAGTGCTCTGCATGATACTTAAGAGTTTAGCATGGAGGCCATTTTCTCTGTCTTCACATGGTCCCTCTGTGCACATCTGTGTTAATCTCCTCTTCCTAAAAGGACACCAGTCTTATTGGATGAGAGCCCACCCATATGACCTCATTTTAATTTAATTACCTCTTAAAAGCCCCTATCTCCAAGGACAGTCACATTATGAGGTCATGGGAAGTTAGGACTTCAACAACTGAACTTTGTGGGAACAAAATTCAGCCCAAGGCACCATCTTTTTACAAATGTCCTGGTAGTATATCTGTGTCATTTCCAGCCCAGTTCTAAGGCATTTCCAGGACTGTGGGGGCCCTCATGGAGACCCCATATCCACACAGTCTGTCACATCTCATAACAAAGATACCATTGTCTGGATCACTGTATTCCTGTGCACAGATGAGTCACTGCCTGGCACTCACCCTAACAGCGCCAAGGATGCCTACTTCCTAGTGCCCATTGCAGAGCAAGTAGAAATGCTTCCATTCTAGATATAGCTCCTAAGGAATCCAGCCTTCATGCCCCCAGGTCTGGCACCAAATGAAGTGTTTCATGATCCACCAAATTTGTTTAGTTTGGCTCATATCCATGAAGATCCAACACACTAAGTCAGATAATGTTCCTCCTACACACAAATACATTGTAAGCACATCTGGCATAGAGCTGTGCTGATTATGAGCTAATTAAATGAAGTAGTGAGTGTCCACTGTAATTCAGTGGATGCCACAGAAGGATGGCCAGCTCTCCTACCTTCACACTGCTAGGAATGCCTACTATCCTGTTCATCACAGCTCCCCACATGGGGAATGTGTCCACTCAGGTTTATTTATGGCCAAAACTCACCTTCCTAAGGCTTGAAATCCAACATGGAGGGAGAACCCCACAGAGAGGCTCTCTAAGACTTTAGGCCCTCCCTGCTGTGTACCAGCTGGCTGGGCCCATTGTCCAAACTCAACAGACCAAAGGAACCAAAACCTTATTTTCCCCTTTCTTCCAGCCCTTTGAGAAGGCCTGTTCTCACCAACCAATCTGAAGGCCCCTTTCTAGACACCACCTTCCGGGAAGTGATTGACCCATAGTGTGGTTGCTGATCAGTGAGTTTATTGCAGACCAGACCAGACCAGACCAGAAGGAGGCTCTCCAGCCTCCAATTAGCCCATCATACGTCAGGGCTGATGTTTCTCCTGGACCTTTGGTGAATGAAGAAAAGAACAAATGATCACATGTTCATTCAGGTCCAGATTCCCCAAAGAAAGTCAGAATGAGTCCATTCTCAGCTGGAGAATTTTAAGACCAAGATTTTTCACTGCCCACCCAAGGAGGAGGCCACTGTGGCTCTGCTACACATGTGATGTCAACCGGCCTGAGCTATCACAGTTCCCAGTGACTGCCAGGCTGTGAATGCGACAAATAAACCAGGACAGGCTGTTTGGCTCTGTCCAGGCAAGTTGTGGAAAATGTCTGTCAAAAACCACCATCTTTCTCTTGACACAACCACCCTAAAGAGTATATGGACAAGAGAAATGTTTCATGAGACATCTCCCAGATTGTCATAGTAATATAAAGTAGAAGAACATTAGTGTCCTCCGAGGTCAAGGGCAGCCTTTGTTATAAAACCACATAGACCGTGCAATATTATTCAACAACAAAAAAGAATAAAGTGCTGTCACATGCTACAACATGGATGAACCTGATGCTAAGTGAAAGAAGCCAATCACAAAAGACCATATATTGTATGATCCATTCATATGAAATATCCAGAATCAATAAATCTGTAGAGACAGAAAGTAGATCAGTGGTTACCAGGGGTTGGAGACAGGTGGAGGAATGGGGAGTGACTGAGAATGGGTAAGGGGCTTCTTTCTGGTGTGATACAGATGAGCTGGAATTAGCAGAAATTGAGGAACAAGTTTGTGAATTATACTAAATATTGCTGAATATACACTTTGAATGGTGAAGCTCATTTTATACGAATCATGCTATCTCAGAGAAGCTGCTATTTTTTTTTCCTAAAGCATAGAATTACCTACCTAGGAATAAAGGTAATGAGAGGGTACTGGAGTGTCAGGCATTTATTTGTGGTTAATCTGTTAGGAGAACATTTCTGCCCACTTGTTTTTCTCACAGGTTTTTCAGAAATCTGTGTAGAGAAGGACTTACAGCCTAGGTTCTATAATATTTAGAAACACTTGACCAGAAGACTTTTCTGGCTACTGTGTCAAAGGCTACACCAATGAAAGTTGGACCATGGAATATGACATTTTTGGCCTTGAAGAAGGTAAGAGAGATGTTTCATCATAGAATAACTGAGTTTAAATCCTTTTTGCCCTGCTGTGATCTGTCATGCTTCAAAGATCTGCTGGCATCAAGAGTGGAGAAGAGCCAATTCTGGTGGAAATGCAGTCCTCTTTATTCAGTGTTAAATACTAAAATTTTACTGGATGCTGTGGTGCATTCCTGTAATCCCAGCAGCTTGGGAGGCTGAGGCAGGAGGATCATGAGTTCAAAGCCAGCCTCTGCAACTTAGTAAGGCCCTAAGCAACTTAGTGAGACCCTGTCTCAAAATAAAATATAAAAAGGGCTAGGGATGGGTTCAGTGCTTAAGGGCCCCTGGGTTCAGTCTCTGACACAAAAATAGATAGATGATAGATAGATAGATAGATAGATAGATAGATAGATAGATAGATAGATAGATGCCAAAATTTCCTCAGAAAACAGTTTGGATCCAGAATGAATGTATGCATTTGTGCATGCTCCAGGACCTGGGAAATGACTTCCTGCACCAGTTTTTGTGGTGAGTCTTGTGACTGCTATTTCTACTACGTTATAAATTACTCCTCCTATAGACTATTTCACCACCTTTCATCTACTCAGAAACTTCATCCTTTTCCCCAATGACACAGTTTCTCCCAACTTCTCCTTCTGCACAGCTGTTTCTCCACCACCTCACAGGGAAGTTATGCAGATGAGTCGGGACTCGCCCTTCTCTTATGGTAAGACTGGGTGGTGTGAATGCTAGCTATGGTGACACAGAGGCCCTCACCTAGGCCTCAGCTTTTTGTCTGCCCACGTTGTATTCCTTTCCCACTCACCTGCACCTGCTTGGCCTCTTCAGAGGCCTAACTAGATGTTTTAAGAAGGGGACATGCTGCCTGAGTCAGGCCCATGATGCTTTGGCCTTGCCTGCACTGGCCTCTCTACTTGGTCTTCCTACCCTCTGTGTCCTCTCACACCTGCATGTCATTTCCACTTGGAGTCAGGAGAGCAGATTGTAGGGAGCATTATGGGTTCATGTCTGGTTGGAAAATCTGAAATATTTCCAGGTGGCAGCTAAAGTGAAGGAAGAGATTCAGTCAATCCTTCAAAACAAGGACAACACAGTGCCAGTGGGTGTGGCTGTGAAAGTTCAGCTGGATCATTCCGCTTCTCTCCAAGAACCATCTTCATCATTCACACTCACATGAATCCTTACCTTAGAGTACCTACCCATCTGTTTTTTGCTGCTATCACAGAATGCTGGACACTGTATAATTTAGAATGAACACAAAGGTATTGGCTCACAGTTCTGGAAGCTGTGAAGTCCAAGTTCAAGGTGACTGCACTGGTGAGGGCTTTCTTGCTGTATCATCACAGGGCAGAGGCACGAGGGCAAGAGGATGCAAGAAAAAGCCACACTTGCCCTTTTCTAATGGCACCGATCCCAATAATAAAGGGTAAAGCCCTCGTGGATGAACCACTTCTTAAGGGTCCTATCTCTTAATGCTGTTAAAATGGCAATTAAATTTAACATGAATTTTGGAGGGGACAATCATTCAAACCATACCAGTCCTCTAGAGACACCCCGAAGGGACTCCTGGAAGATTTAGAATGTTTTCTCACCCCTCTCTCTCAAGCTGGCAAACTCCTGTATATACATCAAGACCTATTTTAGGGGCTGGGATTGTAGCTCAGTGGTAAAGCACTTGCCTCACATGTGTGAGGCACTGGGTTCAATCCTCAGCACCACATAAAAATAAATAAATAAAGATATTATGTCCATCTACAACTAAAAAAATATTTTTTAAAAAAAGACCTGTTTTAGGGCTGGCGCAGTGGCTCAGTGGCAGAGCGCTTGCCTGGCATGTGCCAGGCACTGGGTTCAATTCTCAGCACCACATAAAAATAAATAAAATAAAGGTCCATTAACAACTAAAAAAAAATTTTTTTAAAAAGACCTGTTTTAGTCAGCTTTTTTGCTACTGTGACTAAGGATCTGACCAAAGCAATTTTAGGAGAGAAAAAGTTTGTTTGAAGGCTCACAGTTTCAGAGGTCTCAATCCATGGACAACAGGCTCCATTCCTTGGGGCTCAAGGTGAGGCAGGACATCATGGTGGAAGAGCATAGCAGAGGGAGGCAGCTCACATGGTGATCAGAGAGCAGAGAGAGAAACTCTACTCTCCAGATACAAAATATATACCCCACAGCCATGCCCCAGTGAACCACTTTCTCCAACCACACCCCACCCACCTCCAGTTGCCACTCGGTTAATCCCTATCCAGGGATTAATTCACTGGTTGTAAGATTCTCACAACCCAATCATTTCTCCTCTGAACCTTCTTGCATTATCTCACATGTGAGATTTTGGGGGACACCTCACATTCAAACCACAAGACCCAACTGAAATTATATCCCTATTAACAATTTATCAATCAGGTGAAGATGATAGATCTTGCTGAACATGTTTTTAAACATAAAATAAAATATGCAGTTTACAAAAAAAAACCCAGTAAACTAAAATAGACTTGTCAAAACGTTTTAACACTCCTGAAATTTCAATGTCAAAATACACACTAAGATCTACTGATGGTCCTAATAACTATCATAATTTTACAGTGATAAATACAAAGGCTATTTTGAGATCTTCTACACTGGGGATTAGGATGGCCAACTCATCCTGGTTTGCCTCATACTTTCCCATTTTTGCACTGATAATCCTTTGTCCTGAGAACTTCCTCAGCCTCTAGCAAACCAGAAAAGTTGTTCACTCTACCTGTAATGTGGCATGAAAAATCTGTGATTCTAGTGGCATTAGAATCACAAGTACAGCAAATGCTACTACAGTTTGATGCTTGCATTCTTTTTTGTGGTGCTGGGCATTGAACCCAAGACCTCAGGCCTCACACATGTTAGGCAAGTGCTTCTACCCCTGAGCTAAGCCCCTAGACCTGCTGCTGATGTGATTGTGGTTTTCCAATACACATTCATGTATTTTCCAAATTCTATCCATGAACAGCTCACTTCCAGGTTAAGAACCCCTGCAACCACTGAGACAAAAGGAAGCTCACTCTCCCCTAACCTATAAACTTTGCACTTAGATCTATAATAATTTGTCACTGTTGTCATTGTGTATACAACATAACAGAACATCTCTATCAACTGCCTTTCTTATAAGGTCATGGGAAGAATTTTAAAAAATCTATACTGGAGACCTGGCCTGTGGTAGGTCATTGTGATGCAAACAGTTCTCTTACACAGTTGAACTGGTTGAACAACTTTGGAAAAGTGTTTGGCAGTTTCCACTAAAACTGAACAAATATTTCTCCTGTGATCCAGCATTTATTTCCATTCCAGAGTATTTGCCCAAGAGAAATGAGAGATTATATTCACCAAGAAACATACACAAAAATTTTCATTGCAATTGTGTTAACAATAGCCCCAAATGGAGAACAATTCCAATGTCCTCTATTCAAGAGGTGAATAGATAAGTAAATTCTGGTCTATTTGTACAGCCATATACTATATACAAATGAGATTTTTTAAATTGCAGCCTAAATAACAATATTGGTGAATCTCACAAACAAAATGTTACACAAAAGAAGCCCAGCCACAAAAGGGCACATATCATGTGATTTCATTTGTATAAAATACAAAAGACAAGTGAGACTGGCATCGATGTTAGAAGTCAAGACAATGGTTACCACTGAGCTTATAAGTGTTGCAAATAATCTCCTTGTTAAATAAAGGTCTTGAGTTTATGAAAAGATACTGAATTTTGTGAGTATGGTATGTGTACGTTCTATATGTTATCCTTCAATAGGGGTGTGTGGGTGTGTTTGGGTGTGATTTTCTTTTCTTTGCCATGCTAGGGATCAAACCCAGGACCTCGAGCATGCCAGGCAAGCACTCTACCACTGAGCTACATCCCTGGCCCCAATAGGAGTATATAAACTTTTGGATCTCCAGTTCCCATCTCTTGTCAGATTCAGCCACTGCAGCAACCACTAGCAAAAAGGGACCTGTTGCTGCACTTTCTGGCTCTGCAGCTTGGTCACTACTTTCCCCCACTGATTGTGACCCACCTGGATGGTGCTTTGATTTTTTCCCCTGGCCAAAGCTATCACGGACCCAACCTGGCACAAACTTCTTCATTCTCTGCCAGCACTTTATTAGGGTTTGTGGCTTAATTAACATATGAACACAGGCCTCTGTATTCAAAGCAGTTTGAGGACCTTGGCTTACTTAGTTTATTTACAATATTTCAGGGGAAGGATGTGAAAATCTGCAGTTCTAAGTGCCAAGTAGCATTTGATAAGCTTTCATCCACAACAGCCATGACCATGGCGGGCAAGGCAGGCGTGATACCCCATGCACAGATGTGAAAATCAATTCTCAGTGTTAAGTTGAGCCTTCCTCAGAGATGACCAGGAAATGCATCATTTATCATCTAAGGCAGAGGGTGCCTTCCATGAGACAGTGAAGGCCAAAGCTCTTCCCTAATACAGATAATTGATGTCACGTAAGACAGAACTTGGCAGGACAGGGATTAGAACTGGGTCTCTGGCTCCTGTCTACTCTCTTTGCAGCACCCTGAAGGACTCCCCTGAGGATAAAAATCGCCCTGGGTAATGAAGGTGTCACTGCTCTGAGACAAAAGCTGTCCCCACTCACCTGTTCCAGGTAACCTCATCCTGAGAGCAGCATCCTTCCCCCACATTTTCCTGCTTGTTTAGAGAGAGAAGACAAGCTACAAATAAATTTATCAGGTTAATCATGTCCTTGAAAACATCAAATAGAAAGAGAAAAGGGAAAAGGAGGCTGAATGAGGAATTTTTAAATGGTGGCTGCCTGGCTTTCTCTGTCCTTCTGGCCTTCAGGTGGGAGTCTGCCCTTTCCTGGGCTATTCCTTTCTGGACAGCCCTCAGAGACCTCACCTTAAAGCCCAGCCCTCCTCCTGTTGTGCCTGCCATTACCCTTCTCTTCTCTAAGCCAATGTCCTGCCTCACAAGCATGCGGTGATGTCTGTCAGACATGAGTTCCTGCCAGTCCTTGCTTTCCACCGTCCCTGCGAGGTCACAAGAGGCCACCAGAAGGTTCCTCACCTCCCTCCCTTACTCACCCCTTTTTCTCTCTTTCTCCACACACTCCATCCCTCCCTGTGACTTCCCACAGTCACACTCCAAACACAGCTGCCATCCAGCCAGGAGAGGGCAGAAGGCTGCAAAGGAAAAGACTATTGGATTTTCACAGCCTTTGCTTCTCCAGGCCGTGGTCACCCTGTGGGTTCATATCCTGGCACACAACTGTGTGCCAGGAAATATCAACTATTTCCATGATGGGTCTTCACTATGTTGCCTGTGGGTTTCTCTCTCTTTTTTTAACCAGTTGTGAAACTATCACATTTATCCAATTAAATTTCCTCTTGCTGCTTATATATATATCCCAACCTGCTGTGGTTTGGAGTGTTCTGCCTGCCCTCTGGCATGCAGCACTAGCTCTGAGCTATGTGCAGATGTGACAATATTGTCCTCATCCATGTCACTGATAAAGATGAGACAAAGGGAATCTAGATGCATTTAGATCCTAGGTACCGATGAAACACATTCCTTCTATTTCTGTGAGCTCAGCAAAGCGTGTGAATAGCAATGGAATTCTTCGGATGACTACTATGATAGATTATGTGCCCAGTGCAATGAGAACTCATGTGGAGGTTTGTGACCGTGTTTGTGAAGGGAAGAGTGGACAACCTATAGAGGAAGGTGACATTTAAGATCTGCACAAAGCAATAATTAAAATTCCAAAAACACTAAAGCTGAATGTAGACATATTCTAGGACCCAGCAAGTCCACTACTAAAAGTACATGTCGAAGAGAAATATGGCCACCCAGAGGAATGGGCAAGAATGTTTCCAACAACACTATTCACAAGAGGCCAAACTGGAAACCACCCAAATGCCCACCAGTGGGAACAGGTGAGTAAACTGAGGAACATTCTCATAATGGAATGAACAATCTACAACAGCATATTAGGTAAGTGAATCCCAAAGATGTAAATCTGAGCAAAAGACAGACACAAAATGTTATGTTCTATATTAATCTATTTATATGAAGTAAAAAAATCTGTTACGTTGGAATCAGAACTGTCGTCATTATAGGAAAGGGGCTAGTGACCTGGGGGAGCCAGGAGCAGGCTTGGAGAGTTGCTGTTATGCTCAGTTACAGTGTTTTATCATGGAGCCACATCCCCATTCCTTTTTTACTTTTTATTATAAGACAGGGTTTTGCTAAGTTGCTTGGAGCCTCACTAAGAGGCAGAGGCTGGCCTCTTGCCTCAGCCTCCCAAGTCACTGGGATTACAGGCATGCACCAACACGCCCAATGATGTTCAGTTTCTTAATCTGAGTGCAGGATGCACAGATGTATTCATTTTGTAAAAATGTATAATGCTGTGCATTTAGAATGTGTACACATTTCTGTGTGGATATTATCCTAACACCTCAAGGGAAAAAATTGAGTATATCCATCATCTTAGTTTGATTGAGGAGCTATAACAAAACACCACAAGCTGGGTGCCTTCTAAGCAACACAAGCTTATTTCTCATTGTTCTGGAAGCTGGGAAGTTCAAGATCAAGATGCTAGCAGACTCAATATCTGGTGAGGGGCTGCCTTCTCTTGGTTCACAGATGACTGTCTTTTGCTTATCCTCACATGGCAGAAGAGACAAGGGAGCTTTCTTGGACCCCTTTTATGAGGACACTAATTCCAATCACACAATCATAATCACCTCTTCATTGAGGGGGGAGGATGTACTGGGATTGAACCCAAGGGCCCTTTACCACTGAGCTATATCCCCAGCCCTTTTTTATTTTTTATTTTGAGGCAAGGTCTTGCTTAGTTGCTGAAGCTGACCTCAAACTTGCAAATCCTTCTGCCTCAGTCTCCTGAGTCACTGGGATTGCTGGTGTGCACAACCAGGCCTGGCCCGAATGCCCACTTAATAGAATCACCTTGAGGGCTAGGATTTCAACAGATGAATTTTAGGGAGACACAAACATATAGACCATAGCAACTATTTAGACCACTATACATCTATCTAACAAGTAGACATTCTATTATCTCTCTACCATTAGGCCATGAGCTCCTTTGACAACAGAACCTGGCTCCTCTGACAACAGAACCTGGCTTATGCTCTCCCTTCCTAGGCACAAATTCAATAAGTGATTTTCCTACAAGGAAACCTGCCTGGGTATATTGGTTTGACATGAGAGGTGGTATCCTAACACTTTATTCGTGTATAAATGCTTTCAAACTGATCCAAGACCTAATTGAATCAAGGAACTTATAAACTAAGGACCCACACATGCATTCTAGAATCCAGGCTTTCTCTGTTGCTTTTGTCCAATTGGCATAATTTTCTGATGTTCATACATTCAGTAGAAATACAACAGAGCCCCCTGCATCATGGAACACCCAGCCCTGTGGTATCCATCTCATCCTTCCTGCTTCCTCAGAGATGGTCTACATACCACTGTCTCCCTCATATAACTTCAAAGCCAGAAAATATAATCCACATGACCCTCATCTCTCCATTTATATGAAGAAGCAAATGTCCGCATACGAATCCCTGGCTCTTCATGCTCACAGGCAGGGTAGCCAGGTGGTACTGGAGCAGCTTGGCATTCTCTGCATCTGTAACAGTTTTCTTGCCTCCTTCGCAGCTCCCAGAGCGCCTCCCTTCTTCTCTAGCATTCTTTCAATCTTCCACACTCTCCTTTGCCTTTGAGAACAGCCTTTGTTCACTGGCAAGAGGAATCTGCAGGCTCATCAGCTCTAACCCAAACTCCCACCATTCTCTGGGCAAAGCCCTACTCAGAAAAGCACTAGAAAGCGAGGGCAAGGAGGTTGGAGATAATGGTGTCTAGTGGGACCAGCAGGGTGGACAGGACATCAAGTTCAGAATGAAGCAATGGGACTGCACTGCTTGCCTGGTGCCTGGCTGAGTGACCTTGGGTCTATCTGGACCTGTGACCTTGCAGTGCACAGGAGCTGGACTAGATGATTCTGGGTCCTTTCCAGCTCTGAACACATCAAGTCCTAATCATGATGCTAAGCATCTACATATTGAATAAAATTGCTGGGTATGGTTGCACACACCTGTAATTCCAGCAACTCAGGAGCTGAGGCGGGAGGATCACAAATT
Source organism: Xerus rutilus (assembly GCA_028644305.1). Classification (NCBI taxonomy): domain Eukaryota; kingdom Metazoa; phylum Chordata; class Mammalia; order Rodentia; family Sciuridae; genus Xerus; species Xerus rutilus. Next base: position 151,810,356 of record CM053401.1, on the reverse strand, counting down.
GGAGGCCTGTCTGAGCAATTTAGCAAGACTCTGTTTCAAAATAAAATAAATAAATATTACTAGGGGTGTGTCTCAGTGGTAAAGTGCCACCGGGTTCGATCTCCAGTACCGAAAAAAAGAGTTGTGCTAACACTCGTCCCTGGGGAATGAACTATTAGATTTTTTTCCCTTCTCCTCTGCATTTTACAAATAATCTACATTGATTACACTACCAAAGAGTTTGTGTTTTATGTATTCACACACACAAAAAGCACATGACTCTAAAACAAGATAAAAACATCTCTTTTAAAAGGAGAAATTGATATAATTTTTTAAAAATAAAAGTAGACAAGAAGAAAAGGCCCAGATAGAGGCCCCAAATCCATCCAGAGATCAGAAGCTCTGAGGGGCAGCCTTAGCTGGCGCTGTTTCCCACCGCTAGGCTGCCGTCTTTGTAAACTCCTCTGGCGCCATCTGCTGACCATCCCAGAAACAACCTCTTAATTTGGTTTGCAGCAGAGCATTGAAGGGAATCTTGAGTCAATGGGGTCACTTTCAAGATAAAGGCTGCATTATACTTGCAGGCAAAACTTACCCCATTCTCACATCCAGAATTCACTTTTGATTTGGCCTTGCAGTAACAAGCAAGTTTTTTCTGTATAACGCCCTGGGATTGTCACCAAAATAACTGAGCCTCATGCCATATAAGGCCCAAGAATGGTTCCTGCTCCCCTCTCCACTGCACCTGGCATCAGGCACTCCAGGGAACTCACTCTTGGCCACCACCATCTGTGTACAGGGTTGGTTTCATCTGCTTCTGGCTGTGCCTCCTGGGTTCCCACAGATGGGTAACTTGGCCTTTTTCAGCTCAAGGATTCCCACATGGCCCCAAGCAGCCCAAAGTGCTGGGAAGTATTCCTTTGTCCCTCTGTGCATTCACTAGTCTTGCTTTCCCACCTACCCACTGGAAATGAGGCTCCTCTTCCAAGTTTGTGGGTTCGAGCTGCAGGGCATTGGGACCTTCTTTCTGAACTGACCCACAGGCACTGCCTGGAAAAGATTCCTCTGCTGTCAGAAGCTGGTCTGGTCTTTAGGGGCAGGACAGTAGACATGCCCCCTATGCTGTAGATATTTATGGAAAGCTTTAGGGGTGCTCTACCACAAAGTTACATCCCCAGTCCTTTTTATTTTTTATTTTGAGACAGAGTTTCACTAACTGCCCAGACAGAGTTTGAACTTGCAATTCTCCTGCCTCAGCCTTCCTGGGATTTGCAAAATTGGATTGAAAAAGCAAATTGAAAAAGCAAATTCCAGCACTAAAGGCATCTCTCAGGTCTTGCTGAGCATCAAGATCTTCTTGTGTTTCCTATCAGTCAAGAGTAATGAGAAGGCCCAACCTTCTCAGGATGAAGGAGTGGCCCAGGAGCCCCTGATTGGTTCTACCAGGAAGGGAAGGGTTGCCATATTTGGAGGACAGCAGAGAGGCCAACCCCCTCCCCACAGCTTCTATATAGCTGGGCGGGCCTGGCTTCTGGAGAGTGAGCTGGAAGACTGCATAGCTCCAGCCTGTGGCTCCAGAAGCACACTCAGAGCAGACATTCAAGGTACGTGGGGGAGGTATTTCTGCGATCAGGGTTGCTCATTCTCATCAGGCTCTAACCCAGATGAAAATATTGTAGTGACTTCTTTACTCTCTGATTCCAGGATGGGTCCCCAGTCAGGGGACACCTGTTCATTCATCACTGGCCTTGCATTTCTGTGCTTTGATGATATAATGTTACTTTAGAGTTGGCTGGTTGGGATTTTTTTCTGCCTTTAAACCTTTGCCTATAAAAACTAAGTTTCTTTTTCTTGAGAACTCTTATTATATGATTTTTCTTATATAAGATTTTTCTTACCAAGAGGTAGACATTGGTGATATGGAGTGTCGCTCCCTATTTAGGAGCCTAATGAATGCTTGCTTCACACTGGGATCTCTTTGGAGAAAGCCAGTCTGAGTTCGCTGTGGTTAGGAGCAGAAAGGAATGGGCGCTCGTGCCTGCCTGGGGCAGAGACGAGAAAATGCCCACAAGCAAGGATGGGTCATGAGCTCTGCAGGCCTCCAGAGATGAATGACGAGGTGAGCTTGCAGGCTGCATTTTTCTTTTCTTTCTTTCTTTTTTTTTTTTTTAACAGAACCAGTATCACACCAGAGTTGAAGGTTTAACAGGAGAGTGCTAGAGAATATGTTAGGGGCTGTGCAGATTCCCCAGCCCCTTCCAGCTCTGATGCTCTTTGGGCTCACTGCTGAGTCCTAATAGACAGCTCAGGCATGCCTCCTAGAGCAACCTTTCCATGTCCCTGGGCCACACAACAAAGGTCCCGATGCCAGAATCCCCTGCCAGCTGGACTTGGGAGATGGCTTTTCACAATGACTTGTAGTTTCAGAAGCCACACGTGACAAGCTATCAAGATTAGAGATGGAGTGGGAGGAATATTCTATGACCTCAGCAGCCCCTCGGATGCCCTGGTGTCCCTTGACCCAGGATCCCCTTACTGTTCCCTCAGGCCCTCCTAACCTCACCTTCAACTAGTTTCCCTTGAAATTCCTCAAGGGCCCTGTTCCTCAGCTTATATCATGCCCCCAACAGCATAAAGCATGAGCAACACTCCCTCTTGAATCTCTGAAAGGCAGTGGGGCACATCTAGTGACATGGGGAATTAGCACCAGACCGAGCTGTGTTCCAATCTGCCACCTCCTATTGTGCAGGGCAAATTACTTCTCTGAATCCCAGGACAACTCTTTTTTTTCTCTCTTGGTACTAGGAATTGAACCCAAAGCCTCATGCATGCTAGGCAAGTGCTCTACCACTGAGCTACATCCCTAGCCCTTTAAAAAAAAAATTTTTTTTTTTTTAAATTTAGAGACAGGATCTCACTAAGTTGCCCCAGTTTGCTTTGAATTTGTGACCCTCCTGCTTTAAGCTCCCCAGCTGGGATTATAGGCATGCACCACTGCAAGTGACTACCAGTACTTTTATAAAGTAATAATAATAATGTAGCCATCCCATGTGATGGGAATGTCACAGAAAGGCTTAACACAGTCGTGCAATGACATGTGCAATAAAGCTAGAAGGATGATCAGGGGCATACTGTCCCCTGGGGTGAGATTGAGAAAGATACCTCTAGTACAGTTTCATCCCTTGACCTGGGGAGCGGCTGAGATACCTTAGCTATGTCTCCTCCTCCTCCTCCTCCTCCTCCTCCTCCCCCATCCTCTCCTTTTCCTCCCTCATTATATAAAGACTTTTAAGATCAGCAACCCAAGATGTTCTTAGAATGGATGGCAGAATGTGCCTGAGACAGTACCAGTTTAGAGCACTAGAGAACAAAGAAGGAAGATTAAAATTATAGTCTATGACCAGAAGCATTTGATTCCAACTCTTCTACCTGCCGGGGACCCCTTGATTTGAAAGACTTGGGGATAACCAAAGAAAACTTATATGCCTTGCACCATAGCTCATTTATTTTCCCATGCATATTCAAAGGCTTTATAATTGCCAGTTGCAGCTTCTTATCTGCCTGAGAAAGTCAGGATCAACTATATCCTTGGGCGGATATAGTTCCCAGCAAAAGCAAACAACTTGGTATGTGAGTGGACCCTGTGCAGCCCAAGCATGGGAATTCCATTGTGCTTCTGGAGAAATGTAAATGGTCCAAGAATGCCATTTGTTTGCTTAAAATCTGCTACACCAGGCCTGGTGGTATATGCCTATAATCCCACCTACTCGGGAGGCTGAAATAGAAGGATCACAAGTTCGAGGCCAGCCTGGGCAACTTAGACCCTGTCTTAAAGTAAAAAAAGAAAGAAAGAAAGAAAGGGCCGAGGGTATTTCTTAGTGTTAGGATCTCCTGGGTCCTGTGCAAAAAAAAAAAAAAAAAAAAAAAAAAAAACTACTGCACTCAAGAGAGGAGGGAAGGCTGGGAAGCCCCATGGGAAAGTTAACTGCCCTGGTCATTTCTCCTGCAGATTCTGACACAATGAAGAAGCACCTGGGCACATGGGGGCTGGCTATTGTCTGTGTCCTACTCTTCAACCATCTCTCCACTGTCAAGGCGAGGGGCATCAAGCACAGAATCAAGTGGAACCGGAAGTCTGTGCCCAGCACCGTTCATATCACAGAAGCCCAGGTGGCCCAGAACCCCCCAGGAGCCTTCATCAAGCAAGGCCGAAAGCTCCACATCGACTTCGGAGCTGAAGGCAACAAGTACTATGAGGCCAACTACTGGCAGTTCCCCGACGGGATCTACTACGACGGCTGCTCTGAAGCCAACGTGACCAAGGAGGTGTTCGTGGCCAAGTGCATCAATGCCACCCAGGCAGCAAACCAGGCAGAGTTTTCTCGGGAGAAACAGGACAATAAGCTTCACCAGCGGGTCCTGTGGCGGCTGATCAAAGAGCTCTGCTCGGTCAAGCACTGTGACTTTTGGTTGGAAGGGGGAGCTGGATTTCATCTTGCCATGGACCAGCCAGTGATGCTCTGCCTGCTGGTCTTCATTTGGTTCATCGTGAAATAATCTCGGAAGGAGACTGGTGGCTATAGAGGTGAGCGGTGAGCAAACTGTGGAGAGAGGTACCCCAGTCCTCCCCCACCCCACACCCACGTGAGTCTTGAAGGTACCAAAGAACAGTGATTCATCAGCACTTCAAATATCACTCCCAAGTGTTCACCCATATTTGTATGTGATAAGCATGTGTCTTTGTTGATTTCCCCGCATGCTCTATGGCGGCTTGGGGGATGTTGTGCTCATCACTACATTCTCAGCTCCTACGGGAGTGTCTGGCACATCACTTTAATCAATTGGTGATTCAATCAAATAACTCATCAGGAACTGTACCAAGTACTTCACCATACCTCCCACAACTCTTAGAGTTAGATGTTGTTCCCCTTTTACAGATAAGGAGACCGAAGCTCAGAGAGGTGATGTAGCTCACCCAGAGTCACACAGCTAGAAAGTGGCAGAGCCAGCAATCAACCATGGCCTGTCCAACCTCAGGTTTTCTGTAACTGTCCAATCCCAAAACTGTCTCATGATCACTTCGTGGTTCACAAAGCCTAGATCCAACTTTGTTTCTCTAATGAAACTGTGAAAGCTCCACTTTTAGAAATAAACAAAAACACCTGAGCCTGCAGCTGTGAACTTTAGTTTAATCCTTCTACTGAAACTAAAATACAATAAAGGAATTAAACTAAAATGGAAATAAAGATAAACAAAGGCCCAGAAATCAGATTGTAGGAAAATATTGCCAACCCAATTCCCAGAACAGACCAGTTTTATAGCAAGGTATGTACAACAGTTTAATAGTGTCTATGGCACTAAAATTCTGTTTCACAAAAAGGGTAAGTGTTTGCTGTTCCCATCCCTACAATAGTCAGTGCATTTACAAAAACTGTTTAAATGACACGTTTGCTTCTAATGTTTCCCCTAGCCTTATGTGCATGATCTCATGTACACTCATAAAAGCATCTTTAAATACACTCCTTTTATTGGAGAGTGGAATTGATCAAACTATCCTATACAAATATGCCACAATGAGACCCACCATTCTGTGTAATTAATATGCATCAATAAAATTTTTAGTAAAAAATACCTATAGCCAGGTTCCCTGGTGCATACCTATAATCTCACCAACTCTGAAGGCTGAGTCAAGCAGATCTCAAGTTCAAGGCCAGCCTGGGAAACTTAGGGAGACCCTGGCTCAAAATAAAAAATAAAAATGGATGGGGATGTTGCTCAGTGATAGAGCACCTCAGGGTTCAATATCCAGTACCCTCAAAATAACCTCACATACATGTAAATGTACCTACACACACACTCCCTTATATAATGCTTTCCATAATCTCTATTGTTCCTCTAAACACTTTAGAAAGGCCATCATCTCTGTAAATTAATCATCACTACAAAATATCATTATTTGCCAAAAAGGCTTTTTAAAAAACTATCTCTTAAGGAGACCCAATGAAGAACTCATATCCACCCTAAGCAAGAGTTGGTGCACCACCTTACTAGTTAAAAAAATGTGAATACTTTTTAAATAACAATTAATGAATCTAATGTTCCAAGATGCTCCCACAGGCCCTCTGGGGACTCTCAGAGAACTCCAGGAGTTGTTGGACCATAACTTGAGATAACACAGCTACTGAATATTATCAGTTCTCTTTTAAAGAACATCTGTAAGGGGAGGAATGTGCATTACCAGACCCTTTATCTTGGGTTTTTCAGAACATGAGTGTTGAGAACGGCACCTCTTGTGCTGAGTTCCCGCTGTTATCAGTTCCTCTCAAGGATACATTTGGAAGGTTTTAACATGGAATATGGGAGAAGGACTGGGGGGCAGGGCCACCCGGAGGAGCAAAGCAGTGTTCTACCTGCTACTCCATCCATCCATCTGGACAGCCTGCTGTTCCAACAGCGCAGAGGAGCCAGCCCAGGGTGCAATTCCTGCTGCAGCTGGCCCCACTCTCACTTGCACCCACGGCCCTAATAATTCTAGATCAGAGAGCAAGAAAAAAGCACAGAACACACAGAGGTTATTTCTTGCATTCCAATTTTTTTTTAATTCTAAAAATGGTAATAAAGAAAGAAAAAGTAGAGGAAAATGGGTAACATTTGAACTCCTGGCTCCAACTTCAATTACAAGGGCACACACAGCCGCTTCAGCCAATGACTCCATTTCTGATGTGAAAAATGTTTGGGCTGTGATGTAGTCCATTCTCTATAATTGTTGTCTTTTCTCATTTCATTAATTGTCCCATAAATCAGATTTAAGTGGGGCATGAAGTGCATTGGTACACGGTGATTTGAATGTGAAATTTGTTTATGGAGTTTTTAACTGAAACCGTAGGTACTTGAACATCTTTGGACTTCGCAAGCCTGGCTTTTCAATTTGGCCAAGGTTATCAGGTGCCTCGTGTGCATATGACACTGTAGGCTCTTCTGAGTTATCCTGGATGTAGTCATTTTACAACATGAATAATGTCACCAGCTATTGCTTTCTGGGTCCTTCCAGGTGTTGACTCTTTAAAATATAAGCTTATCATAAAAGTGGCATTCAAATTACAACAGAAATCCAAAACAAAAGAATGACCACAACTCTATAATTAAGTCAGTATTTTTATTTCCTTTTTAATCTCCTACTCTTTATCATTTGCATATAGAAATGTACACATTTGTGATGATGATATACAGGTGCATTTTCACTTACAAATTTTTACTTAACTTCACTCAATGCTTTTTTTTCAATTCTCCTATGATTTTTTTTTCTTTTTACCATCCCCACCTGCTCCTTACACCCTGGGGTGTAGCCTCCACCCCTTTACTGTGCTCAGATATATAAGCAAGGATTTTTTTTTGTCTCATTATGCCTTTTAAAAATACTGTAACTGTACATATAATTTTCATTTGTCTGCAATTTCCCTTCCTATTTTAACATGGCATCATGAAACTCTCTAGGTCAACAACTAACTGTTAGCTAACTTGTCCTTTTAGATTGCTGTACAATATTCCACACTACAGATGTACTGTGGTTGATTTAATCATTTCATCATTGGTAAAGCTTTAGATTGTTCCAAGATTTTCTGCCACTGCAAACAATAAATGCCCTTATACATAACAACCTGGTAGTCTGGTGCTTTATTTCTGAAGGATTGATTCACAGAATTTCTGGAACAAAGCCTGTGTGTAATTTGGACTTTACCAGACATGACCACAATATTTTCATATATTTGGAGAAATTTGCTCAAGCAGCATATGGCATTAACTTGGAAGGGTTTCTATGTCATTTAAGTATTAGAAGCCACTTTTTCCTCAAATATTGCTTGTTAATCTTATTTGCAGAGGACACACCTAAAGCTTCCTAAGTAACTCTGACCCTAATGGTCATTTGAATATCCTAAAGCTGTTAACAGTTCTCATTCTAAAAGTGATTCTTGGTGCAAAACATCTGAAGAGAAGCCTGCAAATCCGTCAGTATGTTGGCTTTCTGCTAAGAGAATGATGTGTCTATACAGCTCCATATTTCCCAAAAACCAAGGGAGGGTCCTTTGACAAACTCGTAGTAAAATTGCATGTTAAGTGTCTGCATTCCAGTGAGAATGCCTTCTAGATCAAAGGCTTAAAGGAATGGGCATTAAGCCCAATATCAAAGGAGCCCACACTCTCCTCTGAGGTTGGGTAGATGATCAGCATCTCCCCATATCCCCTCACGCCCCACCTGGCCTAGGGTGTGCCTGGCACCATTGAGAAACTCCACCCTCTGGGCCTATGTGGTGTGTCCTGGGTAGTGGCCATAAGTTTGTCTTGAGCTGCCCACACCCCTACCTTGAGCTGTCTAATAGCCAGTAACTGGCTTAGGGAAGTGGCCCATTGAGCCAGGGAACCCAGGCCCTGCTTCCTACCTGTGACGTGGTTACATCTCATCCCCGGCCCCCACAATGCTTTTCCTCACTCCTTCTCCATGGCCGGACAGAGATGCCCTAAAATGCCACGTGTTCCTGCATGGCACATTCTGGAGTCCTCCAGGGTCTCTGCTAAAACTATGACAGTAGGAACCACATGTCTGCAGACAGGCGGCATGGTGACAGGCCACACACCCCAGGAGAGTGATCATATAGATTTACACTGATGTGGCATCACAACAAGCTGCAGTGTCCCCTGCTGGAAGCTTAGACACAGCTGCTTTGAAGAGCAGACCTGTTGACTAGTCAAGCTCAGACCAGAGGCTGCAGATTTGCCCTCCCTGCCTCATGGCCATGAGTCACAGGCAAGCATGGGCCTCATCCTCTCATCTGCACTGCTGGCAGGAAACCCATTTAGCTGGGCACCCAGATTCCCTGGTGGAAGCCAAAGGAGCCAAATGCCCAGGCCTCTGGGAATGAGTGACCATGGGAAATGAGAGTGAGTAGGACAGTCCCCGCACAAGATGAATAAGCTAACAGTGTCTTTGAGACATCTCTAAGTCCATTGCAGACCATGCAGAGCCTATCCTGAAATAACAGACTCAGCTGTTTCCGCTGGTGAAGGGGAGACTTCGCCTGGGCTAGGGAAGTCTCACTAGGGAGGACCGAGATCCTGCCCACTGGTTACTAAAGCCCTGAGGTCTCCCTCTCACAATGAGCCCCAGAACACAGGTACAGGATGGGAAGGTGATTTGCTGGCATTGTATGAGAGGTCTCAGGCTCAAATAAACCCCACGCACTGACCCTCTGTCTAAAGGGACTTTCCTGGTCAGCACAAAGCTAACCCCCACCCCCTGCAACTGCTCATCCTCTGATTCTCAAGAGTCACCACCTCTCCCAGGTTGCCTTTCCTGCGCCCTTGTCTGAATTTCAGAACCTCCATCCACGCCTCCACCCCTGCCCATCCTTGGGATTTCCACATCTAATTTTGATGCTAACCCTTCTGTGGAAATGCATTGCCCCCCTTAAACAATGCAGATTGTTTTAACTCCAGCAGGCTTGACAATGAACTGTGGAAGGAAATTGGCAGGAGGCCAGAGAGGAACTAGAGGAAGCTGGAAACAAGCAGGTTGGGGCCAGAGAAACTAATACAGCTGGCCTCACTGGATGGAGAGAGACAGGTGTGGCTGGGGGAGGGATAGTGAGGGCACAGGAAAGATACTCCATGAATGTCCAGGAGAGAATTCCACTTTCAGGCTCATCTGATGTGACAGGAGCATCCAGCAGGAGAGGGCATTATGCCCTCAGGGGCTCAGTTCAGCACCAAGGAGAGCAGTTTCAAGGACAAAGCAGAGCATATGGTCCAAGTAAGGGTCTGGAGCTATGACAGCTGCAACAGTTGTGTTATGCTAGAATTTCCAAACCTGTAATTAAGGTTTTGGATCTTTTTAACTGGCTGTTTTAACTCAGGGCTACTTAGCAATCAAGACCAAAATGGGGCTGGGGATGTAGTTTGGTGGTAGAGTACTTGCCTGGTGGGCATGAGGCCCTGGGTTCAACCACCAGCACTGGAAAAAAAAAAAAAAGGAGTTTTTAGTATGTCTTAAATGTCATTTATCCCTCCCTATGCCTAAGCCAAATCACACCATCACCTCTGTTCTCCTGGGGTAGAGCAGGAATAGAGAAGTGCAGGGACTAAAGTGGGGTGGATATTCCTAGATGTTTGGCCCCTTGGAATAGCTAAGGGGTAGTGTTCCCACCCACCAAACATTAACAGACTTTTCTGGAGTCATTGGCAGAAGAACAGAATCAAAGAAGTTCCTCCTGGAATTTTAAACTTGGTGTGTTCTGAAATCCTATGCCCTCTCAGCTGGAAGGATGCTGACCTGTACAGACAGATATTTCCAGAAATTCAGCTGTTGGAGTCTCACCAGGGAAGCTCCAACCTCTCTCCTGTGTCTTCTGGGCCTCACATCACATCTCAAGGCCATTATCCCTCCTCTACCATGGCAGATGGCTTTTACGTAGAATTACAGTATTTTTTTTTTTTTACCTCTGAACATTAACATAGCTCCTAATTTATGTTCAGCATTTCAACTAATGTCCTTGTTTGTCTCAGCTTAGGCATTTTATGCCTTCAATTCACAAACATTTATTGAGTTCCTATCATATGCTCATCTACTCTGCTGAAATTCTTTCTAATGGCGGGTGACAGAAGCACTGTCCTTGCTTTCAGGGTGGCACCAGTTTTATGGTGTATCAGATTTTTTTTTTTTTTGCAATGATTCTGTCTCTTTCCCATCTCTCCACCAAGATATCTCCATTCATCCTTTCAGTCTTGCCCTGTCTGGACACTTTTCTTGCTCCTGCCCAGATCTAGCATAGCACGGATGCCACAATGAACAAGTCCCTGCCACTGCCTTCAAGATGCTCACACCTGTCGGGGAAATGAATAATGACCATATGGCATGGGAAAGTGCTATGCTAGATCTGGGCAGGAGCAAGAGAGATTTCTAGACAGGGCAAGTCTGAAAAAACAGATGAGGTGCCCTGGTAGAGAAATGAGAAGGAGAGAGTATCATTGTAAGGGGATCCGAGAGGGAGGAAGGAAGGAAGGAAGGGAGGGAGGAGGAAGGAGAGAGGGAGGAGGAAGGAGGGAGGAGGGAGGGAGGTAAGAACCCCTGGTGCATTCGGGGAGCTGAAAGTCATTCAGTACAGCAGGCATGTGGGTATGGCAGAGAGCAATGCCTAGGTTGAGGCTGGAGGAAAGAAGCAAGTTCAGCAAAGGGCCCTCCCGATCTCTCAGTGTACTCCAGGGCAGCAGGACTCAAGCTTTAATAGACACATGAATCCCCAGGGATCTTGGTAAAATGCAACATCTGCTTCAGCAGGTTGGTGTGGGTCCTGAGATCCTGCATCTCTATCAAACTCCCCACAAGGCCAATGCTTCGGTCCTGTGGACCACACTTCACCTAGCTTAGCAAAGATGTAGGTGAGAAGGGAGCAAGGAAGGGCTGTGAGGGCAGAGGCCATGATCAGGCTTGTGTTTCTGACTCCAGCGGCTGCAGCGCTAGAGGAGAGGAAGCCTGAGCTGAGCCAGGAACAGGCCAATCTGAGTGCTGCTGGGGATCCTGCTCTGTGTCTTCCTTCTCAACACCAGCCTCACCCAATTCTCCCTTAAGGGGGCTGTTGGAGCTCCAAGATTCTTCCCCTTCCAGGACATCTCCTCACATGGGGACATCTCCCTTGTGCAGCACCACTTGGCTTTACAGATCTGTACAAATTCCCATCTAATGTCACTCAGTGCTATCGCACAGGAGAGTCGCTTAATTTAGGAAGTTTATTTCAAGAGCTTTGTAAACACCTATCCCTGGAGTATATATTCCAAACATCAAGGGTGATAGCTTAATGTTTTCTAATGAAACACTACTGAATTTTATGGGGGAAATGTGTGCTATAGTGAGATTTACAAAAATATTAGGATGTATTGCTTCTGAGTGTTCACAGTCCATGGTGATGGGGACACATCAGAAATTTGAAGGGCACTGAAGAGCTACTGTGGAGCTTGAGGGGGCCACCTAGCTAGTCATTAGCTGACATCAGACAGGAGAATTGAGCAGGGTACAGAAAAAGTAAGAGAATAGGACAGTGGGGACAGGGACTCCTATAAGTAGGAACAACATTTCAGGGGCTTAAAAAGTTAGAAGAGGTGAGGAATTCTATATGCCCTGCCCAGCCTGATATAAGCCTTACATAGACTGTGAGTGGGGAAGTGGAAAGAAGGGAAAAACAGAGATCACCAGAGAACAAAGCATGCCAAACCCTGTGAAGAGGAACAAAATGAGCATGGCTAAGTGCCAGGCCACTGGCCAGCCTCTTAGGAACAAAGCTCGACCAAGCCTCCCCTATGTGATATCACCTAAGCCAAGTCTAGGGAATATAGGGTGGTACACGCCTGTAATCCCAGCAGCTTGGGAGGCTGAGGCAGGAGAATTGCAAGCTCAAGACCAGCCTCAGCAACTTAGCAAGGCCCTAAGCAACTTAGCAAGACCCTGTCTCAAAATAAAAAGTAAAAAGCACTAGGGATGTGGCTCAGTGGTAGAACACCCTGAGTTCAATCTCCAGTACTGCAAATTAATAATAATAATATTTAATTTATTATTATTAATTATTATTATTAATATTATTATTATTATTTAATTTCACATCTTGTTGCCTCTTGCAATGGAGTCTTTGGGCAAATCACTTCATCTCTTCATCTGGATTGTGGATGTAATGCCACCTACCTCTGGAAGCCTTCTTGAAAATCAAATAAGAGGACGCATTTGGAAATACCTGATGCAAAGTAAATAATAATTGCATCAAAATGAATGAATGTAGAGCATGCTGTGACAAGATTTTAAAAAGTAGAATCTGAAATCAAGGTTGTGGATAAATTGAATGAGGTTCAAAAGGAGTACCATCTTGGGCTGCGGATATAGCTCAGTTGGTAGAGTGCTTGCCTAGCATGCACAAGGCCCTGGGTTCAATCCCCAGCACCACACACACACACACACAAAGAGTACCATCTTTCTTCATCTTCCCTTCCTCTTAGATAGCAGGAGTCTCTGTGCTGATTACCTGCTGCCTTACGCGAGTAATCCTAGGAGTTAGGAGTAGAGCCCTTGTCAGAGATTCACATGCAAGGAGACAATTTCTGGACACCCTGCAAGTGAGAATGCAACAGAGAAAAGAAGGCGAACAATAAAGATGTTGGCAAGTTCACTGTAAGGGCAACTGAGGCTTCACTCTGCAGGCGACCTCTGAGAGCAAGTGCAGGACAAACACCTCAAAGTTCTCCCACTTGAGGGGCAGGGGAGCTGGGGAATGTGGGTACACCAACATGTCTCAGTCACTGATGAAGAGCAGCTTCCCAAAGGCCTTAATTCCCTCATAGTTCCATTATGCACATGAGTTGAGTGGACTTCAGACCACACTGGTCCCATCTTCTAATGATGAGAGTTGGAGTCACAAGAGGAAACAAACAAATGGCCAAGACACTTTAATACACGACAAAATGAGACAAGCTCACCTTGGACCCTCCTGGGTACCTCCACCCACCCCACTACCATATTTCTTAGGCATCTGCTTTTACAAAGGAAAAACAGTTCCACAAAGCCAAGCCTGACAGGTAGGTTAGCTTAGCCTATAGATTCAGAGTTCCTGTGGCCTTTCCATCTCCAGTTGACACCAAAAAGTAGAGAAATACCTCTAACCATGCTTTGAGTATTCATTTTTCCAATTGCAAATGTTGCTCAGTTTGAAGGTCTTGTAAAGAATATGCCAGAAACTTTTAGTACAATATTTAACCTAAAAACTAAGGCAATAGTTAAAAATAAAAAATGTGTCCATTTTTCAACAGAGGAGTATGTACGGAAGCATCAAAAAATATGATGAGGATAGCTTCAACTTCTAATTGTAGAGATCGTTCGTGAAAGAGGTTCTCTTTGGCTCATATGAATGAGTGAATGGCCAAGAGAATGAAGAAACATCCTATTAATTCCAGAATCTACTGTCTCAGAGATAAAGGCTAGTTTATAAGATGAGTGTCTTGAGGTGGTAAATGAAATGCACCAGGATCTCTGGGCTTTCTGGGAAGCATTGGCCTGCTATGCAGTTCCTAGGTCAGCAAGGTTCTCTGCCCACAGTTGGAGGTTCCTGGAGTTGGCACAGCTATCCTTATGGCTTTCTGCATGATGCCACCATCTGCATTTGACCCTACTCTACACCTGGCATTCTTCCCAACTTCACACCACCCATTATGTCTATCATCTGCATCAAAACCAGCAAAGTTCATCCCTGAACCCAAAAAGATCTCCTGGGTTCCCTTAAAATGTCCTTACCATCTATCAATAGGCTATAACAGCACTGTCTTACTCACTGATGTTGTCTCCTTCTTCTAAGCAGAGGATGGGTTCCTCAGGAACAAGGACTGAAATTACAATTTCTTGTGTATATCACACAGCACTGGCCCAAAGCTAAGTGCATTGAGGCCAAAGAAGGAATGAACGAATGTGCCCTATATTTATTGAGGAAGCCTGTTCCCTCCTTCCTGCACTCTCACACCTACTTAGGAGATTAAAGAACTTGTGACATTATCCAAGAAGGTCAAAGTAATATGCCACAAATGTCTTTGCCTTCTCACTCACACGAAAGCCCAGTTACTCCAGTACCTGCACCATAAAAAGGCAAAGTACAAAACTGTTCAAAGAGATAAGAAAGATTTATGGGAACATCCTTTATATGCATCAGAAACAATTCAAGTTGCAAACATTTTTGATTCTTCAAGGAAAACAGAATAAAGTGGCCCCTAGAGCCTTACTGTTTTTTGTCTTTGAGGGTCCTCTAAATCTATTCTAAATCTTTTAAGGGCACTCCACCATGCAAGGAGGTCATGGCTCCTTGACCAAGTGCACTAGGTCCTTCTTAACCTGGACTCTGCCTCATTCTCCAAGCTCACCATAAGGCACATGCCAAACCCTTTCCAGGCTTGCCCTGCCCAAAACTTTATTGCATTATCAGTACCACAAAGAAATATTTCATCTCATCCTTCATTTTGGGAATGCATGAGATTTTCCTTCCAGATACATGTGTTATTTCTGGGTCTTGAGCAGGCAAGGCACAAAGTCACTGATGGGTGTTTTATACCCCATTGATCACATAGATAACATCAGGTAAACATGAAAACCAAATGCAAACCATCAATTCATATATTTTTTGGATGGCGAGGCACTAAACAACTCCGTGAGACCCTGTCTCTACATAAAACACAAAATAGGGCTGGGGATGTGGCTCAGTGGTCTAGTGCCCCTGAGTTCAATCTCCAGTACCAAAACTAAAAATAAAAAATAAAATAAATAAATAAATAAATAAATAAATAAATAAATAAATAAATAAAATTCCCATCAAGAGAGGCTGGGATTGTGGCCCAGTGGTAGAGCACTTGCCTCACATGGGTGAGGCACTGGGTTCAATCCTCAGCACCACATATTAATTAATTAATTTTAAAATGAAGATATTGTGTCTATCTTTAAAAAACAAAAAATCCCATCCAGAAAGTTAGAATGTCATTTCCTGCTGGAGTCTTCAACTAAAGGTCATGGCCTTTGTGTAGGGGTGAGGAGGAGCAAGACAGTCCACCTGCTTCTGCATCCCCCCTCCCTCTGCCCAAAAGGAGATCCTGAGTTCCTATGAATGATAGGTAACAGACAGATGGGAGAGAGGGGAGCATGAAGTTAAGGGAATAATTCTGTAAACAGCCCTGCCTGGCTTAAGTAAATAGGATATGTTACATTGCTCAGCAAACAACCTGTTATCTGCAGGAGAAATGCAGGCCCTGAAACAAGAACACAAGTTACCCTGAAAGGGGGGACTTTTGTGTCTCTTACACAGACCAGCTTTCAGAACTCAGGGAGATAAGGATAATCCCACCTAACTGTAAAATCTGTAAGAATAGGTTCCAATTAGAACCAATCAGCAGGGGCCAAAGTGACCTAGAATTTCCTTGGATCTTTACCAAATGCAATGGGGACTTAAAAATCTGATATCATCCTGCTGTTAGTCAAAAATCAATACATGGACCTGGGTGGGACTCTCTGCGAACTTCCCTGGGACACCTAATAAAACTGAAGGACAGGAAGGGCACACTGTCCATCTTCTCTCCGAGAAGACCCACTCTCTTCCTTGAGAGTATCCCCTTTTCCCTTTTTCTTATCCTTTCTAATAAACACATGCCCACTACTCTGAGCCAGCCACCTGTCTGAAATCTTTCTGGCTTAATCACAAGAACCAGTGAGGAAGGACCAACATGGCTGCCCTTAGCTCTGCCATAGACCTGGTCCTGGTCCCAGAGCCCCACTAGAAGGTTCAGAGATTCCGGTTCTGCAACTCTGTTTTCTGCTTATGGGTCATGTGACTGGTCTCACTACCTGCTCTGTCCCATTTTCCTCTCTATTCACCACTCTAGGAAGAGAACACCTAGGTACCTTCTCTCATTTCAGTACTGTGGGTTCCCATGAGACCTCACCAGGCCAGGCAGAGTGGACTGGGCTATCTACTGAGAAGCGCTTGCCAGAGCTCCAAAGGAAGCATTTTCTTTGGGTTTCCCCCTGAGACTGAATGGTGGACTGCCCGGATCCCCCCTCCCACCCTCCACAGGCTGTCCTGTTGCAACCACAAACTCCTTTGTTCTTTGTTGAGTCTTGAAGGAAATTCCCAGGATGCTCCACTTGTTCTTGTCACCCCAAAGAACCCTCCTCTGTCTTTTAGAAATACAATTAAAAACCAAAGAGCTCTAATAGTACTTATCCCAAGTTGGGTTCACTCAGGAAGAGAGCTCAAGACAAGAAATTTGATGGGGGTGCTTTATGTGGGAGCACTAGGGAGGGATGAGGGGGGCAGTAGGTTCAGGAGCACTTTTCTACCGTGAGGACTTCTGAGAGACCACGGAATACCCCTCAGAATTTTCTCACCCAGGAGCAAGGGAGCCAGAGTGCT
>CM053401.1:151765990-151792904 GCA_028644305.1 Xerus rutilus | reverse complement strand
CTGAAAACAGCAAAACACACCAGGAATGTGCCCAAAACTGTTCCAAACCACTGAATCCAGGGAAGGCATTTCTCCAAGGACCAAATGTGTCACATACTCACCTCTACCTTATACATTGTGGTAAGAGGCCAACTCACAAACCAAGCAAAGACACCAAGGTCAAAATGTCACTATTGCTAAGATTTTTAAATTTCAATTTTATCAACACAAAAATCGCCATCTTCTCTTTTCCCACCAAGTTCTGGCGGTCACCGTTTAGAGGAGGAAAGAGAATGGGAGTTGTGCAGCGTCTGGACCACTAGGGGGCGCCCTAACACCACCCACGTCGACAGGCAAGAGACCAGCCTCTCAGCGCTCACAACCTGATCCGCTGGAAGAATGCAGTTCGCTTTTCGCACAACCATCTCCTATCCAGATTGAAAGGTGGGCCTGTCTTTCTTAACTCCAAATCTTCCCTTGGAATGAGGTAGCTTGATACTCGGTTGGGCAATGACCATGAAACCCTCTTGAATTAGCATTTTAAAAAACCTCTCCTTGATGTCTTTTGGGGGAACAAACATCTGCCAGGAGGGTCTACCTGGACAGAAATTGATTTTGAAAAGTGACTGTAGTCACACAACTCTAGCTCACACACTCATGCATTATCCAGGTGTTCCAAAAGCTCACACATACAAATGATGTTTGGCTTTTGTAGTGCAGGTCATCGCCCTGATAATGACTTTCCAAGATGGCATTCTCAGCCTGGTGGGTAAAGGATATGGGTGAGGTGAAACAAGAGAGTGGTAGAGGAAAGAGTTCTGACAAATTCTTTCCCATAGAGGCAAAGGGCCTGAGTGTGTTCCTCTGCCCCAGGAGTACCTACAACTTGAATTTTGTTCCATCAAGGGACAGTGGTGCCTAAAACCACAGATCCTTGGGGGACCCTACAACGCTCCAAGTCAAAGGCTACACACAAGTGGAAACAACCATTCTTTCCTTCAGTGCAACCAAGAAGGGAGTCTTGAACATGTGGAATACAGCAGTGAACAAGGTAGAGAAATCCCTATGTTCTGGAAGCTTCCACTGGAAAGGATGAAACCAACAGCAAATTTATGACAGTGTCCTCCAGAGCCAAGCAAGGTCAAGGACACAAAGCAATGTAGTAAGGGGCTAAGAAAAGGCTCCATCTTCCCTGGGCATTGCCACATGGATGTATACATTGGTCAAACTCTTCATAAATTTTATCAAATAAATTTTTTTTAATAATGGAAAAAAAGTGCCTGAGGAGGGACGATGTTAGCTAGGATAGTGAGGATAGCCTCTTTATCAAGGGGGCATTTGAACTGAGTGAGTCCTGCAAAGTGAGAATGAAATCAAATGAGACAAAATTTGGTGTCTCCTACCAAGATGCTGCAGGAAGAGAAAACGATGCCTTCAAAGAGCCCACGTTGACAAGGTGATGAGTGTGTAGGGACAGATGTGAGCAAGGGAGCAGGAGAGTAGGTGTGTAAGATGAGGCTGAGGAGTAGCTAGGGGTTGGCAGTTAGGGTCGCGAAGACTGTGTAGGAGTTCTAAGTTCAATGTAGGTTTGATTAGAAACCAACGGGGTGCCGAATGAAAGAATGATAAAGGTCCCCAATCTAACCAGCCCTGGGGCCACCTGCAGGCAGTCCAAGGAAAGGAGAGGAAGAAGAAATCAAGCAAAGCAGCCACCTGGAGTCCAGGGATAGACAGAAGCCTAGACTGGGATCCAGGTTTTCCAGAAGGCTCCAATAGCTATGGTAGAAAACTCAACAGGAGATAGGCAGGGCCCAGAAAATTCAGGAATAACCATGCTCACCAGAGGGGCCCCAAGGTCTGGGATGTTCAACATGTTCCCCAAAATGAGCTCTTCTTCCTGAAAAGTAAGTCAGAAGAAAAGTGACAAGTCTGCGTGCCATTAGCAGGCTGGTGCTCTGCAAACACCCTGCCTAGGAGCCCACAGGACAGGCCTAAGGAGCCTCCAAATCTAGGCAACAGACAGCCAATTGCTCTACACAGTGCAAGTTAAAGAAAAATGGTTCAGGGCTGGAATTATAGCTCAGCGGTAGAGCGCTTGCCTCGCATGCGTGAGGACCTGGGTTCGATCCTCAGCACCACATACAAAGCAATAAAATAAAGACATTGTGTTCATCAACAACTAAAAAATAAAAATAAAATAAAATAAAATAAAAAAAAGAAAAATGGTTCAGTAATGGAGCAGGTGGCTAGAAACTCAGCGATGTGTTTGCAAAAGGCCTTCACTTATTATATCTATCTGGCAGGTACCTGTGGGCTCTGAGAAGGATAAAGGAAACCAACAGAAAGCCAACCCTCAGATCTCAATGGCTGGACCCATCGGAGCAGGAAAAGTCAAGTTGAACATTCCAGATGAGACTATTGAGGGATAGAGACCTCATCCAAGGCAAAGCACGTTGGTGTGAATCACTTGGGTGGGAAGTGAGAAAACAGAGGGGCAATCTTAGGATGTCATTCAGGCTGACCCAGTGCAGAGTGTGGTCTTCTAAGCCACCAACTTGCTCCTCCTTTGGGACACACTTCTTTTCCCAAAGGTGAAAGCATCCTTTCTCCTCTCTATGTCTGGGATCTTGTTTCTAGTGTCAAATGAATAATGGGGAAAGAATCAAAGCTTTTCCAGTTCATTAACTGCTTCGGGAATTACCCAGAGGTGCACAGTGGCATCAAGATTCAGAGCTGGCTTAGAAGAAGGGAATGATCACCGGGAGCTGAAGGTATCAGACCCAGGGTCTGCTGTCAGCCCTGAGCAATATTCCAATCTACCAACATTAAGTATTTTCTTGTCTATTAAATAGCATCTTTCAATCAGTTGAGGGCATTCCTTTTTGTCTAACCTCATTTTTTTCCAAACTAGTTGGGGTTTTCCAGAGTGTAGTAGACTGAAAAATGTCCCCCAAAGATATCAGTTCCTAGTCCTTAGAACTGTTTATGTAATACAGAAAAAGGGGCTCTACAAATATAATTGTGTTGATCTTGGGTGGGGGTGGGTGGGGACAATTACTATCCTGGATTATTTACACGGACCCTAAATAAATTTCTGGAGTGTCACCTGGGGTGGAGGACAGTAGTATTTCTCTTTTAGGACATCCAAGAAATAGTGCGATAAAGAAACAACAAAACATGTCTGCAAAAATGTGGCATAGCCAGGCACAGTGGCGCACACCTATAATCCTCAGTGGCTCAGGAAGTCAAGGCAGGAAGATCACAAATTCAAAGCCAGCAAAAGGCTCTAAGCAACTCAGGGATGCCCTGTCTCTAAATAAAAGACAAAATAGGGCTGGGGATGTAGCTCAGTGGTTAAGTGCCCCTGAGTTCAATCCCTGATACCACCCCCCCCCACACACACACACACAAAGTGTGGCATAGTTTAAATATTTAGATTTTTAATTGCCATTTTTATATACGAATAGAGCTCACAGAGCAGACACTATCCATCTCAACTTGCCATGTCTGTGCACAGACCCCTGACCTCTGACAGCCAGCACCTTCTTACTTGGGCTACAGGATTTACTTGGCTCCTGGAAACTGCTCTTGCTTTTGTACACTACAAGGCAGATGCACCAAGAAGTCCATGCCACCTCCCAACCCCAAGAGCAGCCCTCAACCAATGCCTGATAGAAGCTGGTGTCTAAATATCCTAGCTCCCTCACCTTTTGGCAGAAGAAATCTGAGATGTGTTCTACTGGCTCCCAGAAGTCTCCAGTGGGTCTGAGCTTTAGTCGCCCACAGTGATGATTTAATTGATGCTACACCTTGTATTCTTTCCTTTCCTTCCCTATTGTATTTTGCCACTCCACTCTCAGTGTTTTCCAGAATCAAGTCCCAAGTAAACTACTGGTCCTCAAAATCCTAGTCCCAGAGTCCACTTCTGGAGGAGTCCAAACTAAGATAGTCTTGCATCTTATTTAGAAATAACATCAAAAGCATATATTTCAAGGCCCTTCATGAAGTTTGTTTGTTGTTGTTTTTGTACCGAGGATTTAGTCCCAGGGTACTTCATCGTTAAGATACATTCCCAGTCCTTTTGATTTTTTATTTGTTTGTTTATTTATTTATTTAATTTTTGTGGTGCTGGGGATTGAACCCAGGGCCTTGTTCATGCAAGGAAAGCACTCTACCAACTGAGCTATATCCCCAGCCCTTGATTTTTTAATTTTGAGACAAGGTCTTGCTAATTTGCTGAGAGTCTCACTAAATTGCTGAGGCTGGCCTCGAACTTGGAATCCTCCTGCCTCAGCCTCCTGATTCACTGGGATTACAGGTGTGCTCCCTGTGCTGGGCTCCCTTCTTGAATTTGAACCTGGGTCAAATGGCCCTCCTGGCCCTTCTTATATCAGATATTTACAGAAGCTCACAATGGGGCAGAAGGCAAGGCATTGGCAATGGACAGGTCAAAAGGGGCAGGTTGACTGGGGCAGAGTCTGGAAAGCTGACCCAAGCCAAGGTATGGATTCATTGGCTTGAAGGTTCTAGAATTCACAGCTATGCATATGAAAATGACCACATGGGCCCATGGGACAGCCTGGTGGGAGATAACCTGCAAGACCTTGAGGAAAAGGCACTCCCCTGCTGGGACCTCAGGAGGGAAGAAGGTTCTGCTGCCTCCCATCTCCTAGGACCCAGGGTGAAGGGTGCACCAGGGTGCGCCACTGAGGGGGAAGGGTGGTGCCCTATTGGACCAGGGCCTGCACCTCATCCATGTGGCAGGTGTGACAATAATAGCAATGAAATAAATCAGAATTTTATTCACAAGTTCCACAGTCAATGCCTCACCCATGATCAAGTTCTAAACTAAACTCTTATAACCAAAGAAACTTTTGACAAATCTTGTAAACGTGAGCAACTGCCTTCAATTTGTGTGGAAACATACATGGATTTCCTTCTGTAGTCTTCTAAGCATATGGACTTCTAAAGTCTTGAACTATAAAACACAAGGATCTATGCATGGCCTAGAGAAGCCAATTTAATTCAAGTTAGATTGAGCTAGCTTAAGTTAGAGACAGCAAAGTGGCTGCCTATGAGCCTGTTCAGGTGACCCGCTTTTCTGGGCATAGCATTTAGGGTCTTTGTTTGGCTTGTTGGTTGATTTTTTGTGATACTTGGGATCGAACCTAGGGGTGCTCTACCACTGAGTCTTATCCTCAGTTCTTTATATTTTCTATTTTTGAGGCAAGATCTTTCTGACTTGCCCAGGCTGGCCTTGAATTTTCTATCCTCCTGCCTTAGTCTCCCGAACAGCGGGGACTATAGGCGTGGGCCACCACACCTGGTGTGGCAGAGTGTTTTAAAAACCAGAGATTCAGGCCGGGCGCGGTGGCACACGCCTGTAATCCCAGCACTTTGGGAGGTAGAGACAGGAGAATCGCGAGTTCAAAGCCAGCCTCAGCAATGGCAAGGTTCTAAGCAACTCAGTGAGACCCTGTCTCTACATAAAACACAACATAGGGCTGAGGATGTGGCTCAGTGTTCGAGTGCCCCTGAGTTCAATCCCTGGTACCAAAAAGAAAGCAGAGATTCAGGGCTGGGGATGTAGCTTAGTGGCAGAGCACTTCCTAGCATGAGTGAGGCCCTGGATTCTATCCTCGACATTGCACTGAAAAAAAAAATCAATGATTCTGGAAAAAAAATCTGGATTTCTTGCACTTTTTTGAAAAATAAGAACCTCCTAAATCCCAGAAGTTTGCCTTCCTAGAAGGTGGCAATGGCCTGAGAAGTCAGAATTTGCAATCCTGCTAAAAACAGGGAGTAAACCCAAGAGAAGAAGACATGGTTTTTAGAAAAGAGGAAATATAGAGAGGGTGATGAAGAAGAGAAGCAAAGGGAGATCTTCACACCAGGCCCAGAAGGCAACCCCTAGGAGATAGGCCTTGAGGAGGGCAAGTTCACACAACACTGGAAGGACTGAACACATGGGAAGTCTAGAGATTCTGGTCAAGTATGAGACTAATTCATGAAAAATACTTTTTTAAAACTAAGCAAGTGGGCTGGGTGTGGTGGCGCAAGCCTGTAATCCCTGCACTTTGGGAGGCTAAGGCAGGAGAATCGCGAGTTCAAAGCCAGCCTCAGCAACGGCCAGGCGCTAAGCAACTCAGTGAGACCCTGTCTCTACATAAAACACAAAATAGGGCTGGGAAGGTGGCTCAGTGGTCGAGTGTCCCTGAGTTCAATCTCCGGTACCAAAAATTTTTTAAAAACTAAGCAAGCGGGGCTGGGGTTGCAGCTCAGTGGTAGAGCGCTTGCCTAGCATATGTGAGGAACTGGGATTTTCAGCACCACATAAAAATAAATTAAATAAAGGTCCATAGACACCTAAAAAATATTTTTTAAAAAACTAAGCAAACAAAAGGATAATTTTTAATTTTAAAGGAAACGGAAAGCTATGCCAAGAAAGGAAAAATCAGCATAATATAAGACATTTCAGTTTCATAGTGTTTTTATATAAAGGCTGGACAGGGGCCTAAACAAAAATCATGATTGGCAGGAGACACAAGAAGTAGGGAAGGAAGTAGAGAAGATGAGGCCCCAAATCAGCAAACCAGAAAGAGCTCCATCCATATGTTCCTTATAGATAAGGGGACATCCTTATAGATAAGGTGACAAATAACAAGGAATTGGGGAGAAGAGTTCAAAGCTGTGAGGAGAAATAGGAGTTAGGTACGGGAGGAGCAGGACAGCAGTGTTTTATTTTGACTTTTTAAACCACGTTCATGTAACTCATTCAAGAATAAGTTCTGGGGTTGGGGATATAGCTCAGTTGGTAGAGTGTTTGCCTTGCATGTACAAGGCCCTGAGTTCAATCCCCAACATCACAAGAAAGAAATTCTGAAAATTTTAATCCTTCCCATCCCCTATTTTACTCTTTTTTTTTTTTTTTTTGGTATTGGGGATTGAACTCAGGGGCACTCGACCACTGAGCCACATCCTCAGCTCTATTTTGTGTTTTATGTAGAGACACGGTCTCACTGAGTTGCTGAGCGCCTCATGGTTGCTAAGGCTGGCTTTGAACTTGCAATCCTCCTGTCTCTACTTCCCAAAGTGCTGGGATTACAGGCGTGCACCACCGCGCCCAGCTCCCATCTTACTCTTACAATAACCTTTAGCAATTATATCCTGCCAATACTTTTCTGTACATTTATGCATATACTATTTTTGTATGTGATATATTCTCCCATGTGTATCTTTTTACCAACAAGCTGTTTTCATGTATCATTATTTCTTTTTCTTTCTTTCTTTCTTGGTACTAGAGATTGAACCCACTGGTGCTTTACCACTGAGCTATATCCTGAGTTCTTTTTATTTTTTATTTAGAGACAGGGTCTTGCTCAGTTGTTGAGGCTGGCCTCCAACTTGCGATCCTTCTGCCTCGGCCTCCAGAGTATGGGATTGCAGGCATGCACAACCACACTCAGCTCTCATTATGTCTTGATACTGACTTCCAGTTAGTGGAACTGATTTTGTGATAGGTTTGCAGATTTTAATATTCTTTCTCTACAAATTCTGAATAAGGACATTATCACTCCCTGTGAGACAAATCTTTATTACCCAAGACTTGAATCTCACTTATGTCCTTCATGGAAACAAAAATATTATCTTTTAGTATGTCCTCCAAGAAATAGTATTATGGTTCTGGAATATTCTGGGTGGGAATGCATTTTGGGAGCATCTTCCTTGGGGGAATAAAGCAGTTAAATTCATTATCACTCAGTAGGATTTAGTTACAATATCCTGCAAGATTTATATATATACATATATATATTTATATATATGTGTGTGTGTGTGTATGTATATATATATATCTTAGTTGTAGATGGACACAATATCTTTATTTTATTTATTTTTATGTGGTGCTGAGGATCGAACCCAGTGCCTCACGCATGCGAGGCAAGTGCTCTACCGCTGAGCCACATGAATTCTTGTGGTTGGCTTGTTCTTAAAGTGGTGACTCCTGGGATTTTTCTTCCTTTTTATTTCTTCTACATGCTAAATGTCACACTAGCCCAAAGAGCAACTTCATGACTGTAAGGAAAGCTTAAAATTAGTCTCTAAAGCCTATAATCAGCATTATTTTCATCTCAATTCGGTATGAATTTCAATGACTAAATGGAGAAAAACATGGCTCATGATCCTTAGACAGATTTTCAGATTCCAGTTCAAAAGAGGAATGGATTCACATATATGTAAGCATTACTTCATCTTGTTTTGTAATAAGCCCTCAAGTGATGGTTTAGGGGAGGGAGTGTTGGGTGAGGCACGTGGTCTTCATCAGGAGAATCCCTCAGTGTCCCTCAAGGACTGTTTTAAGATTGCCTTCTCTTTGTTCAGAGATTAGGATTTAAGATTAGGTTTATTAGGATTTAGGGCCCTTAGGATCAGAGTCAAAGTCACACTTAAGTCTGAGAAAGCCTCTGGGTGTGTCTGCAATTGTCCTCATGTCATTGGGATTATTGGGGTGAAGACATTTGATCATTAAGAGGTGGGGGAGATATAGCATTGGGATTCTAATGAGCATGTGTGTGGGTTTGCTCCAATATCCTATACACAGTTTAGAGTTCAAGGTCATTAGTAATGGTAATTAGGCTTCAAAGTTGTCTGTATGGGGAGAGTGGGGGCCAATCATACATGAAACCATTGTCATTTGGAATTCGGGATCTTCTGGTTCTGTATCAATAGGTCCCTCAGACGGAGTTAAGTCAAGGTAAATACACAGAGCTCTGTTCTTTGGGATTCAGATGTGAGGTAATCAGCGTTAGGACAGGTCAGTGACAAGGTGTTTGCTCCATTGCCTGTGAAGGCTTAGGACTGTCCCGTCATTAAAGTCAAGGTCACTGGAGTTGTTAGCATTACTGTCCTAGACACTGGGAAAGTCAGGTCCATTAAACTTAGGCTTCTTTGAAACTGTTTAAGGTCTTTTGGGGTTTAGGATAATTCTAGATTGATTAGATTTGTTTAAGTTAGTTTGGGCATTGTATGTGCTTTTAGAATCCCTCGGATCTATTAGGGTTCTTTGAACTTTTGGGCTTTGGAGTCATAAAATAAAGTTGAATTTTCAAGGGTCCTTTAGAGAGGTATAAAGTGTAGATCTTTTAGAGTCTACTGGGATCCTTAGGGTTATTTGGAGTCTTTAGGGCTAGTTTAAGGTCATGTGGGGTAATTTCTTAAATGATGCTCAAAATTACAGTTTTGAGCATCATTTAAGAAACCTCAGGATGTTTATAATTGTTTAAGATTTAGTATTGTTTTAAGTTTTTTGAGGAAGACTTAGAATTTAGGGCAATTTTAGATTTTTGGGATACTTTGAGATCATTCAGAAAAATATAACTTCTAGCAGTGCTGTTCGAAGTATGGTCTGAGGACCAGCCCCACGGACATCCCCTCAGAGTTTGATAGAAAGACAGATCCTCAAGGCCCACACACCAGCTCTGCTGAATCGGAATCAACATTTTAACATTTTAACTTTGTCTCCAAAGTGTTAGGAGCTCCGTTCTAGGATAATGTTACGGTTTAGCTCTTAAATGTCTCCTAAAAGCTTGTGTATGGAAAGCTTGGTTGCCGGCCTGTGGCGCCATGGGGGTGATGGAAACTTTAGGAGGTGGGGTCTAGTTGGAGGAAGTTAGGTCACTGGGGGTGTGTCCTTGAAGGCGTTATCAGCCCCCCTCTCTCTTTCACTTCCTTTCTGCATTGAGGTGGGCAGCCTTGTTCCACACCACACAGTCCCCACCATGATGTTCTGCCCTCACCACAGGCCCAAAGCCACAGGCCAAGCGACCTTGGAATGAAACCTGAAATAATGAGCTAAAATAAATATTTCCTCCTTTTAAGTTATTTGTCTCAGGTATTTTGTCACAGCAATGGAAAACTGATGAACATAGATGGTTCAGGATCACTTACGATATTTGTAGGGAAGAGGATTTTAAAGTTGTTAGACACATTAGCCATGAGGTCATTTAAATGGCTGGGCTCTGTAGAATCCTTAGAATTAGGGTCACTTTCTGCATCAGAACATAGTATGTGGTTCAAAAATACTGAAGATCTTTTAGAGATGTTTAAGGTTCAAGTTGTTTTTTGATTGCTTAGACTTTAAGAGCCGTTTACATTTGGTGCCATTTAAAGTCATTGAAGACCATTTTTCCTTTACAGTTGCTTTGAGTAATTTATACTCTTTAGAATATTTAAGAGTGTTTGAAGTTCTAGATCAATTTGGTAGTTTAGAATCACAAAGGATTTAGGACCTTTGTGGTGATTACTGGCCCATTAGTTTGGGATGATCTAAGACCATTTTAGGAGGAATTAAATCGATAGGGAATCTGGTTTAGGACTTTGATGTTGTTAGCCTTCGTGTAGTTGGCAGTTTAAGGTCTTTCTATTTAGGACACATCTGGATATTCACTTGCTCTGACGTGAAATTATCAGGGTGCCTACCAAGAGCTGCATACTGCTTGAGGTGTTGAGAATACCCTCGTGGAGTTTAGACACAAATTGACATATATGTTCAGAGAGTGAAAAGTACTTTGAAGACAATGGAAGCAGAAGGTAACTGGCAGCTGACTGAGGTGCTCAGGGAAACTCGCCAGGAAACGGGAGTTGAGCTGAATCAAAAAAGACCCAAGCACGTAATGAACTGGGGGAGGAATGTTCCAGAAAGAGACTGTGGCAAGTGTAAATCCCAGAAGTGAGAGGCTCAGCATGTTACAAGGACAGCAAGATCAGGGTGGCCAAACCACCGTGACAGTCCAGGAGGGTGGAGGCAATGGGGCTCCAGGAGGAGGCCGGGCTACACAGGTTAGGTGGAGGTAGGCTGAATGAGGACTTGGGAATTTTTAAAAGGGGTTTAAGGTCATTTAGAGTCAGTGAATATCATTTGTGTTCTTTATGTTTCAGATTGACTCATTCAAGGTTTAAGGACTTCTGGGGTTGTTAGAAGCCATTAAGAGTCATTTAGAACATTTTACAACCATTTAGAATCTCTTCTAATTGTATAGGAGTTTTGAAATCCATTTAGGGTTATTCACCTAGGGTTATTTTTGTGTTAAGGATTTAAATTTTACAGTCAGTTTGGAACAGCCAGTGTCATATATCATTTGGTGTCTCTTAGACCTTTTTTATTTTAATTCATTTTATTTATTAATTTTGGTTCCAGGGATTGAATCCAGGGTGTTTAACCACTGAGCTACATCCTCAGCCCTTTTTA
Source organism: Xerus rutilus (assembly GCA_028644305.1). Lineage (NCBI taxonomy): Eukaryota > Metazoa > Chordata > Mammalia > Rodentia > Sciuridae > Xerus > Xerus rutilus. The sequence continues at coordinate 151,781,680 of CM053401.1, read as the reverse complement.
ATATTTTATTTAGAGAAAGGGACTCACTGAATTGCTCAGGGCCTCACTAAGTTGCTAAGGCTGTCTTTTGAACTCGCAATCCTCCTGCCTCAGCCTCCTGAGCCGCTAGGATTACAGGCATGCACCACTCTGCCTGGTTTATTTACCTATTTTTAAAATGGGGTCTCACTGTGCTGCCAAGCTGGCCTCAAACTCCTGAGCTCAAATGATCCTCCTACCTCAGCCTCCTGAGTAGCTGGAACTACGGGGGCAACCATCATGCCCACCTAGACTCTTTATTATAACTTGACTTCATTAAGACTACTTCGGGTCTTTTTTCAATTATTATGGTCTTTTAGTATTTTGTTTGCTTGTTTGTTTTTGTTTTAAGTTTTTGCCGCTAAGTATCATTTAGGATCTTTCAGTGTCCTTTAGGATCATTTAGGGTTGATGAATAGCATTAGGTAGCCTTGTTGTTTATAATGTTTAGGTGTTTTGCATACGATCATGTTTCGTTCTTTGGATTTGAAATCTTTTAGGATGGTTTGGTGAAGAGGTTCTCAAACTCAGGGCACACAGGAATGGGGGAATGGTAAGTGATAGCAGGTGCAGTGTTAAAAATCTTGCTGTCAGAACCACACACCAGAAGTTAAATCAGAATCTCTTGGTATGGAACAGACTTTAATGTTTTTAAAACCTCCCCAGGGCTGGACACAGTGGCTCCTGCCTGTAATCCCAGTGACTCAGGAGGCTGAGGCAGGAGGATCTCAAATTTGAGGCCAGCCTCAGCAACTTAGTGAAGCCCTGAGCAACTTAGTAAGACTCTGGCTCAAAATAAAAATTAAAAGAACTGGGGATGTACTCAGTGGTAAAGCACCCCTGAGTTCAAGCCCCAGTACTAAAATAATAATAATTTTTTTAACTCCCCAGGTGATGGCAATATGTGCCTTTGACTCATTTAGAACCTCACTATCTATGTAGACTCAAAGTTCTCAGCATCCCCTGAGAACTTTGGTAGAGATGCAAATTCCCAGCTCACTACTATCTGCTGAATCAGAAACTCTGGTAGGGGGACCAGCAGTTTGGGATTTAACAAGTCCTCTGGTGATCTTTGGGATTCTTGAGGTTTGGGGGGGTGGGGGAATTCTAAGGGCATTTTAAGATTGCTCAGAGTCAGTTATTTTAGAGTTGTTTATTGTTGACTTAGTGTGTACATCCTGAAAGAATACGAATACCTGAGTGAATTATTTTAAAATTCTGCTTATTTGATAATTATCTGAGTCAGCCCAGAAATAATCTTCACTGCCACTGTTTCCAGTCTCTTGTCAAGTGCCCGAGTTCCTCAAGCAACCTCAGATGCACTGGGTGGGATAGGAAGCAGGACTCTCCTGTGTGTCCAGGTGGGGCGAGACACACATTTATTCAGAATACACCATGCAGAGAGCTTGGTTAGCCAACAGGCATTGCATTTGGTACCAATTCTTAATAAAGGGAATATCAACATAGGACATCTTCTGAAGTAGAAGAGTCTGACAGCACATTCTGGCTAACCTCAGGTTTCTGAAATTTAACCATAGTTTTTTCTCCCTTTGAAGGCTTTGCTTGTACACTTTTTGAAAGGAGCATTGAGAATACAATTGGAAAGTGGGTTTGGTGTCTGGGTGACTGAGCCTAAACCAAGGAAATTCCCCAGTTTCTCGCACAGGGTGTGAATCCTTCAGGACCCGGGATGCTCGAGATAGCAGTGCGGCTGTCTTTCTCAAAGGCCCAAGGACTACTGATGTGATCCATCCATCTTGTTTTGTATATTGTGTGTTACATATGTGTACATTATATATATGTATGTATGCATACACACACATATAAATGTATGTGTATGTATTACACACTCACACACATGTGATTTTAATGTATGAGGACTATATCTCATAAGGATTCTGGGGCTAGGGGTGTAGCTCAGTAGTAGAGTACTTGCCTCTATATATACATGCGTCCTATATATTTCTGTATCCTTGATATTTTTGGACTTAACAGGAAATTTAAATTTAAAATCCAATGTAACAGAAGAATGAAGAAAATATAATCCTATCACTATGAGGTTAAGTGTTCCCACAGGTTTTTCTTCCAAATAGGCCTACATCCATATTAAACATGCTCTTTTATTTATTTTACATAATAATATTTTCTATGTTTCTACATAAACATTATGATTATACTTTTAATGGCTGAATAATATTTATGGGTATAATTTTTACTTTACTTGTATCATTATTTTAAAAGAAAGGAAGAAGGCATGAAAAAACCTACTCAGCTTTTTATTGGAATTACTTGAATCTACAGATAAATTTGGAGAGAGCTGCTAACTATCCAATCCATAGATGTTCTGTATCTTTCTACTTTTTGATTTTATTTTCTAATTTTTTATTAGATGAGAGCCCTATGCACATATTATATTTCTCTAGTTTTTCATTGTTTTGGCAACCTTGCAAAATTTGTTGGGTATTTCTAATAATTCTTCTCTAGATCATTCTGAACATTTTCAGTTTAATTTTTTACTTCCTGGTTTATTTTAATAGGTCATAAATATTGTAGTCAGCTCTTTTTTGCTTAGTTAACACAAGAGCTTTGGTCCAAATTACTTGAATTGATTTTTGTGGTAATTTGTATTATTGCCAAATTTTGTTTAAAGGAACTTTAACCAAAATTACATTTCTCAAATATATCCTTACCTTGAGGCGCTTTCCTTGGCATTATTTTGGATTCAAGCCCCAGACACTCAACATGCGGTATGTGTGGGAGTTCTCACTAGCAATTTATCCCCAAAATTATACCCAGACGTCTCTGAGACACAATCACTGTCCTTTAGCAGGCCCACACTACCCTGTTCCTTTTGCCCCAGTGTCGGCACCAGCTACCTCCCAAAGTCTGGATTCTCCCAAATGGAGGATTTTGCTGTACCCAAACCTGGGTGCTGCTGATGCCAACTGGTTCCACAGGTGTAAGTAGGTGGCACCGGGGCAGCTTAGAGGGCCTTAGTGATGAGCAGGGAACATTCAAACTCCTAAGTTAATGAGTATATTTTGGATTTTAACCCCTTATCAGATACATGGTTTGCAAACATTTTCTCCCATTCCTTAAGTTGTCTTTTGTTTTGCCAATTGATTCCTTGGCTCTGTAGAAGCTTTTGAATTTCATGTAGTCCCACTTGTTTTATTTTTGCTTTTGCTGCCTGTGTTTTGATGTCCTAATTGGAAACTCAGGCCAGACGAGGTAGCATACACCTTTTAGGCCAGCGGCTCAGGAGGCTGAGGCAGTAGGAGATTCAAAGCCAACCTCAGCAACTTAGTGAGGCCCTAAGCAACTTAGCAAGACCCTGTCTCTAAATACAAAATTTAAAAAAGAAAGGGAGTTGAGGATGTGGCTCAATGGTTAAGCACCTCTGGTTCAATCCTCTGTGCAAAAAATAAAAATTAGAGTACCAACTTTGAATTATGAGATGAATCAGTTCTAAGGATCTCATGTACAGCATGCTTACTTTAATTATAATATTGCATTGTTTATTTGAAATTTGCTAAGAGTAGATCTGTGTCCTCACACACATATACAAAGTGGTGGCTATGTAGTAATCATTTCACAATATATATGCATATCAAACTCATCGAGCTGTACACCTTGAATATATACACTTTTCTTTTTATTTGTTAATTATATCTCAATAAAGCTAGAAAATAAATACTTTTCTTTTTTCAGTTCTGGAAATGGAACCCACTGCCTCATGCACATGCTGGGGAGGAGCTCTACCACTGCGCTACTTCGCTGGCCCAATATATTTTCAAATTAAAAAATAAAAACCAAAGCCATGAGTTCTTATGACTAAAATTGTGTCCAATTTTAAAACACCACAAACACACACAAACACAATCTTGTTCTACTTCAAGAACATTTAAATCGGAGTTAACACAACATGAAATATCCACATTATATGTTGCATTCTATCAAAACATGTTTAGATTTCAGTTCTATCCTAAAGTTTAAACAACATTTCAATGAAAATTATGACTGCTTCTTTAAAACTTCTCATTAAAATTGTAAGCTGCTCTTTGGCCCATGGGTAGAATGAATATATTTACCATCCACACGGGCATTTTCATAGTAAAAGGAAGCGCTGTTTATACTTACACTAGAACAACAGGCATAAAGTGGAACTGTCCTAAGCTAACCAGGACAGTTCCTACCAATGGGCCTATGGTTTAAAACTTCTAACGCTAACTTATATACTTACAGGATATATACTGTTACCAACCGTTTAGGTTCCCCCCTTAAGAAGGGTATCCCTACAACAGGATAATTTTTCCATTCAAGTTCTCCAAGCCAGAAACCAAAACCAAATGCTGACTATCAACAGCACAAGTTTATTCAGTGACCAAAGAATGGAGAAGTAGGAGGTCTGCTTGCAGACCAATTTCTCAACTCCAAGACATTGAGGAGTTACAGATATAGGAAAGGGACAATAAGGGAGATAGGCTATTAAAGGGGAAGCATGTTCATGTTCTTCCTGGGAATTTGGGTGCTACCTCTTTTCACTCCTTTCATAGTCTGGTGTTTCCAGTCATGGCGGCAGGTTGGTGTCTTTAGCTTTGAAGTGGGAGGAGACCAGGCAAGTCTAGATCAAGTTAATCCCATATTATAATTTTGGACGAAATATTTCTCGAATGTTCCTCATGTCCATATGCACAGCTGAGTAGCATCTGACCCAAAGGTCAAGGCAGCAAAGGAGACAGACACAATATGAAGGCAGAGGTGCCAAGCCTTTTCCTCCCGTTCCAGTCACCCATTGGATATCTATCTGCAGGCCCAAGTGAAGGGTCAGTGTTTTCAGCAAAAATGGCCTTCAGGTCCCTGAAGATAACCTAGGCAATTGTTATCATTTTAACACACACATCAAAGGTGCTGTCTACAGCAAAGCCAGTGGAGAGTAACAATGTGTTGCCCATCTGGGTGAACTCCAAAGTTAATAATTTTAAAGTCAATTCAGAGCAAGTGAAGCTAAAGAGTCTATTTAGGTTTTACCTCAGTATCAATACTAGCAATTTATTACTTACATAAAGTTAACTTATATACTTACATGTTAAACTTATAAACCTATATACTTAAGCTGAAATTGCAAGCTATGCTTTTTTATTTTGCATGGTTCTAAAATGAAACTATCATTGTCAATTTTACCCAAGTTCAATTTTCAATACATTTTGCTTGTATTTAAACATTCCAGTAACCTATTCAAATGTGTGCAAAACTTCACAGTAAAGTCTTGTACTCACAGCAGACTCCATTCTGTAATAATTTAATTATCTGATATACGCAATATCAAATGATTTCATAAAATTTATCTCCATAAAGCAAGCCAAGACTGTCAACAAATTTGGCAGAAGGCTATTATGTTAGTATTTGCTGGGTGATTTTATGCACTCTAACTTCTATGGGTTTATTGCTTGATTTTTGGGTCTTGGTGAGACCCCAAACAAACAAGTGATCTTTTGTCTATATCATCTACATTCCAGGGGTGTGCATTTCAAAAGCCTCATTGCCTTGAAAGGGTTAACTGCTTGCTCATGTATTTCATCCAATCTAGTTAATGCTGTAACTGAAAAGCCATCTTGTCTAAAATCTCCAGATACACAAAATTGAAATAACACCCAAAAGGAATTGATGTATCCAAATTGCGCATTCTCTCTTTCTCACTGAGTTGCTTAGTGCCTCACTATTGCTGAGGCTGGCTTTGAACTCGCGATTCTCCTGTCTCAGCCTCCCAAAGTGCTGGGATTACAGGCTTGCGCCACCCGCCCAGCTAAAATTCTTGTTTTGAGTCAGGCCCGGTGGCGCATGCCTGTAATCCTAGAGGCTCAGGAGGCTGAGGCAGGAGGATTGTGGGTTCAAAGCCAGCTTTAGCAACTCAGTGAGACCCTGTCCCTAAATAAAATATAAAAAGGGACTGGGGATGTGGCTCAGTGGTTAAGCGCCCCTGGTTGATCCCAGATACAAAAAAAAAAAGTCTTGATTTTTACTTTTCTAGAGTCCAAATTACAAGAGTCATTATTTATGCTACATGGCCAGGTTTCCTAGGAAGACACCTGTTAGTCATGAGGGATTGGCTCCAGGATTCTCTGTAAATATCAAATTCCACAGGTGCTCAAGCCCCTGAGGTAAAATAGCATAGTATTTGCATGTAACATACACACATCCTCCTGTAGACTTTAAATCATTCCTAGGTTACTTGGAATGCCTAATACAATGTAAATAATATGCAAATAGTTATTAAACTATAATATTTAGGGAGTAATGACAAGAAAAAAAGTGTGTGCATGTCCAGTACAGATGTAGCCATCGCAGATCTAACTGCATGGTTCTTAAACAATGCATTAGACAAATAATGCTCTAATAAGTACTGGAGAGAGAGACTGAGGATCTTTGAATAGCAGGAGCTACAGAACATGTACCCACACACCCTTGCATTCATGTGGGATTCAGTGTAGTGCTGGCTGCATGGCAAATGAAAGTTTTTCTTTTAAGAACTTTCTGGAATTTTAAAAAATTATTTATTTTTTGGTTCACAGTTGGTAGAATCCAATGATGCAGATAGGGATGTCTGACTGTATGTATGTACACGTAGTTATACACACACACATAGATGGAGAAAGAAATTTGCTTTAAGGACTTGGTTCATGTGACTCATGTTACAGTTCAAGTTCAAAAGCAGCCTAGGAGTGGAACTCCTACTGCAGGAGTTCTCAGTCTTTTAAGACCTTTTACTGATTGGATGAGGCTCACCCACACTATGCAGGGTAGTCTACTCAAAGTCTGATTTAAATGTTAATCTCATCTTAAAAAATAATCTCACAATAACATCTAGACTAGTGTTTGAGCAAATATCTGGGTACCATGGCCTGACCAAGTTGACACAAAAAATTAACTTGGGCAGCAATCTGAAAGCCTTACCCTTGGAGACCACTAGAGGGCTGCCTCCCACAGAGGCACAACCAAGTCCTCACCTCTTTGCAGAGTGGCATAGCTGTTTTAGATGAGGAAAGTTAAGTCTTAGAAATAGCTTCAAGAGTTGGTCCCAGGGTCCTAACAAACCAGGGGTGAGTCAGAACGAAATCCAGCCTCACCATGCAGCAGTCCTAGCTCCTTCCTCCATGACTGCTGGTTTCCTAGGGGGCTCAACTGTAGCCTCATAAGGATATACTTATTTCACTTCTTATTTGGAAAATGCTATGATTTGAACGCGTCTCCCAAATTCATGTGTTAGAAACTTGGTCCCTAAGGCAGAAGTATTGAGAAGTAGAAACTTTGGAAGGTGAGTGGGTTATTAGAGCCCTGTACTCATGAATGGATTGATCCACTCATGGGTTAATGGCTTATTCCAAGAGTGGCTTTGTTAACAAGAGTTCTTGGACTGGAAATATAGCACAGAGGCAGAGCATGTACTTAGCATGCATTCAGCAACAAGAATTAAAACCTCTACAACTGAGCTCTCTGGCCCACTTGCTTTGTCCCACAATATGATGCCCCCTGCCATGCTATGATGCAACAAGAATATCCTCACCAGATGCTGAGCAGATGCTGGCTCCATGTTCTTAGACTTCCTGTTCTCCAAAATTGTGAGTTAAATAAACCCTTTATTCTTTATAAGTTACATCATCCAGGGTACTTTGTTATAGCAACAGAAAATGGACTAAGAACATTACAGCTAGGTCTGGGCCTGTTCAAACCATAAACTCTGGGGGAAGAAAATCAACTTATCTCCTAAGGAGCCTTCCCACTTCTGTCCCTGACCTTACAACCACTCTCTCCCAGCACAGAACTCCCTTCCCAACAGACATACACAGAATCACCCACAGACAGAATTTGCTTTGAAAAGTGCTTTATTTCAAAAAGATCTAAATCAGGTGCATTAAAACATATCAAAAGGTTACAAAAAATGTATGGCTCCCTACTGAGGCCTTGTCAAATTATGTTAAGATGCCTAAATGCATCTGTTTATCAGTTCAGAACCAAACATTGAACCAGGCCAGGTACCATCACTGGAAGGCAAGTTAGGAAAAGAATACTTTACAAAACTAAAACAAGATGGAAAACCCTTAAGATACACTAATAACTACACACCAGAAACCATCAGCCCAGAAACAGACCTGTGATCTGCTAGGAAGACCCGAAAGGGAAGCTGAGGCTTTTCTTCAGAGTTTGTGCTTTTCTGTGCTCAGTTAAAAGGTGAGGGCAGTTAGAGGGGCACCTTAACATCCTGCAACAGGGTAAATGCTTCTAGTTATGTCTGAAAGAAGGGGTGCTGCATTTGTTTCTATGTTTGCATCTAGGAGATCACATCTTATCTGACTCAAGCAAGGCTTTGTGTAAAACAATTTAAGTAGAAACTCCAAAATGCATGCCGTGTAGCAGAGAGACCCCAGGCATTCTCTTTGCCTCCTATCTCACTGTCGATGTCATGGTTTGGACACTTAAGACACTGTAAGTCCCTTCTCCACATAGAAACTTCTATCTTAGAAACATATCTCTGACACCAAGTTCTCCCTGTTACAGAGCTTTGAAATAAAATGTGGACTTTGGGCTGGTTTTTGACATTAAAAAAAAAGCTTTTCTTTTTTTATGAGCTTCTTGCCCTTTTTTGGGCCCATTTCTCCTCTTACCTCCTGACACTGCAATAATCTCCCAACTCCATAGGAAGCAATTCTTGCCAAGATAGTTTTGCATGGAGAATAGGTTTTGGGGAGTCATTTGCCACAGATATGCTGATAAAATGTTTTTATGTGGAGGTTTTGAGAACAGCATTGCTTTCCTTTTGGTAAGGAGGAAGATGCAAATATTTCTCCTTTGAAACACTCAATGCTTGGGCACCAGTTTGTCTTCAAGGAGACAGTGACTTCCAGCCTCCACACCTATCTCAGGGATGGGTGGCTAAGCTCCTGGGACCCTCTCATCTGGACCTCAATTCAAAGTGGAAATCCACCCAATCCAAAGACCAGGGTGCACACGCCCCACTGACTTGCACAGGCGTGTCTATCATTTGTGCTTTTCCGCCCCTTCCCAAATAACACCTGTCCATGTAAGTTTACCACTAAGGTGATCACCAAGAATGTGACCTTGTGCTTAATTCCACCACCCCAGCCAGATAGACTCAGGGTTTTCCTTCACTTGATCACCTTGCAACATAAGCCTCTGGGGGGAAAAAAAAAGCCAGATGCAGCTAAACTGATTTTCACAAGTTGGGAAAAAACCCTATACATTGGCCTTTTGTTCTTCACACAATTTCAGGTTCACTGCACACAATTACATAAACCCACACAAATCGGTTGAGGAGTTCAAAGCAGCAAGGCCATGTGATACCGGTGAGAAAATCCGATCCACATTTTGTTGAGGCTGCTATTTCAAAAGTTTCTAAAATTCTGTTTTTGTTTGGGTTCTTGTTTGTTTGTTTGTTTTGGGTGCTGGTTGAATCCAGGGCCTCATGGATGCTAAGGATGCACTGTACACTGAGCTACACTCACAGTCAAGTTTCCAAAATTCTTGATCAGGTTATGAGAAATGATCTCTACAGGATGAGCCAAAACAGGAAAGTGTATTGGTGGAAGTGGATGGTGTAGGATGTACTTTACCCCCACTTGTACCCCAAAACCCCCTATTTAAAAAGCCAAAAATCTACCTTGGTATCATGTTCTGGACAAGTGTCCAGTCAAACTAGCATTTTGCAACATTTCCATATTTAACAGGATGATCATGATGATCATCATGGTGCTGGTATAAATTACAAAGAACTTTTATAAACCAGAAATAGCTGTCCAATAAGAATTAGTGGTTAGTAATTAGCTTTGTGGAAATTCTCCCCACCCTAGCTCCCAAAGGAGAATTATTGGGGCAATGAAGGCTTTGAACATTCAAGATAAAAATAACTGGGAGAGAAATTCTCCAAATCCTTCTCCCAAATGCAAACCTCAAGAGGTCTGTTTGCATTCACGAAACTGCTATTTTGCATCTGTAACAAAGGAAACTTCTCTCTACTGCCACACTCTCCCCCACTTTTCTTTGCCCAATTCTGTGCACTTTGCAGAAGTGTATGATTGAGCCTAAGCCCCTCTGGGTTTCTACCACATGCCCCATGGGTCTAGTGGTGCTGCCCTGGCAGAGGAAGTAAGCTTGCTAAGAGATCCCCAAACCACCTGCAAAATGCCTGCTGGAAGCTTGCCATCTTTTTGAAAGTCCACAATGAGACCACAGCTGTGAGCCTTCTAAATAGGTCATGGAGAAGGCCCAGAGTGCAAGTGGGGGATGGGAGGGTGCCTGGGGCAACAACAGCTCTGCCGAAGAGGTCCACCTTCCTTGGGAGGCACCAGCCATGGCTTTCCTTCCCCAAACTCTTTCTTGGAGAGGAGGTAGAAAAGAGATGGGAGTGCCCCTTCCCCAGTAAGCTTTGGAGGTGCCTCTGTTAGAAGTTCCAGATCTTGCTTGATTGATCTCCATAGCCCAACACTTGGCTCCAAGCATCTGTCTGTCTCTCCTCAAATAGTATTAGCCACACCGGTACCCAGCTGCCTGGTCGAGGTCACCGGGGATAGACTGCCTCTGCCCTTTCCCCCTAGTAGGGTTGGCTCTGAACATCAGCGCAGTGGCTGTTGAGAAGCTGAAAGAGAAGCTCTGTCCACCCTCATAGGGCAGCTTCCCCGAGACCATGTTCATAGGCAGCAGGACCAGTCCTCACTCTTAGGTTCCATCTCCACATCCAAGGTGAGGGAACTTGCAAGAATCTAGAGGCTTGGAAGAGTAAAGTCTTGACCATGAACACATAGCCCCTGCTCCAAGTGCAGGAAGATTCATTGATGTGAAGCTGGATGGAGCACGAAGTCACCTGTCATTTCTGCAGATAACCTCTACCCTTCTCTTCAGCCCCAACGATGGAGCTTGGAAACTTCCTGGCCACCATCCCCAAATAAGCCTGGGAAGGCCTACCAGCCAGTGCTGTGCACACGCCAGAGAGATCACTGATTCAAGAGACTTTCCTGCAGCACAAGGAAACATCAGAGAGGTGGGTTGGCAGCTTGGAAAGCAGAAACACACAGGTTCCCTGGTCTCCCAGAAGTGGCAATGGAGGTGGCACAGAGGGAGAAGCCATTCTTTTCAGGCATCCACAAAGCATAACACATTCATCTTTGTTATTTAAAACAATCAAAATTTCCAGTGTAAAAACTCATGGATTCATTGCATCTATCCCATGTGAAGGTTTAATCTTTTTCTTTCCATCAGACTTGCCCCAAGGGTATGAAGTTGTTGTTTTAATAATGTCCAAGGATCTCATCCACAGATCCTTCTAGGTAAACAAGGAGAATCTCTACTAACATATAAATCCCCCAAATGGTGATTTTGAAGGACTCTTCCCCTGTCAGAGACAGGCAGATATGTGTGGCTTCCCCCTGGCACTAGACGGGAGAAATCCTTTTTTAGCTGAAAGCCCTTGGGATAGTGACTCCCTTGACTTTCCTGCCCATCAACAGCTCATCTGCCAGCCTCATGGCACTTGTGCTGGTGGCTTGGAATTTAATTGCATGTGAAAATATCAGGGAGGCACATGACATGTATCATGTGTGTGCACACACACACATGCTTTGGGTCCTCCTTAGAACAAAAGTCTTGTGAATGAGAGAGAAGAGAGCAGGGATCCAGGGATGAGGACTTCTCTGCTGGCTTCTTTATCCTGCTCCAGGGAGCAAATGACGGCTGGTCAGGAGCTGCAGAGGTCTGCATTGCAACATTTCCATGGAAGGAAAGAACCCAGCTTCCTGTGGGCCATCTCAGGTCATCTGCAGCCCCTCGGGTGTCTGGATCCCCTTGTTCTCATGGTTTAGATTGTTGCCGGGGTCTCAGCTATCTCCTCCAGCCTTTGCCGAATCATTAGCCGGAGCACAGTGTACCTAGGAGCAAGAAACAGCCTGTGGTAGGGGGCAGTCGGCAATACCACCCTCTGGTGATCTCCACCACCTGGGTGACACCAGGTAACACTGAGAGCCTGTCCTTGTGCTTCTATCACTGGCCCACTCTTTGGCCACTTCCTTGCTATGTTCATTTCCACATCAGAATGAGAGGAAATAAAGAAGTCAGACTGGAGTTAGATTATGTTACTATGATTAGAATGTCTGACTAAAGAAGGAGAAAAGGTGAAAACAACCACAACAATAACAATAAATGGTCCATTAACTGAATGCTTACGATGCCCAAGGCACCATGCATAGCATTTCAGATGAACAGTAGCTCATGAGCCCTCATGTAGGCTGGAACATGAAATTGCCAATATTTAAGCCTTTTTTGGGGTGGGAGAGGGCTACCAAAATGGCAATTTCATATGGATGGTTCAACCTGCATTTTGTAGAAGAGGCCACAGCAACTAGTACATAGGGATGTCCACAGCTTGAAGGTAAGCTGAGTTTCCCCATTATGTCCCTGAACTATGGCACTGCAGATACCAAGCTGGGCATTATGGTGCTGATCAAAATGGGATATATTCCTTATGTTTGGGACTTTGCACGACACCGCTATTTTAAAGTTTAGGATGTAATAAGTGTTCAGCCAAATGTAACTGCTGTTATCAGTAACAGCAAATATAGCCTTGGCTTTATTTTCCAGTAGCAAAAAAATCAATCAATTTTTCCAGCATCTCTACGAAGAGCAGTCTCTTCTGTGACTAACCATGGCAAAGAAATCATAAAATCCTTCCCAGAAAGCTTTACTAGATTTTTCAAGCCAAATGAAACTTCCAAAAGAGAAATATTAGAAAGGGAGGAAGGGCTGGGCGCAGTGGCGTGCACCTGTAATCCCAGCACTTAGGGAGGCTGAGACAGGAGAATCGCGAGTTCAAAGCCAGTCTCAGCAACGGAGAGGCACTAAGCAACTCAGTGAGACCCTGTCTCTACATAAAACACAAAATAGGGCTGGAGATGTGGCTCAGTGGTTGAGTGTCCCTGAGTTCAATCCCTGGTATCAAAAAAAAAAAGAAAGAAAGAAAGGGAGGAAGGGTGGGAGGAAAGGAGTTTAGAGGTCGGGGGCTCTGACCACTTGCATCGCTAAGATAACAGTCCAGGGGTTTCCAGAACCCTGAGTCTCGGTCAGCACTGCTTGTCCTCACTCCTTCAGGCATGGTGGCAAACACTTGCCCTGGGGACTGCATTGTCCCCTGAGGTTACCCCAGACTCTGCCATGTCTTTCTAAATAGTCCCTTCACCAAATGCTCCTCAAAGACGCTTGTCTGAGTGGGCATCCCCTTGCTGCCGGGAGCCTGGTCACACATCTGAGATAGCAGGAAGCCATGTTTTGGGTATGGGTTGAGTGTGTCTCCCAAGTATTCATGTGTTAGAAATTTGATTCTTAAAGTGTGGTGACCTTGGAAGGTAGTGGAACCTTTAAGAGGTAGGGACTAATGAACTGTGGCTAGGTCACTAGGAACACTGCCCTCAGAAGAGATTGATGTAGTTCTTGCAGGATCCCAGTTAGTTCCTGAAAGAGCTGGTTGTTAAAAAGAGCAAGCTTGGCTCTGAATCCTTGTTTGGCTTTCTGTCTCATCATGTGATCTCTTCTGCACATGTTCCCACCATTGGCATGCCATCTACCATGACGTCCTCACCAGAGTCAAGCAGAAGCAGTGCCATGCTCTTAAACCTCAAAACTCTGAGCTAAATAAACCTCTTTTCTTTACAAATTACCCAGTCTTGGGTATTTTGTTATAGTAACATGACATGGACTAATATTAATAGGATAAACTGACCCCATAGATATTTCAAAACATATATCTTCTATAAAAGGAGGGGAAAGACATTTTGATGCCCCTAAGAATATTGGTGCACACTGAAATCTCACATCCCATCTGAGATCTGGATTTGTCAACAGGCAGCTCCCTGAAGAAGGCTCATAAGCCCCAGCCCCATGCAGCAACCTGGCACAGTCTCTGCATGGCACCTGAACAGAGGCCCCTATCATTGAGGTTTCCTCCAAAAAGAAACCCAACCAGTACCCCGGAGACCACACTTACTTGCGCATCAGCTTCTTTACTTCACGATCTTCTTCCTCTTGAAGCTTCTGAATGAAGCTTTTAAGGACAGGCATCTCAAACTTTATGTACTGAGCCACCTGAGGAGGAAGAAGCAAATCTAGCGTGTGTGCTCTCCCAGCATGATTTCAATTCCTTTTGCCATCACTCTCCTACAGGGCAGAGCCTTGAGAAATCTCTTTTCCTACTAATCTAGGATTTCCTGAAAGCCAAGATGCAAGCCTTCTTCCAAGACTGGTTCAGAGTCACAAGGAAGATTGCTTCATTCACATGACACAGTCTCATAACTTCTCATTTTTCATCTCTGGTATCTAGTCCGAGATTTTGGTGATGTCAAATTTCTCTTGATTCAGTGATTACCATGACATATGGGAAGGAAATGAACTTAGAATAATTAATAAACCTCTTTGTTCTCCCCTTAAGAGAATCTGAGGACTCATCATGGCTCAGAATAATGATTTGTTTCTCAAGTCTCAAATAGGTATCCCCATGTGCACTTGGCTTTGGAGAGGCTGAGAGAGGCTCGCAGGTGAGTTGAAGTTAAGAAATGTCTTCCCCTCCCTCATCAGAATCTCTACTTACTATGTCAACTTTCCTCCATGGGACAAGTATATTTCTCCATCCAATTAATGTAGAGCTTGGCTTTGTGACTTCCTTTGGCCAATGGAATGTGTGCAAACAGGACATATGCTAAATCTGAGTGTATGCTTCAAATGCACCTACATGCATTTGTCTGGTTTCTCATGCTCCTGCCATTACTCATAAGGGACATACCCCAGAGACCCTTCAGCTTGGGTCTCTGAATGCGATACACAATGAAGACATGAACTCAACCCATGGCCTAGAGCAAAGCCACTGCCACCAGCCAGCAAAATCATGAGCAAAAAAAAAAAAGTAATGTTTGCTCTTGTAAGCTACTGAGATTTGGGGATGTTTGTTATTATAGCAAAAGCTGATTTGTACATATGGTAAAAACATTTTTAAAAAATTTTTTTTAGTTGTAGGTGGACATAATATCTTTATTTTTAGTTATTTTATGTGGTGATGAGGATCGAACCCAGTGCCTCACGCATGCGAGGCGAGCGCTCTACCACTGAGCCACAATCCCAGCCCCTGGTAAAAACATTTCTTTACTTCTTTTTTTTTTTTGCTACTGAGGATTGAACTCAGAGGTACTCGACCACTGAGCCACATCCCCAGCCCTATTTTGTGTTTTATTTAGAGACAGGCTTAGTGCCTCACCGTTGCTGAGGCTGGCTTTGAACTCGCGATTCTCCTGTCTCAGACTCCCAAAGTGCTGGGATTATAGCAATGCACCACCACACCCGGCTTAATTTCTTTTACTTTAATACAAAAGGTAAAAATACTTCTTGATGTTCTTCAGAGAGTGTTTATAAAACTACTCAAACCTCTTACAATATCCTAGAAAGGCTCACAAAATTTGTTTCTTCTGGGGAAATCACTTCCTGCCAGAGGATTCCTCCAACAATTCCCAAAGGACATACCTTCATGAAAACCTGGTATTGAGCCGGGCGTGGTGGCTCACGCTTGTAATCCCAGCACTTTGGGAGGCTGAGACAGGAGAATCGCGAGTTCAAAGCCAGCCTCAG